>OX637463.1:41417112-41832470 GCA_951799995.1 Trifolium subterraneum | reverse complement strand
ATAATTTGATGGGTCGCAGTCAGTGTTAACATGATTCTCCCATGTTATGTTTGGATCTTGCTCAGGAACTAGGCGAACTCCTTTGGCGCAAAGTGGGCATATTACCACAGTGACATCTTGCTTGTCAGCTTTTGTACACTGATGTTTGATATAACTTCGGTGTTCCAAACAATACACCTAAAATGGATTTGGCTTATACAATTAGGTCGACCAAAGTTCTCTTAAAACTGAACAAAGAAAGAATAATAATACATAATTCCATAAGAACAAATCCCCAGAATGTCATCAAGTAAAAACATCGTTGATTGCATGAACTTTAGGAGTTAAGGTGCTTCTCAGAAATAAAGAAATACAATGACTGATATGTAATCTAAAAATGAAAATCATGAGAAGAGGCAAAACCAAACCAACATTTTTGAGCAGGACAAGAGTTTTAGTCAAGTTTCATCATTTAGAATTTTGAAAAATACAACATCTCTTCCAATGCCATCAAATAGCAGACATTGTCGTGCTATATCATGGCATAATTTTGACAACCCGTTATTTTTCTGCAATATCTGATAAGCTATGTAGTGTTCATTTTATTGAAACTGTTATTGTTCAAGTTCTGCTACACTACAACTTCTAGACATGTCATAAGTTATATAGTGTTTACATTATTAGATAAACCCAAATAAAAACTAAACAAACTCTTCGAAACGACCTATAAATGGATAAGCTCATGGTAAAAGGGAATTTTTTACAAAGGAGTAGAGCATCAGAAAATCAAAATCATCATATAGTGAAAGAAAGATGAAATGACCGAATAGATCTACGGCAAAAGCGAGAAACAAAAAATTTACTTTATTTTTTGTTTTCCATAGGAAATCTCTTCACAAGAAATAATCCTATGAACGAAAGTTGCACCGCTAAACCTTTATGTAAAATACTAATATGTAAAGCAAAACCAATCATTCGAAAATCTACATCCATAGATCTAAGGGACACACATTGCCATGCATGACCCTTTGAACTCTTTTCAGAAGGTCTACAACTTTTGGTGTTAGCAAGTCACTCCCTAGTCAGAATTCAAACATTAGTTTGCCACGATAAGCGAGAATTTAAAAGTATGATCATACATCACTGCTAAAAATTTAAAAATAATCAAAATAATGCATAATACATAATTTTATACTTTTCAAATTTTCACCAATCAACAACATCATGCAAATAAAGATTGCATAAAAACAAAAACAAAAAAAACCCAAAATAAAAAGTTATAATCTCCACCGTTTATATTGCATCTAATATAATATGATTAATCCAATGATCAACATTTGGTACCTACTCTATCAACTAGTAAAGCACATAATTAAAAATTGTTTATATTGGGAATTTTTGTGGTGAATTGGATTTGTGTGATTCATAAACTTGAAGAAATGAAACATGCAACAAAGATATTATAATTAACGAAAAAAGAGAAATGGGAGTAAAGTAGTACCTGGTTGCAGCGATCGCAAGTGAAGGGCAAGAAATCAATGAGTTTGCAATCGGAGAAAGCACAGTGTTTTCCGAGATCTGGAAATTCTGGAGTTCCCATTCAAACACAAATTGAAATCAAACTGTGAAAAATGGAGAGAAGAAGAAGAAGAAGAAAGAAAATTCTGGACGGAGTCGTCGCCTCGTCTGAACAAGTCCTCTGCTTTGCTTGACTCTTCACAATATTTTCATAAAAAATACTCAAATGTAATTATCTTTTCTTCCTTTTTTTGTCAAGCTAGCGGCCTGAAATTCCACCCTAAAGTGGATAAGTGTGATGACCCGGGTTCGAACCCCGGTCCCCTACATATATAATGCGGTGTCCAACCAATTGAGCCAAGCTCATGGGACAATTATCTTTTATCTTTTCTTCCTAATCCATTTATTTTTTATTTTTTGGGTATTATATGAGGTCAAATTATACCATGTGTTTTAATTTTTGAATACTTTTGTTCTATTATAAAATATATATATATATTGTATCGACTATTCTTAACAATTTTGCAAAATGTATGGAGTATTGTTGTTGGATTGGACTAATCTTGATAGCATAAAAGTTTATAGTTTTTTTTTGAATATTTTTAAAATGTAGGACCATTCTTAACAATTTCGCAAAATGTAGGAACTAAAAACATGTTTAACCTTTCTTTCTATCAAAATAGTTTTTGAGATTTTCAACTTACCGTCAAATTAGTCCATATTTTTATCATTTTTTTATCAAATAGTTACCGTTTTAAATTGACCATTGACTATGTGTCACTTGAGTTAAGTGATGTCATTACCCACGTGACACTTAACACACCACATCAATGTATTTAACGGTGTTAGAAAACAAATGCCAACATAAAGATTAAATTGCGAAACATTTAATATAGACATGAACTAATTTAAAACATTAAAAGAATTAGAGTTTTTTTTTTTATAAGCAAAAGAATTAGAAATCTATTTGAGATTGACTTAGAGAGACAAGAACCAATTTAATAATTTACTCTTTAAAAAATTAAAGCAAAATAAAATGAGAGGCATACCACCACATCAAAATTCCACTAGCAAAAACAAAAAAGCAAAATAACGCAAAAATAAAAGAACACCCTAACACATCAACTACGAAGAGACTTGACTCCCATCGAAAAGGAAAAAATAGGCTTAATTGCAATTTTAGTCTCTTTATTTTAATAAATTTTGAATTTTGGTTCTCCTATTTTTAAATAAGCAATTTTGATCCCCTTGCCTATTTTAACAAATTTTAGATTCTGGTCTCCCTATTTCTAAATAAGCAATTTTGGTCCTCTTATTTTATAAATTTTTGAAATTAAACTCTTCTATTTTCTCTCAAGGTGATTTTTCACATTTTAATATGATGTAACATTCATCAATGTGAAAAATTAATCCACGACATATAAAAATAATGTAATAAAATAAGTATTATTATTTTTATAAACTTTTTTTTTTAAAATTTATAAATGTCACATCATATTAAAATTGTGCCCCATCACCTTAAGAGAAAAATGATGATCTAATTTCAAAATTTGATAAAATAGGGGGACCCAAATTGCTTATTTTAAAATAGGGGGACCAAAATCCATAATTTCTTTAATTAAGGGGGACCAAAATTACTTATTTAAAAATAGAGGAACCAAAATCCAAAATTTGTTAAAATAGGAGGACTGAAATTGCAATGCCAAAAAAAATAATCAACCACCAAAACAGGACAGAAATGGCCTCAAACCAACTTGAGCGCCAATACTCATAATACATATTCACATATACTCAACATTTTATAATTGCAACTTATGTATATATAATTGTAGGGCCAATACTCATAATACATCATATACGTGTGTATAAATTACAAAATAAAACAATAGAAGTGACATTTTATTTATGATATACTTATGTACAAACAAGGTCACTTATCGCAGTGTACACAAGAAATAACATTATTCGTTACAAATCAATCAGCCTTATTTGTTACAAATCAATCATTATTCATTAAATAGATACATATTAAGTTCATTCTATAAGTCTTTTAAAGCCACCAAGTTCATTAATTTCCTCAATGTAATTGCAGCGAGGGCTAACATTTCCTCTGTATGACAACTTAACATTGTTGCATGAAGCCTTAGCTTCTCCTCCACCTTCAAGCTCCAGGTCTATGTTTTGCAATACTATCCCTTGGCATGGGAAGTTCTGGCTGCAATGAAATTGCACAGCCACATCAGAAGCACTTGTGCCTTTTATGTTCTCGTACAACACGTTCCTTATCTGAACCGCGGATTTCTGCAATTATGAGATCAACCATTTACTAGCTTGCCAAAGACCTTAATTAAAGTGAATTGCAAAATAAATAAATAAATACGTAAGATACTTTTGAGTACCTGTTGTTGGCATGGACTCTTTTGATCACAGTAGTTTTGATCTATAATTATGGGGTTGGCCACATTGTTCATTTCAATATTCTGAAATTTGATGTTACTTGCACTTCCTGACCCTCCCTGCATTCATATTCACATGTAGACATATTAGAAAAACTCGAGCTATAAAGTATAAACAAATTATATATAAATATCACGAGTCTTTATATTTCGTGTTTGTAATAGTTAGATCATTTACGTTTTTTAGGTAAAAGGTAGAATTTCAAGTTTTTTAGGAAACAAATAAGTCTTTTATGTTTCTAACTAATTGTTGCGCATCTATAATTAAGCGTGTTGGGTTAAAATTGAAATTTATTTTACCTGCCATGTCTTGATTCTTACTCCATTAGTAGTTCCAGAAAATTTAGCTCCATTAACTGTTATTCCTGAAACAAATTCCTTGGCACCCTCTTCCCCTAAGCTTCCAATGCTGAATGAAGATCGAACGAATCATCATTAACATGTACGAAATTTAATTTAACAATAATTTTAATTAACATAAGATGAAAATATTATTGAAGATAATAAATTATTACCTGATACCATGACCTGGTCCACAAGTTATGTCTGTAGCTTGTAGATTTTTGGATCCATCTACAATTGATATACAATCATCCCCTGCAAATATATTAAAATTTAAAAGTTGATGCCAAAATTGATATTTAAAAAAGTGAAATATATTACTTAAAAAAAGTTACATTACTAAGAAAAATATGCTATATATATGGACCACAAACACTTCTCGGATTAAACGTATTTTGGTGTAAGAATGTATCAGTGTTGGACATTGACACGACGCCAACATATATGATTATACTAAATTATGTCATTTTTTTAAAATTATTGTCGGTATCAATGTGTTAATGTTTGTGTCATGTTCCATTGTTCGTGTCGTGTGTCCGTGATTCATGGAAAATATGAAGGAGGATATATATGAACGAATTAAGAATACCAGTTCCAATAGTGGAGTTTGAGATTTGGATATTTTGAGTATTGGTGACATGAATTCCATCGGTGTTTGGGCTGTCCTCAGGGGATGTCACAGTTAGACCAGAAACTGTAACATTTGCAGAATTTTGGAATTGAACATGAATTTGTTGCCCATTTTGTATAGTTAAATCCTCAACTACCAAGTTGTTGCACTTGTACAAAGTCAGCGCCTACAAAGTCAAACCATAATATATAATGTAAGTTAGTAATTAACATCTTCATACTTAGGGTGAGTTTGATTTGCTAAAAAATGAGGGACAACACAGGACAAAAATAACTGTCCAATGTTTAATGTTAAAAAACACAAAAGGACAGCACAAAATAATAGTTGATGGACAGAACAAAGTAGCGCTTTTTTGTAACCCACTTTAGTGGGGGACAAGTTTTTGTCCGCTAGACAAACAATTGAAAAATACAATTTTGTCCTTGTAACTTAGGTTATTCTCGCTAGCATCTTCTTTCTCGCTAGCAGATCAAACGCACCCTTAGAGACTGAAAAATATAAAATTTTGTAAACAAAAAAAAATTATAATATTTGATTTTGGTCATTTTAAAAGTTAAAACTGATTACAAAAAGTCTCAACATATACACGTAATTTTATAAAAATCATTAATATGGCTAAAAATTACACTCATAAGGTGGATAAGTGGAATGACTAGGGTTCGAAATTTCGGCCCCCTGCATATATAATGCAATGTCTCTGCCGATTGAGCTAAGTTCACGAGACAAGTAGTCTATTTTCTTGGCATAAAAAACATATTTAACTAAAATATTTGATATATTATTGAGAGTGTTATATACATACCGTAGGGGCATTCTTGCATGGCTGCAAAAGATAGAGACAAAAAAAAAAGAATAATTAGCATTTTTTTATGAGTTAATTAAACAGATATATTATTTTATAATAATAACAAAAAATTTATGCTTTAATTGTGATATATTCTTTCTTACAAGCTTTTTGTTCTTTTTGCATGAATTTTGCCACCAAATATTTCCATTTCCATCAATGGTTCCACCACCATTAACAGTTAGTTTCTGAATACTATCAAACCTAAGCCAGTGTGTAGGATCTTGATTATAATCAGATGGATTATCTGATGCTTGAAGGGTTCCAGAGATCTTAAATGCAACATTTTTGGATTTGCAAGGGCCAGAGAATTTTATTGGTTTAACAAGATAATTCCTTTTAGCTACCACAACAATTGATCCCTCAGTTGAACATGCTACTTCCCAAACCTTCTCCAATGCCTGAAATAATACCCACATAGCCATAAATTACAAATATTGTCATTTTTTCAATTATTGAGCTTAAAATATAAGTATTTGTCAAACACAAAATTTATATAGAATTGCTCTAAGTATTTGTCAAACACAAAATTTATATAGACTTGCTAGCTAGCAAAATATGTGATGTTTATATTTGTCAACCACAAAATTCATATAAAATTAATATTTTATTTTTTAAAAAATGGTAATAATATTATAGTCTGATGGATATTTGAGACTATAAAATAAAAAAGTAAAAATTGTCTCCAATGTGATCTCTAACATTTAGCAAAATTAGAAACATATTTGATGTTTTTCATTTTTAAAAATTCAATTATTTTATTAAGACTATGTTTGAAAAAAAATAGCAGATAACAAATAAATTGGTTGATTGAATTTTTAATATTTGTTAAAATTAATAGTTGAACTAGCTGATAAATATAAAATAACACAAAAAATATATGTTTAATTAATTAATCTTTAATGGTTGAACTAGCTTATAAAACAACTCATAGCTTATAAAAATTGTTTTAACTTCATTTTATTTTTTGGAAAGAGACTTCATTTATTTATTTTTGTTATAGAAATAATTTTTACATAAGTATTTAATATATAATAAATATTTATGCTATAAACATTTTATCCAAACTAGACCTTATTAGGATTGATAAAAATAAATATATATACCTGTGTGTCATCAGTTTTACCATCTCCTTGAGCTCCATAATCATCAACATCAAATGTTTTAAGTGAAGGAGTAATGTCACCGAACTTACTCTTTAAGCTCAAAACAACATGATTTGTACATTGCTTGATAATTCCCTTGAATGTTCCACCATCATTAATATAAGGATCAGAATCATCAACAATTGAACTAAGTGGGTCCTTTTGCAAGGTTGTACTATAACATGCAACAAAATAAATCATGATCATAATGAATGAGAGATATCTTTTGAAGGCCATTTGTCTTGACTTTGTTTTTTTATCACTTAATTTGTCCAATAGTGAAGAATGAATGTTTTTTGGTGGTTTATATATATGAGAATGAATATAGCTAGTTAGGTAACTTGGTATTTTGGTATATATGGAATTATTTGATGAGGTATGTTGTGAAGGGGGATGTGTGTATTTATAGACAAATATATTACGGTATGGAAGATTGTAAGTGATTTAGACGAAACAATCTCTCAGGTACAATCTGACTTTAATTCTGGTTCCATACACCCTTGTTTACCAATGTGTCATCAAGGATGTATAAAATGATTATGATTATGATTATGTTTAATTACCTTGATCCAATTTGGTGAAATAATCTTATTCGATGTACGTGTCTTTAATATTAACATTACTCTGTATATAATGCAATTTTAGTTTATTTTTATCAATGTGTAAATAAAAAAGACACCATTTTTAAATGTGTACTTGTGATATAAACTGCGAAAAAAATCATATACGAAATTATATTTTTGCATGTAAAATGAAAATTTAAAATAATGATCTATATTTTTGTCAGTTATTTATAAAGCCCAATTAATTAATGCCGCGAGTTTAATTCATTTGGTAGGGATATCGCACTATATATGAAAGAGCTCGGATTCGAACTCGGAATACTCAACTTATTCACCTTCAAGGTAGATTTTCTAGCCACTAGATTACTTTTTTTATAAGCACCTTTTCTAAAAATATTGTTTTTTTCACACCAACCGCTTTTAGATAAAGATTCCACTAGTTTAAATCATCTAAGATGCTACCAATAGTTAATTGATCTAGTGATAATTAACGTTGGATTTAGAGAGGACTACAATTCGATCTCTTGCAATTGAAATCGAAGAGACTAAGATCACTTAATATCTGAATTGATATCTGAATCAGATTAAGCGATTAAGTCGACCGGATACCAATAGTGAAAAAAATTCTAAGATGCAAGGTGATTTTTGAGGAAATTAATCAACCTTTATATTTTTGGCGTGTTGCAAGGAGTCTATGTGTCATCTTTATGTCACTTGTGAGTTTTCTCATCTTGTCTTGTGTAGTACAACATTTTTATAAGATTATTAGGGCAGCTGCTATGTCTCTGGATTTTTTTTGTTTGTTTTCGGTCTTTTGTACTACGATAGGCAATTTAATGATATGAACTATTTGAAAGTCTTGGAATGATTTCATTTTCTCTCATATGGTTGTTAGTGTTAAGTGATTGGTTGATTGATAAATGCCAAATTTTATAATGATTGTTTCTTCCAATCCGCAACACTCACATTTAAAAAAACTCATTGCATAGTCAGTGGTGATTGGCATTGAACTTAACAGTGAGAATCACGGTCTGATTCTCCGCAACTGCGATCGAGAGGGGGTTGGAACTCCATGATGTCAGAACTGACCTCCGAACCAGATTAAACTGATGGTAAAAAAAACCTCATAGTAACACTAATCCATAAACTTCTTTTATTAACCCTCAGAGTGGCATGCACGTTATAATAGTAAGACCTTTTCTTTTCGCATGTTTTGGAAGTCTTCATTCGACCTCGAAAAATTTAAAAATATCCCCCTTGCTATTTAAGTAGTGAGGGCACAAAATCTATAAAAAAATAGGATGCAAACCTTATAAAATCTAATATTTTTTGGTCTCTCACCCTTCTTTTTCATCCCTAGAAATGCGAACTATTTTTCTCTCAATTTTTACTATTTATACATTCACATCCTACATTAAGGGAGTAGAATTGCAAGGTCGGAAAGTGTGAGGCTCAGGAGCAAAATAAAAAAATCTTGTAATAAATACCCGCACGAGCTAGCTAGCTAGCCCACAATCCACATCTCTTATTGCGTATGGGACGTAACAACAATTCATTGTATAAGCACTATATAACGAGTAGTTAGGATCCTCTTCATTTCATATTCTTTCAATTTCTTTCATTATTATATAATTTTGGGAATACAAATACAAAAGTGTGACATTATAAGTGAGTCCAAATCTCTTTTATACACCTAAAACATTTAAAAACTTTGGTAAAGAAATGGAAAGAATGAAAAATAGAGAGGATCCCAACTCCTGTATAACACCCACAAATTGCATTTAATACGTACTTATAAGAACAAGTAATTAATTAATGGTCCGATTCTTATAGTTTTCACTTTTCAATTTTGTGTGAAAAAATCATCATTTTTTTTAAGATTTATCAAACATGTAAGTACAATATTATACATGTTAAAGTAACACAAAAGACCTGCTCATTTTCAATTTTACTTGCCATATGAACAAATATTTTTGACTTGTTAAAAAAAAAATCATGTGTGATATTGATCAAAAGGTCTAACATGTACAATTGATTCAATATATAGATAAGAAAAATACAATGTATAATGGCCTTCTTACATTCGAGCATGCATTTTTTTTTGGGTTGGTATTCGACCATGCATTTTATAATATATATTTAATTTAATTTCCCATATGAGGAGAACATGTATAACTTTGACTGCAATTAAGTCATTAATTTTTGTCACTTTAATTGAAACTTCCATCATTTACATTTGCGTGGTCCTCTAAAGTTCCCTTTACTTATAGATTTATAATGTAGCGAATTAATGCTCGAATTAATTACTATCTAACACGCTAACCTATTACAAACAAAAAAGAAGTACATTATGCATTTGTAAATTTGTATTACGACAAAATTGTGAGTTACGACATTTAATGGAATGGTTTAGTACGTAGAGGAGCTAAACAAGCAAACAAGGGTTATGAATCTATAATGGAAATATGAATTCTCACGTAATCAAGATGATTGTGCATGTGATTGGAATTGATTGGAATTAACAGAAATAAATTTTTTAGATGTTTTATAGCTAATCGTTATATAGTTTATCAAACTTTTTTATATTAGTAAAAAAGTAATTTTTTTAGTGTTATTGATGTTATTTATAATTTAAATCGATAACAATTCTTTTGATTTTTTAACATTTTTTTATTAGGGCCTATTTTTAATAATCGCACAAGGTCTCCAAAAACGTGGAGACGCCCCTGATAAAATCTGATCTTTACCTTGATCAGAGTCGACCAGACGATGTGTGCACGGCGGTTTGTAATTCCGAGCAGTCCAAACGTACCCGGAGGGGGGTTGTGTACCTGCAGGCACTCCGACGCTCAAGTCAGTTGAGGAAGGGGTAGGTTTTCAATATAGAATGTTACGTACCTTTGTGAAGTTTGTGAAAGGTCTATATATAGCCCCAGCGCTTGGCCAAGGCCGTTGATGGACAGTTAATGTCCATCAATGGCTGCCGGAAAACGGCTGAGGAGCCGTGATGAGCATTAAATGCTCATCATTCCGATGTTGGGCGTTACGAATCTCAGGGGAGACGTACGCTGCTCAACGGTCAAACACAAGACTGGACTTGTGTTTTGGACCTTGCTCGACAGCCCAATAGAAAAAGTCCTCAACACGTTGGACATTTAGGCCCAGTCCAGAACAGGAGCCCCCCAAGTCGTCATGCTCGAGGAAGAGGATGATGACTTTAGTGGTCGTAAGTCTGGTGCTTAGGCTAATGGTGTTGAGGATTTAAAGTTTCCTTTTATGTCGAGCACAACCAGATGTCGAGGAGATGATATCCTATTGTTCATTGATCGTTGACAGGATTTTAATCTCGAGCATAATAAGATGTCGAGGAAGCCCATCATCTGTTGACCGTTAAAGGTTCATGAGTTGCGAAAGTTTCGTGGAGGTAGATCCGAACATTTATTATGAGCCCGCGAATCTCGTTGTTGATTCGATCAAGGTTTTTGGCGTGATTTCCTAGGGTTTTGACGAGATCTGCGCGATCAGGAGGACGTGACTTGAAGGGACAAGCCGCTTCGTCTTTCCCTGCCACGTGTAAAGGCTACTCTGATAGTATTTGAGTGCCTACTCGTTGTGTTTGAACTACGAGGACGTTCCTTGACCGTTGGATCTTCGCGCCCTTTGGTTTCTGTGATGGTCGTATCTGGATCGTTGGATTTTTTTCATCGCAGCTTTTGGATTGACGCAACGGTCCAGATTTGGATGGCGCCTGATTCTTCGAGCAGGTGCGTTCGCTTAGGATTCATCTATATATAGGGAAGTGGAGGGATTTTTTCAAAATCCTTCTCGTTTTCGCCTATTCAGTTTCCAAATCCTGTTTTCTCTCTCAGTTTCTCAAGCTTTTGCCATCTCCCTCTCAGAGTTTCAGAGTTTCGTTGCTAGATTTTTACTCCGTTTCTCTCCATTTTAACGAAACAAGTAAGTATTTCTTGATCTTTGGTCTTTGTTTCATGTTTGAAATCTGTTTTATTTTTCTTTTTTGTCTGCGTTTGTATCGTGGTGGTTGAGGGTTGTAGGTGGTGATTAGCACCTTTCCCTCCCACAAAACGTTGGTTTTTAGCAAAAACCACGGTGTTAGAGTAGGATCTAAGTCCCTTGTATGGAGGTTGTTGGTGTTTTTGCGCCTTTGCAACTTCCAGTTCTGGTTTTTAGTACATGAAAGTGTCGGGCATTCATAACATGCTTCCGAGCATTCATGTGTTTAGAATCATCGGATATTTAGGGTTTTACTTAGAATTTCCCGTGTTTATGTGTGATTCGAGCATCCATAGGATGTTCCCTGGCATTCTCGCATTAGGGACCTCGTATGTTTAGGATTTTCCTTGGAAGGGGTGGATTTGATGTCTTTTCGGGAATATCGAATTCATTCGTTTCCTCTGCCTTTTCAGGTATCATGGCCGACGAAATTTAACGTAAGATTCCGGTCGAGGATAACATTGATTGGGTTGCTGACGATCCGAGAACGACGCCTAGTGAGTTTGAATTCGAGGAAAATTTCCCCGAAGACTTATTCACGGATATTGAAGATCCCGGGCACGCAAACTAGGAGGTTCGGATCCCCGGCGCCAAATTAAGGATTTGCTCGACATTCAAAAACGGTGGATTTCCCATGTACCAAGTAGCTTTCGAGCACATGGGTCTCCGTCTGCCTTTCACGGATTTGGAGGTGGCGATATTTAACCACCTGGAGCTGTGTCCATCTCAACTCCATCCCAATTCTCTAGCTTTCATTCGTGCCTTCGAGATTGTGGCAGCGTACCTACAGTTGGCGCCCACTATTTCTCTATTTTTTCACATCTTCGGCATCCAGCGTTCTCGTCCCAGGGGGAATACGACGAATAAATATGGCTAGGTTTCGTTGAAGCAACACAAGAAGTATTTTGAGATCTTTGAGGAATCGCTGCGGGGTTTTAAGGACAAGTGGTTCGTTGTCCGCCCCATCACCTTAGTGGGTTGGAAAACCATCATTGTTCGGGGGCCTAAACTGGATGATGAAGGAAGGGTCGAGCATAGGGATGATGGTGAGCCCATAGAGGTCGACTGTGAGCGATTCCCCTTCTGCTGGTCGACGAGACACTATGCGCGGGAGGCGAAGAGCTTTTCATTTAGGATGGGAGCATTGTCTCCAGAGGAGCTTGCCGATCTGAAGGCACTGGAGGACTTTGTAGAGGATTTTCCTCCGAGCTTGTGGGAGGATAGAGAGGGCAATCCCATCTGCGATGAAGAGGGGTATCAGCTGTCGTCCAAGAAGTATATTAATACTAAGGCACTGTTAAAGTGCACGACTAAGACTGAGGCCGAGGATTTGCTCTGTATGTTATTTTGTTCTTTAGAGTTGCTCGAATTGTGTAGTATTTGTTCGCATATTTTTGTTTTCTCTTATGAGTTTACTGATTGCGTTTGTTTTATCTCAGGTGAAATGAAGAACACACAACTTACTCTTCGCAAGCTTCAAGCTGAGAAGAAAAGGAGAGAGACCGGGGGTACTTCCTCCTCGACGTTAAACACCTCGGCCCAATCTTCCCCCTCCAAATCTATTGACTTAAGTGGGGAGAAGAGGGTTCCCGAGATAGCGCCTGTTGATAGGAGGCCCCCGAAAATTGCGAGGACTGAAGCGGGAGGAAGCAGCGTGGTCGGCGGTCATAAGTTGGTGTCGGGGAGACTAGCAGCTGAGTTTGTCATCCCCCCTGCTATGGGGCACGAGTGCATGGTGGATGGGAAGACGAGCATGAAGATCACTGATGCCGACCAATCCATCCTGGCATCTATGGGCCCGGAGTCCATTAGGAACGTGGTTGCTGAATCTTCGGTGGTCGTGTTCAAGCTGCTAGAGGTGGCCACTTTCCTGAATGGTCAAGGATGTAAGTACCTGCAGGAAAGGGACGAGGCTCGGGCTCACGCCAAGGATTTCGGGGAGCGTCTGTCCACTGTGGAGCAGGATCTTTCTTCCTGAAGCAAAGCTTTGAAAGACTCCGAGGCTGAGGTTGTTAAGCCGGGGAAGGAACTTAAGGAGGCCAAGGAGGAGGAGGATAGGTTGAAGGGGAAGGTAACAGAGCTCGAGGAGCGAGTTTCCAGCATGTCCTTGGTTGAGGAGGAAGAGAGAAGGCTAGATTCTGAGGGCACTTATGCTAAATTTAGCCGGGCAGATTTGATTGCCAAGATTTGCCAGATTAAGGACATGCAGCTTGACGTTGCTTCCTCGATTTTCCAAAATGCTCTGGCCCAACTTCAAGTCTTGAACCCTGGTGTACAATTAGTGACTGAAGGCTTGGACGAGCTTAAGGAAGTTCGGGATGGCCGGATAGCCACTTCTTCTCCGGACGAAGAGTAATTTTAACTTTGTTTGTTTTTATTTGTAACATTTTGATGCCGGCGTTATGCTCGCCTTGGCTTTTTTATTTGTTCGGCCTTTGTTCGCCTTTTTTGTAATATTATGACAGTTGGCCTTCGTGGTCGTATGTTTACTTAATTGCTCGTACTTCATGTTTTGCAATTTGTGCTCGTTTATTGCTTTGCTTGTGGAGTGTTTGTTTTAACTTGTCAATGTATGTTTGATTATTTCCCCGTGGATTCGACCATTTAACACATGCGAAGATGCTTTTAAAATGATGCTCGATTCTTACTTAGGGTTTTAACTTAGAAAATTCTAGACGTTCTATTCGCTAGGTAGACCTCCCTTTGCGTTAGTGCTCGTCTAGTAGTCACGGTTGCCTCTTGATGTCGCGGATCGTAAGCACCGTTTCCGAGCAATTTGTGGAACTGCACGAGTGTTTGGCTAGCTCCCAAACTAGAGTCGAGGAAAGTTTCTTCGTTTGAAATTTTTCCTCGCAGCATTGAACATCCCATCGCAAGCTGGGCGTTCTGCCGGGCTTGTACTAAGCAACAATGGGGCTCGCATGGAGTATTCCCTCGTTGAGCGTAGACGTCAGCATTAGAGATAAGGTCGAGCTTTAAAGTTTTAAGATTCCTGCCCGTACCTAGGCATTCCTCCGTTGTATAGGCGCGTCTCCTCGGAGGGATTTGCAGCCTTTGTTGAAGAGCATGTCGAATTACGCTATTTTCAACTATAGTATTGTTTTAGCTTTTCAGCGTTCCATGTGCGAGAGATTTCTTTGCCGTAGAGATCTTCGAGGTGATATGCTCTGTTTTCTATTTTTGCTCGGACTCGATATGGTCCTTCCCAATTAGCTGCGAGCTTCCCTTCTCGTTAATCTTTTTGGTTTCTTCTTAGTACCAGGCTTCCCACCTCGAATTCTCTTTTGATAACCCTTTTGTCGTGCCAAGCAGCTATTCTCTGTTTGAGGGTTGCTTCTCGAAGAGAAGCCCCTGTTCTTAGTTCCTCGACGAGATCTAGTTCCTCTCTCAGTAACTCATCGTTTACATGCTCCTCGTGAGGGTATTCGATCATCGAGGATGGTTCTCCCATTTTAATCGGAATGGCGTTTCCCCGGTTGTGGAATGTGGAGTGGTTCTGTAGGACCATAGGACGTTGTGCAACCCCTCGATCCAATTTCCTTTATATGCGCCCATTCTTCGTCTTAGTCCTCGTAATATCACGCGGTTGGCTGCTTCAGCTTGCCCGTTGGTTTGAGGATGTTCGACTGAAGTGAAGTGTTGAGTGGTGCCTATCGTGGCGAGGAATTCATGGAACTTTTTGTTAGTAAACTGTGTTCCATTGTCCGTTACCACTACTTGAGGGATTCCGAATCTTGCGAGCACGTTTCTTTTGAAGAAACGAAGTATGTGGGATGCGCCGATTTTTACGAGAGGTTATGCTTCGATCCATTTGGTGAAGTAGTCCACGACAACTATGAGGTATTTTTGACTTGTCTTGCAGCTGTTGGAAAAGGGCCGAGGATATCCATTCCCTACCAGGCAAATGGCAACGGGGAAATCAGTGTTTTCAGCTCGTTGGCTGGCGCGATGTGCATGTCCCCGTGTCTTTGGCACTTGTCGCATTTAAGGACATGGTTTTTGGAGTCGTTTTGCATCGTTGGCCAATAGTACCCTCCCCTTAGTGCTTTTCTTGTCAAAGATCGTCCACCAATATGTTGTCCATTTATCCTTTCGTGGATTTCTTGCAAGATGAATTCTACACGTGTTTCTTCCACACATTTGAGCAATGGGATTGAGAATCCTCTTCGATATAACTTATCGTCGAGCAGGACGTATGAGCATGCTCTTTTTCGGATTTTTGTTGCTTCTTTAGCATCCGCGGGCAGTGTGTTCGACTTCAGGAAATTGTACACCGGGGCCATCCAGCTTTGATCGTCAATAGCACAAATGTGCATGGCTTCTACTGCTTTTTCGATGCTTGGCTTTGTCAATGTTTCCTGAATGAGGGATTGGTTGCCTGCTTTTTTGCGCCTCGTGCTCGCAAGTTTAGAAAGGACATCTACTCGTGAATTATGTTCTCGAGGAACATGTTTCACCTCCGTTTCCTTAAACTTTGCGAGTTTCGTTTTAATGAGGTTCAGATATTCGAGGAGTCGTTCCTCTTTTGTTTGATATTCTCCTGATACTTGAGATGCTACCAGCTGCGAATCCGTGAATATTTTGATTTCCTCGGCTCCCATGTCCTCGGCTAATCTTAACCCTGCTAGGAAAGCTTCATATTCGGCTTGGTTATTCGTCGTTGGGAACGAAAGTCCGAGGGATACTTCTATTAGGACTCCGTCTCCGTTTTTGAGTATGATGCCCTTCCCGCTTCCTTGTGAATTCGAGGATCCATCGACGAAGATGATCCATTTATTCTTTTCGGAAGTCGTCGACGTTGTCATTTCGGCGACAAAATCGGCAAGTACTTGGGCCTTCAAAGCCTTTCTACTTTCGAAGCTTATGTCGAATTCCGCAAGCTCCAACGACCATTTCAACATTCTACCCATCATATCTAGTCGCGCCAGTAATTGCTTTACAGGTTGATCTGTCCGAATGACGATGGAATGGGCGAGGAAATAGTACCGAAGTTTCCTCGCGGCCATTATCACTGCTAGAGCGATTTTTTCTATTTGCAAGTATCGGAATTCTGGTCCTTGCAGTGCGCTGCTTACAAAGTAAACAGGCTTTTGCCCCTGCTCGGTTTCTCTTATGAGAACAGCGCTTATGGCCTCTGATGCTACTGCGAGGTAGAGATAGAGTTTTTCGTCCTCGACTGGTCGTGTTAATATTGGTGGTTGGGACAATGCTCGTTTGAGGTGTTGTAATGCTCCTTCGCATTCTTCAGTCCATTCGAAAGTTGTTTCTTTTCTGAGGAGTTTGAAGAGGGGCAGAGCATGTTGAGCAGATTTGGCGACGAATCTAGCCATCGAGGTCAACATGCCGTTCAATGTTTGGATGGACTTCTTCGATTTTGGAGTTGGATAATCGAAGAAAGCCCTGCATTTGTCGGGATTTGCTTCTATTCCTCGCTCCGTTAGATAGAAACCGAGGAACTTTCCAGCCTTTACCCCAAACGTGCATTTTTCTGGGTTGAACCTCATGTTAAATTTTATTGCTTGGTCGAACACCCTTTTCAAATGGAGGGTATGATCGATTTCCTCTTCGGATTTAACGATCATGTCGTCCATGTAGACTTCGAGCATGTCTCCAATTTCATTGTGGAATACTTTGTTCATCATTCTTTGGTAAGTGGCACCTGCATTTTTGAGCCCGAAAGACATTACATTGTAATAATAATTACCAGTTTCGGTCATGAAAGCTGTTTTCTTTTTTATCGATTTCAGCCATTTTTATTTGATTATAACCGGAATATGCGTCCATAAATGATAGTAATTTAAACCGGAGGAATTATCTACTAATTTATCTATGTTCGGCAAAGGATAAACATCTTTAGGGCAAGCCCTATTAAGATCGGTATAATCAACACACATACGCCACTTTCCATTAGATTTTTTGACAAGTACAACATTAGAAAGTCAGGTTGTGTACTGAGCTTCAGCAATGAAATTGGCCTCTAGGAGGTCTTTTACATCTTTTCGAGCAACCTCCGCTTTTTCGGGAGACTGCTTCCTACGACGCTGAACTACAACACTAGCCCTAGGATCTATGGTCAACTGATGACAAGCGACCTCAGGGTCTATTCCGGGCATTTCAGCTGCACTCTAAGCAAACAGTTCAGCATTCTCCCTTAAGCAAGCTTTTCACCAGGTCGGGGAGATCAGCTCCAATCTTTACGCCCTTCGTTGGATCTTCGCCAAGGGAAACTAGTTTGAACTCTCCATCAGGGATGGGGTGATAGTTTTCCTTGATCAAAAGGCCATCCTTAATCGCCTTCTTTTCTTGTTTGCGCTCCTTCGTGGAAGTTCGAGCATCTAGTTCAACTCCATCCTCGGTACTGATTGAGTTTACGCCGGGCAGTTTCGTTTCTTCTTTCTTCTTCTTCGGCGTAACCACAGAGTTGAGGTTCTTGGACGCAGCTTCTATGTCCCCGTTGATTGTGGCGACCTGTCCATCCTTAGTGTAATATTTTAGCTTCAGGTGGATGGTCGAGGACACTGCAAATAGTTCAGCTAAAGTTGGCCGCTCAATGATGCAGTTGTATAGGGATGGGCAGTCGACGACCAAGAACTTGACCTTCACGGACTTTGTGGCCTTGTTTTCGCCGAAGGTGACGATCAGGTCCACGTATCCCCAAGGATTTGTTGTTGATCCGTTGAACCCTTGAAGGTCGGATCCAACATAAGGGACCAAATTCTCCTCAGTAAGCTGCAACACTTTGAAGAGTCCTTAGTACATAATGTCACAGGAGCTTCCTTGATCGACGAGGATTCTACTCCACCGATAACTCTATTTCCCTCCTCGACATGTTGTTCCGGGCTTGCTGGATTGACTGCCAACTGATTTTGTCGAGGAGCGTTATTGACAGTCATTTGCTGCCCATCGATGTATTGTCGTGCATATCCTTTCTGAATGAGGATTTCGATGGCATCCTTTAAATGCACGCAGTCATCAGTCACATGCCCGTAACTTTTGTGGAAGCGACATAATTTCCTTTTGTCCACGTTAGGTTTTGCAGGCAGCTGTTTTGGAAACCTGACCCTTGCACTTTTGAAGTCAGCGCTCGATATTTCGGACAATATCCTGTCCCGAGGGGCGTTCAAGGGGGTGTGGTAGGTAAACTGACTTTTTGGTGGTTTAGCCTCTCTGACTTTTCCTCCTTCTCTTTTCTTCTCATCTCCTCGGCGTTCTTCTCTCTGCGAGGAAGGTCCACCGACCTCGAAATTTTTTGGCCTTCTGACCTCGGAGGCCTTTTGCTTATCCTCGCATTTGATGTATCGTTGGGCCAATTCGAAGAATGCGTTGAGGGTTTGTATTTCGACGATTCCAACAGCTTCTTGGAACTTCGTTCCCTCGCGTAATCCATCCTCGAGGAGATACATCTTCATTTTGTCGGTCGCTTCGACCTCGACAGAGACTTTGTTGAACCTCTCGATATAGCTTCGAAGAGATTCCTCGGGACCTTGGATTATTGCCTTTAAGCTGGCCACTGTCTTCGGGTGTCGCCGAGAAGTGGTGAAGTGCGTCGTGAACATTCGGCATAGTTCTTCCCATGAGTCGATTGAGCCTGGAGGTAAGTTTCTCCACCAGGTTGATGCTCCTCGTATCAGGGAGAGCGGGAATAACTTGCACTTAATTGATCCCCGTAGGTTCCTGTAGTCGAGGGTAGTCTCGACGCTCTGGACATGCTCATCAGGGTCTGTTGTCC
This sequence comes from Trifolium subterraneum, assembly GCA_951799995.1. Lineage (NCBI taxonomy): Eukaryota > Viridiplantae > Streptophyta > Magnoliopsida > Fabales > Fabaceae > Trifolium > Trifolium subterraneum. The sequence goes on along the minus strand of OX637463.1, from coordinate 41,813,249 downwards.
CGTCGTATTTCTCTAGTGTTGGGGGTTTTTCCAGTCCTCGTGGGAGTGGAATGTCCATAATTCTTCGTGAGAGGGGTCCTCGGTGCCTCTCGTCCCCACTGCCCGGAGATTCCCTTCTTGGGGAATGACGGGCATTTCCTCCTCGGGCAGCTGCTTCACCGTTCTTTGGTGGTGATCGATTGTTCCTTCGAGGAGGAGAACGCTTGTTCCTCGGCGGGGAGTTATGGTTACTCCTTTGCGGAGGGGAGTGATTCTTCCTCCGAGGATTGTCTCTGGGTGGACTCGGTGGTCTCTCGGCATTTCGTCGAGGTGCAGGCCTCGGGGACCTAGACCTCGATCGCGAGCGATTATTCTCAGGTGTTGGCGATCTTTGTCGACGAACGCTTTGCGATATCCTTGAAGCAGCATGTGAGTCTTCGACTGCTCGGAGGCGCCGGTTTTGCTCGCGGATCAGTTCATTTTGTCCACGCATGTTGTCTGCTTGCTCGCGAAGTATCTGCCCCTGCCTGTTGATGGTGTTGACCAGTGCAGCCATCACCACTTCCATTGGTGCTCCTTGTGGTAATTGTGGGACCACCAGTGGATCTTCTGGTTGTGGTGGTTGGTGCGGCGGCGGTACATCAAGCGGAGTTGCTTGTGCATGCGCGATGCTACCTTCCGGCGTGACAGAGGTTTCGCGCCATCAGATTGGTTTTGATGATTGGGAGGATTTGGGTGATTGTTCCCTCCCACAAATTCGTGGTTTGCACCAGCCATTGGTCAAGAAATGGATTTTTTTGTTATGAGTTTTGGTCTAATTCTGGGAAAAGACGGGGGAAACTTTAAATTCCCCACAGACGGCGCCACTGATCTTTACCGTGATCAGAGTCGACCAGACGGTGGTGCACGGCGGTTTATAATTCCGAGCAGTCCAAACGTACCCGGAGGGGGGTTGTGTACCTGCAGGCACTCCGACGCTCAAGTCAGTTGAGGAAAGAGTAGGTTTTCAATATAGAATGTTACGTACCTTTGTGAAGTTTGTGAAAGGTCTATATATAGCCCCAGCGCTTGGCCAAGGTCGTTGATGGACAGTTAATGTCCATCAATGGCTGTCGGAAAACGGCTGAGGAGCCGTGATGAGCATTAAATGCTCATCATTCCGATGTTGGGCGTTACGAATCTCAGGGGAGACGTACGCTGCTCAACGGTCAAACACAAGACTGGACTTGTGTTTTGGACCTTGCTCGACGGCCCAATAGAAAAAGTCCTCAACACGTTGGGCATTTAGGCTCAGTCCAGAACAAAATCCCATGATCATATTAAGTTATGGGAAGAGATGAAGGCAGTAATCATATTTTGGATATTGTTGTGTATATCATCAAGTATGGAGGAAAGTAGGATGGATTAGATACATAGCCACCTAAGAATTTTAAGCAAATGGAGTTTTTGTTGAAGCTTGATTAATAAGTTATTGTCATAATGAATTTTGATTCTATATACCTTGCTTTGAAATATTCCCTCCGGTACTATATAGTCAAATAAGCAAAAGGAGTTTTTGTTGAAGTTTGATTAATAAGTTATTGTAAAAAAATCACTTTTTAAGTTTATTGCAACCGCTTCAACTATATAGTCAATTAATTCTAAATATTAACAAAGGACTGATGGGTGTCGATAAATGTGAAACCAAGATTGAACAAAAACTTTGAAATGATATTATAACAATGGTCCAAAGGGATTTGAGGTGATATAAAATAATTTCTCTTAAGAATGGTCCATGTGAATTTGAGATCATGGTTTTTAAAATAGATTTTACATAGCAAAAGCAAAGATTGAAATTTGGAATATACTTTTGTGATGAAATATATGATTCTAAGATATTTAGTTTATCCAAATCTTTCTTCAAAGCATAACCAAATCAAATCCTTCAAGATTTCTTTGTTCACGGACTCACAATGGTTATTTGTACAATAAATTTTAGGATAATTTTTGGGACAACCTTCTTTTCCTTCTATCTTTTGGAACAAAAATGATTAAAAAGAGAGGAGGAGAGAGTAAAATACAATAATAGTATGAGAGAGAAAGTTGTACAAAATTTATTGTACGAATTTCATTTTTCATGTACTATATAATATAAAGGTCAATCTTATCCTTTAAATAGATATCCTTCATTGAGATTTTTGCCCTAGTTTTTGAAACCGTAGCCGCCACCTCCATATATACACCATTTCACTCACCTTTTAATACTCATCCATACTAAATTGTAGAGGATTTTTTTTTTTTATATAAGCAAATTATATTATAAGGAAGTACAAACCATAGGGTCATTACAAAGCAGGAAATTACATGCTTTGGATACAAACCATAGGGTCATTACACCATTCGGAAAAAGAAAAACTAGAATTGCGACTATATCGATTGTTAAACCATATAACACCCTACTTAAATCTATCCAAAAATTTCGACCAAATAGACAAAAAAATTCAAGTAGAAACAAGTAGAGCATTACATGTCAATTTAAACATCCAACAATAGCATAAAATTCAATTACATATCATGCTTATCACAACTATTGCAGCGGAATAGCTAAAACATTCTCATCCATACAATCATGATCAAAGTTTAATAATCATAATTAATCACCAACCACATAATCACCAACATAAATATTACCAACAAGCAAATAAATAAGTACTTGGCATAAAGCCTTACATCAATATAAATAACAAGGTCTAAGCAAAAGACTCAAGACATAACCCCACCGACTAAACTCCTAACAAGTGTTACAATCATCAGAGCAAATGGACAAGGTACGACACTAGGAGTAGTAGCTAATCTCCTCACCCTGAATACTAGAAACAAAAGTCGGGTACTCCTCCTAAAGCGAAGCAAATCCTCAAGCCTGAGAATCTGAATTGCCCAACGATCCACAAAACACAAAAACAGAGAGTTAGTTACATACAATCAACACATAGACAAATGAAAGTAAGATACCAACACTTAATCTAACTCATCATGTAGTATTCATATATCCATCTACTATACATTATTCTATCATCTACATATATAGCAATTCAATACTAGCAACAAGATGTGTACATTTAACCATTCAATATACATAATCTTATTCGCACCATCAATGATCAACAAAAATAGATATACATCACTTAACACACAATTGTCCAATTATCACATCGTCAGTACATAGCACAAATCAAGGATTCCCCTTCCTAATGCAACTAATGTCACCTTCAATGTATGTTCCTAGACATATCTACATGTGGTACCAAATCACCATCTATATCGGATACAAGAATCCTTTCACCATCCATTATGAATATAAAATTCACTCACCATCTATTAGACACAACTTATGCATGAATGATGTGTCACGACATTTCATCAATATAAATTCATTTATATACTCACCAACATTCCATGTATTAACACATGATATCACCAACTCTCCATCAATCATTTCATATACATATAAACACATTTATACATATACATATTTGCAATCAATCCAACTCATCATCATCAATCAACAAGCAAATAAAAATACTAACATTAATTATGTATCTCTACAAGGCTAACAACTTATGCATCAACCTGTCATCATCATCATCATCATAATCATCAAAGAAATAAAGAAAGTCTGCTTGTTCTCGCTACCTCTAGCCTAGCGAGGAACTGGCGAGGCAAGTCAGAAGCTTTCACTACATTTGGTGAGCATCTGGCGACCTCTTCGCCATCTCTCGCTAGTTCTCGCCGTCGCGAGACAAAACAGAGAGCACTGACTTTGCTGGCGAGCACTGGCGAGTCTCAGCGAACCACTCACTGACTCTTGCTAGCTCTCGCCTAGCGACGGGCACGCACAATGCACTGCTCTATTTCGCGACCGTTCATATTCCACTACCAATTCATCCAAATCGTGTTCCAGTTCTAAAAAGGTGTTTCCTTTAGGTTATAATCATGTTATCATACATAGAAATACAAGTTTCATCACTTACAAACATCAAAACATCATCAATCAAAGATTATCATATTTTTCACTAAAAACTCACGAACACATAATTTCACATGAACATCCTTTGATTCACGAAATTAAAACCATCAACATGTACTTTTAGCATCATACAACATAGATAACACAAAATTATCATGAAATGAAGCATTTTGATTCATCAAAATTCATAAAAATACCAACTTTTTAAGCATAAATGGGTGAAAGGGTTTGAGCAAAGAGAAATGAGATTTCTCCCCCCTCTTAATCACCCACTAATCATATATAACTACTCTCTTACCTCAATTTCTTCAAGAATTATCCCCTTCAATCTTCCCCTCTTGTTCTTCTCTTCTATGTTCTTCTCTTTTTCTCTTCTCTAAGCTTCTCTCTCTATTCTTCACAAAATTTCATGAATAATGATATCCTCCCTCTAAACTTCAAATTTATATCTAGGTCAAGTCCTCCCTCTTAATTTACTAAATTGCACTTCCTCATAAAAGTCAAACTCTATTTTCTAACTACACCTCCTAAAAACACTACTACACTAAATACACATCATCATCTAATGCCACATAATTTAATTAAATAACACAAACATGACAATTAAGTAAATAAGTCTAATTAAATAAATAAATAAATAAATAAAACGGGATGTGACAAACTACATCCAAGAGCTAACTTTAATATCATCCACAAGAGAAGAAGCATTTGAAATACCTCCAATGAAAACCAAATTATTTCTAAGCCTCCAAATATGTCATCTAGTCGCCAACCAAAATAAATGGCTAACAACCGTAGAGGATATCTAGATGGACATACATCTTTAGTAGATACATTAAAATTACAGACAAATTGTTCAAAACACAAATATACAAAGGGACTTGCAATTAGATAGCCAAAGTACACAACATAAGGGTTAACATAAATGATGGATGGCCCAATCAGAAATTGATAATAGGCGATCCAACAGATTGTGGAGGAGGCTCAGAGACCATATATGAATTGAGTTTTGGGCCTAACTCATCCTTACAAAACCAACTTGTAATGTGAAGATTGGCCTCACTTTATAAATACATATTCAAGCAATCTCGCAACTAATGTAGGACTTCTTTAACACTTATCTTTATATTTTGGGTTAAATAAGTAAATGGTCCCTATAGTTTTCAAGAATTTTGTTTTTACTCTCCCTAAATTTTTTTTCGCATTTTTTGGTTCTTGAAGTATTTCTTGTCATGATTTTTTGTCCCTACTTTTTATTCAACTCGTGCATATGATTCGAAATTTTTTCAAAAAAATTGCGGTCATGTTAAGTACATTATTTGAATCTCTCTTGCAAAAGTTTTGACTTTTTTAATAAGAGATGAATTAAATATGAATTTTTAGTTTTTGCACATAAAAATTCATAAATAATTCATCTTATGTTAAAAATTTCTAAATTTGTATCGGAGATGTTTTTATAATATTATAAACATGAATACAAAAAACCATTAAAAAATGTGAAAGTATACAAGAATTTGATTAAAAAGTATGAACCAAAAGTTGTGATAGAAAATTTTTTAGGGACCAAAAAGTGCGAAGAAAATTTTTAAGGACTAAAAACGAAATTCTGGAAAACTATAGGGACCATGTACTTATTTAACCCTTATACTTTTACCATTTTTTTTATAACTTTAAAACTTCTTTTACCTATAAATTGTGATAAATTTTACTCTTATAATTTCATCTCTTTGCTCTCAATTTCACTCACAAAATTTTAACTTCTCAATTTCATTTTATTGTTTTAAAGTATCTTTTTGTTCATGTCAAATAGATCCTAATCAACGTAATTTCCAAGAATCTCTATTTAATTTCATGCAAAATTATCAAAAAATTAATTCTCAAAATTCTCAATTTTTATCACCACCAACAAACCCCAACATATTTTTTGTTCATGTCAAATGGATCCTACTCAACATACTTTTCAAGAATTTTATTTAATTTCATGCAAAATTATCAAAAACTTAATTTTCAAAATTCTCAATTTCTATCACCACCAACAAACCCCAACATATTTTATAGACCTCAAATTAATGAACACTACAAGAATTGCTTGCATTTCCTACCAACATTTTCTACCAATACTAGTTTTGTGGTGCAGTTTTCAAGGTACGTTTCCTACGAGCAGCTCGTAGGAATTGTATTTTGACCGTTGAATTTTGGAATGTGGGTTCAAGGAATGGTTCCTACAAACATTTTCGTAGGAAATGTTTTATTTTAAAATAAAATTAAAAAAATGTCTGCCGCTTGCATCATGGCACAAATTTCTAGGAACGTTTCCTATAAAATATTCGTCGGAATTGTTTTATTTTTAAAAAAAAATAAAATTGCAGCGGACACGTATCATAAAATAAATGTTATCATATTATATATAGTTTTTTATAAAAAAAAATTAGTTGATAAAAAACTTATTTTTACACGGTGACAAATAAAAAAATAGAAACTAACTCATTTGAATTAATGTCAACAATATATGCAAAAAATGGTCGGCGACACTTTCGGGGTGAACATGTCCTAGGAAGGGGGCAACGAAGAGGAAATGATTATAAAAAGTTTATTCAATAAAAAATATTAAAGAATAATAAGATGAATACATATAAGAATAGGAACAATAGAAACATAAACAATTTTTTTTGTCATATAGCCTAGTGGCTAAAAATTCTTGCCATAAGGTGAATAAGTGGGATGACCGGGGTTCGAAACCCGACTCTCTGCATATAAAATGCAATGTCCTACCAATTGAGTTAAACTCACCGGACGAAACATAAACAATTTTACTATCAAATTATAATAATAAAGTTAATTGTTTATCATAAATCAATAAATTAAATTTATTAACTTTTGTCTTTCAATTTTTTTTTATTAACTTTAGACATCCTCTAAATAAAAATTCAACTGATTAGTAAAAATTAATTATAATTTATTTAAGGCTTAATTAGTCTATAGATCCCTTAAAGACATTTTAGGTTTCAGAAAGGTCCCTTAAAGAAAAAAATGTCCGTATTGGTCCCTTATTGATATCACCGTTACCCATAGTGGTCCTTTCCATCAATTTTTCCAAAAAAATGTTAGTTTTACACTAGTCCACCATTACAAATGGTGTACCACCAACATACAATTTTGTTTTCCTTCTTTCATCTTCTCCCTTCATTTGTTCTTCATCTTCATCAACATTTTCATAAATTCCAACAACAAAATTTCAAAATCCATTTTCCAAAATCACAACAACTACCAAAACTATTTTCCAACACCATTTTCATAAACAACCAACTACCAACACCATTTTCATAAATCTTCATGAACCTACATACTGTACCCATTTTCAAAAATCACAACAACTACCAACACCAACACATAAAGAACTAAGTGAGTTTGATTCAAAAAATAGCTAAGAAGGGGAAATCGGAAATCGGTTAAATTGCAATTCTGTGATATCGAAGTTTTGAAATCAGGGACATTAGCATATGAACTTCATAGATCTAGATCTGATGTGTTGGTTTGTGTACCATTCTTTTCCTCAAGGAGTTGTTTCAATAATCAATTAAACAAATCTAATGTCTGGAACTTTATTTGGCCTTCTTCCTATTAGTTGAGATTTTATCTTTGATTTTATAGTGTTTGTGACCATCAACTTTAATTTGTCATGGATTTTTTGCTTTAATGGTGAGTGGCAAAGGAAATCATTTAGTGTATATAGTGTACCATAACATTTTAAGAGTCTGCAAATTTGGGTTTGTTGCAAACTTGTAAATGTTGAACTTGCAAATTTTGATTTTTCTGGATTCATTTGATGAATTTATGAATATGATGATGAAGCTGTAGAACAAAGTAATGAAGAAGATGAAGAAATAGAGAAAAAAGTTAGTTGATAATGGTGTACGGTTAGGTATGGTGGACATTCAAAATTCAATGGCTATTTTTTTCCAATAAGATCGAACGACTTAAATTAAAAGATTTATTGAGATCTATGGTGGACCACATGCAATGTTGGTCCACCTAATACATTTGATGTTAAAATCTAACGGAGAGGACCAATGTGGCAAACGGATATGTTTTTAAGGGACCGATCCGGACCTTTTTTTCTTTAAGGGACCATTGTGAAACCTTAAATGTCTTTAAGGGACCAATAGACTAATTAAGCCTTTATTTAAAAAAATATAAACGGGACAATAGCTTTAATAAAGTGATATTGAACGGTCGAAAATTCAAAATATCCCGTCAAAATCAGTAGTTTTGGTCAAACTTCATGACCCTTTCAATAAAACTAGGTTTCCAGTGAGACTGTTATTAAGATCTGTCTATACATCCAGAGTCCGGTGATCAAAATTCTTTTTCTCATTTGTTAGTCCAATTAAGTGATATTGAACGGTCAGATTGATAAAATCTCAAGTCAAAATTTGTAGTTTTATTCAAACTTCACGACCCTTTCATTAAAATTAGGTTTTCAATTAGACTATTATTACGATATGTCTATACATCCAGAGTTCGATGATCAAAATTCTTTTTCTCATTTGATGTTTAGTCCAATTAGGTGATATTGAACGATCAGATTGATAAGATTTAGGGTAAATAGGGTTTTACCCCATGCAAAGTAGGCGGATTTTGGATTACCCTCCTACAAAAAAAAAAATTAAGATTTGCCCCCTGCAATATGCAGATTCTATCAATTTACCCCTTGCCTGCAAAGTAGACATATGACATGGACAAAATCGTGGCGTGGCATGACACGTGGAAAATATTTTATTTTATTTATAAATTTCCACTTTCAAATAATTTTTTTAAAAAAAAACAGAAAATTGAAAGAAAAAAAACTAAAATTTTAAAAATTAATTTTTTTTATAATAATTGAATTTAAAAAAATAAATTGAAATTTTATTTTAAAAATCAGAAAAAAGAAATTTTAAAAAGTAAAAAAAAAAATTAAATTTTTTTAGTTTCAAAAACTTCAATTTAAGTTTTTTAAATTCAATTATTTAAAAAAATGTCAATTTACTTTTTTTTAAATTCTATTATTTTAAAATATGTCAATTTTAAATTTTTTTCTGATTTTTTTAAAGAAATAAAAAAAAGATTTTTTTTAATTCAATTATTTAAAAAGAAGATTGTCAATTTAAATCTTTTTTAAAAAAATGTCAATTTAATTTGTTTTTTTTTACATTCAATTATTTTAAAAAAGATTGTCAATTTATTTTTTTTCCTAATATCAATTTTCTGATTTTTTTTTTAAAAAAATGTCAAATAAAAAGTTAAAAAAAATATATCTACACGTGTAAATCAATTATTTTTTATTTTTTTCAATTGACATTTTTAAAAAAAAAATCAAAATGTCCGGAAAAAAAATTAATTTGACATTTTTTAAAAAAGATTTAAATTGACAATCTTCTTTTTAAATAATTGAATTTAAAAAAATTAAATTGACATTTCTTTAAAAAGAAATTAGAAAATCGAAATCATAAAAAAATTTAAAATTGACATTTTTTAAAAATAATTGAGTTTTATAAAATATTAAATTATCTTTTTTAAAAAAGATTAGAAAATTGAAAAAATTTAAATTTTTTTTTTGACTATTTAAAATTTCTTTTTTCTGATTTTTAAAATAAAATGTCAATTTAATTTATTTATTTTTTAAATTCAATTATTAATTTTTTTTACTTTTCAAATTTTTTTTTTCTTTTCAATTTTCTGTTTTTTTTTTAAAAAATATTTACATGTGACAATTTAGAAATAAAATAAAATAAATTATTTTCCACGTGTCATGCCACGTCACGCCATTATGTCCATGTCATATGTCTACTTGTATAGGTAGGAGGTAAATTGATAGAATCTACATATTGCAGGGGGCGAATCCTAAAAAAATATTTTGCAGGGGGTTAATCCAAAATCCGCATACTTTGCAGTTTTAGTCTAAAATTTGTAGTTTTAGGCTAAAACTCTATTTACCCTAAAATTTAAAATCTCAAGTCAAAATTTGTAGTTTTAGTCAAACTTCACGAACCTTTCATTAAAACTAGGTTTCCAATGAGATTGTTATTACGATCAGTTTATACATCCAGAGTCCGATGATCAAAATTCTTTTTCTAATTTGTTTGTTAGTCCAACTAGGTTATATTGAACGGTCGGATTAATAAATTCTCAAGTCAAAATCTGTAGTTTTAGTTAAACTTCACGACCATTTCATTAAAATTAGGTTTCCAATGAGACTATTATTATGATCTGTCTATACATCCAGAGTCCGATGATCAAAATTCTTTTTCTCATTTGTTTGTTAGTCCAATTAGGTGATATTGTCAGATTGATAAAATCTCAAGTCAAAATCTGTAGTTTTAGTCAAACTTCATGACCCTTTCATTAAAATTAGGTTTACAATGAGTCTGTTATTAAGATCTGTTTATACATCCAGAGTCTGATAATCATAAATACTCTTCTCAGTTGTTTGTTAGTCCAATAAGGAGATATTGAATGGTCAGATCGATAAAATTCAAAATCTCCAGTCTGTTTTAGTCAAACTTCAGGACCCTTTCATTAAAACTAGGTTTTCAATGAGACTGTTATTACGATCTGTCTATACATCTGAAGTCCGATGATCAAAATTTTTATTCTCATTTGTTTGTTAGTCCAATTAGGTGATATTGAACGGTTGGATTGACAAAATTCAAAAATCTCCAGTCAAAATCGGTAGTTTTAGTCAAACTTCACGACTCTTTCATTAAAACTAGGTTCCCATTGAGTCTGTCATTATGATCTGTCTATACATACGGAGTCCTATGATCAAAATTCTTTTTCTCAGTCGTTTGTTAGTCGAATTAGGTGATATTGAATGATCGGTTTGATAAAATTCAAAATCTTCAGTCAAAATCGGTAGTTTTAGTCAAATTTCATGACCCTTTCATTAAAACGAGGTTTTTAATGAAACTGTTATTACGATCTGTCTACACATCCGGAGTCCGATGATCAAATTTTTTTCCTAATTTGTTTGTTAGTCCAATTAGGTGATATTGAACGGTCGGATTGAAAAAATTCAAAATCTCTAGTCAAAATTGGTAATTTTAGTCAAACTTCATTACCCTTTCGTTAAAACTAGGTTTCCAGTGGGACTGTTATTACGATTTGTGTATACATCCAGAGTCTGGTGAACAAAATTCTTTTTCTCATTTGTATGTTAGTCTAATTAGGTGATATTGAACGATCGGATTGATACAATTCGAAATATCTAGTCAAAATCTATAATTTTAGTTAAACTTCATTACCCTTTCATTAGGACTAGATTTCCAATAAGACTGTTATTACGATCTGTCTATACATTCGGAGAAAAACAAAACGAAAATTTGAAAATTTGGGGGGAAATATTCAATACATTTCCTACCAAATATTCGTAGGAAACATCATGGGAAAACGAAACACCCACTGTCAGCAAAGACACACCAACCCAAAATTTCAAATTTTTATGTTTCCTACAAAAGTTTCGTAGGAAATGTTACGAGGGAATTCAAAAAATTTGAATTTCAGATTTTTCACTATATACAACACTATCTACTACACATTTTTTTCATTCTTTCAACTTTCATTCTTTTCATTTCATATTTCCCACTTCACTTTCTTCTTCTATTCTTCCAACATTTTCATCTTTCCCACTTCAATTTTTTTGTTCAACACATTCATTAACTCTTTCTGATACTCTTCATATTCTTTCAATACATTCAACTTTTTCCATTTAACACTTTCATACAAACATCTTAAAAACTTATATTTTAACATTCATTCTTTATTTTCTTCAATCCATTCAATGTTTTTTCTTTCAACATTTATTCAAAAACACTATCTTCCTTTCATCATTCTATTTTCTTTCTTATATTTTTTCTTTCATCATGCTATTTTCTTTCTTCCTACATTTTTTTTTCATCATTCTATTTTATTTTCTTTCTTCATTTTTTCTTTCATCCTTCTAATTTCTTTCTTCTTACATTTTTTTCATCATTCTATTTTCTTTTCTTTCTTCATTTTTCCTTTCCTCATTCTATTTTCTTACATTTTTTCTTTCTTTTTAATGCATTTTTTTATATTTATATTTTTAGTGAAAAATATAATTTTTTCCCGCAAATTTCAAAATCTTTAGCGCAAAATAAAAAATTTCCAATTTTTTGGCGCAATTTTGATTTTTTTTGCTTTTTTGGCGTAGAATTCAATTTTTGAATTGAAAATTTGAATTTTTCCAACGATTTTTTTTTTTTACATTTCCTACCAAATATTCTTCGGAAATGTTTTGGCAAATTTTGAATTTTTTTGGCGGGAAATTCAATTCTTTTTCTGAAAATTTGGCGGAAAATTCAAATTTTTTTAAAAAATTTAAATTTCGGATTTGGCGCACTTATTTTAAAATTTATTTTGTGAAAATACCTATTTATATTTTTTAAAATATGAAAGACATTTCCTACAAAACATTCGTAGGAACTGTCCTGCCAAAAGAATAGCACATGTTATACCTACAAAGGTGCTTGTAGGAAATTCGTCGGAAATGTAACAATTCCTACGAAATTCTGCTCATTTCCTACAAAATATTGGATAGAAAATGCAAGGAATTCTTGTAGTGGAATACTCAAAGTGCAGTGTTTACTCGTGATGAACATGAAACACCGATTGGGTCTATGTCAAAGTGTCAAATTCCACCATTTTCAACTCAAATTGTTCTTGAAAACATTAGGCTTGGAGATGGAGAAAGAAGTTTTGTTAAAAAAAAACGAGAGCTATTAAGGAATGATGATGCACTTATTCAATCATGACTCAATGTTTCACATGATCCAATTGTGGGAGTTGATCAAAAAGCAGTTAGATTTTGGTTAAGAATCGCTGCCAATTATAATGAGCATTGTGGACAATCAAGAGAGAAGCAACATGGTCAATTAAAATCTCGATGGCATAGTAGCCGTGTTCAAAAATTTGTTGGGTGTTACAAATAAGCTGTTCACAGAAGACATCTTGATCAATGCACAAGTGAACCATTCATTCTTGAGTATGCATGCATGTCGATTGTTAAAAGATGAACCTAAATTATGGATCGGAGCATCGCTTGAAACTTCTTCTAAAGACTTTTTTTTAAGGGCAACACAATTAGTGAGTATTCAATCAAGATTTCTTATGCCTTTAAAAATGTCTCTATGTATTCAAAAGTATATTGATTTTGGTAGATTCTTTTGTGGAATGGATTTTGAGAAACTTTTTTGTTAAAAACATAAATACTTTTGTCATCTAACAATCTCACTCAAACCCTCAAAACTTTTCTTTTCTTCAAAAGACTTTTTTTTCTGCCGGCAAGATTGGAGTTCACATTCTTTTTTTTATGACCTCCTATACTTTTCAATCGCCTTCTTGAATGACTATCATATGCAATTCCAATTTAAAATCGTTCATCATATACACTCATACGAAAAAACAAACAAACTATATATTGCTTCATTTCAATTTCAATTATTTTATATGCCACTTTGAAACATTCTGTAACATAATAATTATGGAACTTTTTGCAACCAAAAAATAATTCTGCAACCATTAATTGTTTTTTGATATCTATGATTCATAGTTGTTTTTCTTTTCATCAACCTGTTAATCTTTTTTTTATGATTCATGGCTTTTATTTTTTTAGTTTTTTTTTTTATGATCCATATATAGTTGTCTCCTTATTATAAAAGTCTTTTAAAAAACGTTGTAAAAAATGATTCTGCAACCATTCTGATCAGTCTTTTTTAATAGATTGATTTTTTAAATTTTTTTTGGGTTTAAATTATTGATTTTAATTGATATTGATTGGTTGATTTTTTTTTAAAGAATGATTCATTTTCATTGATTATTGATTGATTCATTTTCATTGACAAGAATTTTGTATCGAATTTATTGAATCATTTAAATCTTAAAAGTCTATAAAGTATTTCGAAATTTCAAAAGTCTGTGTTATAAAATCTCACAAATTCTTGTGTTAATAATCTTGATCCTAAAAAGTCTGTAAAAAAAGTCTATTAAAATCTCACAAAATCAATATTACAATCTCACAAAGTTTTTTAAAACTTTAAAGATTTTTTTGTCAAAATAGTTGTTTGAAATCTCAATCCAATATACCCATAAAAATTACACTTATAATTATTTAATAAAAACTAGACACCGACCCGTGCTATCGCACGGGTTTTGTGGATTATCATATATGATATGAAAAGAAATATAACAAAAATTTCAAAATAAAAGTTCCAAAAATAAAAAGAATTCAAATGAAATTGATGATAAAAATGATAATATTAAGTACATTTATATCTAGGTAAACATGTTACAAAAGAACTACCACTACAAGAAAATTGTCATTTACCAACGGAGGTTTCTAGTGACAGCCGCATATGCCGTAGGTATAACAGCCCTATACCTACGGAAAAAATTATTAAATATGGGTATAGATATGTTTCATTAAAAAAAAAATTGAAAATAAAAAATTAGAAAAGGATAAGTTTATACATTTCTAGTTTATGCAATTCATTTTTTTTAATGGTGGATATAGATTTGTTCCTACTTTTATGTATAGATTAAGTTTTTTTTTCTTCTATTTTTATGTATAGATTCATTATATTCTTTCTATATTTTTTTTTGTTTTTTATCTTATATTTTTTTCAATATTTTTTATATTTTTTTATTGATAAATTCGGCGGTAATCTTTTTTTTGTTCACAATGTTGCCAATGAGGATTTAACCTAGGACCTCATGCATATCCCTCACTACTATATCAAATTTAGTGGCATTTGGGGTAAATCAATCATATTACTTGTATTGTATAGTATTATATATTTCTTTTAAGAAGTAGAGTATTATATTAGGAAATATATATATACCATAGAATTTATTAATAAAAAATATTGAAAAAAACATAAGATAAAAAACAAAAAAAAATATAGATATAGAATATAATGAATCTATACATAAAAGTAGGAACAAATCTATACCCACAAATTAAAAAAAAAAAAAATGAATCGCATAAACTATAAAAGTATAAACTTATCCTTTTCTAATTTTTAATTTTCAATATATAACCAAAAATTAAGGAACTTATGGAGAAAGAAAACAACACTCACTTTATACAAAACAAAAAATACTTGATATAAAAAATAAAAAGAGAGAGAAATGAACACTCAAAGCAGAATAGGTAACAAAAAAAAAAGCAGGATATAACATCGCGACTCATCAATCTCTCAATTTCTCTCTCGAACTCTCGCATGAATCCCTTTCTTTAATTCTCTTCTTTCAATTTCTATCCACGACTAATGGTTTTTATTTTGATTAGATTTTGATTTCTCAATGAAAGGTGTTTTAGAGGATAAGATCAACACTCCCCTCTCTAAGGTCTACGTCTGATTTTGGGTAGGGTTTCTATTCCACGCTTTTCTTCTTCAATTTTGTTGGGCTTTTTCTCTGTCATGTGTGTACTTTTGTTGTTTGATGCCTTCGATGCTAGTATTTGGAAGGCTCGTTGACCGTAAAAAACATTATGAACTCTTTACTCATAATGTAAAAGTTTCTTGATGCCTTCAATGCAATATCGATATGAATTGAATTTTATTCATTCATAATATATGGGGATGGATTATTAGATGCCTCGATGACCCGAAAGGAATCAAATAATATTATTTGTTATATAAATTGTTGCTAGTATTTGGATGCTTCATTGACCGTAAAAAAACAATATGAACACTTTACTCATAATGTAAAAGTTGTTTGATGCATTCGATGTGATATTGATATGAATTGAATTTGATTCGTTCATAATATAAGCGATGAATTGTTCGATGCCTCAATGACCCAAAAGGAATCAATGAATATTATTTGTTATATAAATTGGTGATGGTAAAAAAACATTATGAACTCTACTCATAATGTAAAAGTTGCTTGATGACTTCGATGTGATATTGATATGAATTGAATTTGATTCTTTCATAATATAAGAGATGAATTATTGGATGCATCAATGACCTGGAAGAAATCAATTAATATTATTTATTATATAAATTATTGATAGTATTTGGATGCCTCATTGACCGTCAAAAAACATTATCATAGTTGTTAATCCAAAGTTGCACGATGTATTGGCAAGATTCTCAAACCCAAAAAATTGAAAGTTTCTTTCTCTCTGAAATAAAGAGTTGCGCGATAAACTTAAGCAAATGAAAAATCAAGATAGTACAAATGTGGTGTTGGCAAATGTGTTGTCATTAATGATTTGTTGGAGAAGATGTGAATGATATTTTACGAGCTGCAAGACAGGTATATTTTATTTTACTCTTCGTATTCATATTTCGAATATTATGAAAATATCAATTAACTTGAGTTTTTAATTTGATCTCTTTTATTTTCTATAGGTTACATATGCTTCTAGTTCCCCCGACCAAACGGATTCTCAAAGTCCATACACTGACGAAGATTGAAGAGAGAGATTAGAAGTAAACAATGTAAACTGTTGTTGTTTATTGCTTGGTAGGAATGTCATGTACTATGTTGTGAGCTGTAAGCCGTTGGAGTTTATTGTTTGGTAGGGATGTCATACATATGTATGTGTTTAGAGTTGTAATTTTGGGATGGATTTGATTAGAAGTAACTAGTAGTTCTCTAAGTTATTTGGTGCAATTTCAATTTTGGAAGATTTAGCTAGGTGACATTGTTTTGGTGTTTTAATGTACTCCGTTAGTTTGTAAGACTTATTAGTTTTTTTAATCAATATAATGGAAATTCTCTTTTATATTTATAGTTGACTTGGTGTTAGAAAACATGCATATTTGCAAATTATTATTATTATTTAAAAAAAAGTACAATCTGTCAAAAAAAAAAAGATGCAAAAAAAAAAAATTCAAACCTATACCAACGGACAAATTCGTGGGTAAACCGATTTACAATAGTTTGTAATGTCTGTGGGTATAGCTCCTAGGCTAGTCCAACGCCAAAAAATGTTGTTGCTATAGGCTATAGCAACGGCAAATTGCCATGGGTACAGCGAGATAAAGTAGACGGAACAAAATGCCCGTGGGTATAGGTTTTATGGCCTGTACCCACAGATTTTGGACCTTTAGCAACAACATTTCGCCGTAGCTATATGTCAAGTTTCTTGTAGTGTACCTTACATTACGAAAAACTTCTTTATAAACAATATTTCCAGTTTCAGCCGCATATTCTCCTTCTTCATCGGTTATCAATATCTTCAAGCATTTCCTTGATGTTACTCTTGACACTGCAACATAGAGTTGACCATGAGAGAAAATTGACTGTGGAAGATATACACCAACATGTTTAAGTGACTGACCTTGACTCTTATTAATAGTCATAGCAAATGAAACAACCAATGGAAACTGTCTACGTTGAAACTTAAAAGGGATTCTTTTATAGTTAATAATAACCTAGGAATAAAAACTTTTTCACCAATATTGCTGCCAGATATCACTCTACCTTCAATGACATATGTTCCCAATTTTGTAATTATCAACCGTGTGCCATTGCATAATCCCAAAGATTGTCCATATTTCTTTTATATTTATAATTTATAATGATGACGTTTATTTTAGCAACTAAAGCATTAAATAGAGTTGACTTTGTAAGATGACCAAAAGAGGAAAATAGAGTTGACTTGGAATAACGTTGGTTAAATTTTTAAGGCAAAAAAATTATTTGTCTTCTAATTATAAATAACGTCAGAGGAAGTGCCCCTTACTTAGCATATAATATTCAAATATTTTGGAAAAAAGTTTGGTCTTTTATAAGAAACTTTGACTAATTTTCAATTATTTTAAAACATCTAATTTTATTTATGCTCTTATCTCCGTCCCAAATTATAAGGGAAAAAACCTCAATTTTTTTGTCCCAAATTATAAGGGAAAAAACCATTTTCAAGAATGTTTTTTCCTTATTCTCATAAAATTAAATGCAAATTGCATTTAATTTTCTCCCTCTTCCTTTTCTCAATAAACAACAACCAATAAAAATTGTTTTTGCATATTCCCATGCACATTATTCCAAGGAAAACCCAAAAAAAGATATTTCAAATTAGCATCATTTACTTCTACCTTAAACATCATTTGTTTATCAACAAATGTGTCAAGTTCAGATGGATAAAGCGAATCCTGTCAAAAATAAAAGTAGGTGACCAACCAAAAGCATTTGTACTTCCATCCTTAGCGGGGTTTGCTTTATCGGGTATGGTCCACAAATGAACAATACAAACTTTCATTTCGAAATCAATCTTTCCAGCAGTAATGGCGGAAATTGCAGTGTAATTGAGTGAATTTACTGCATCATAAATATAAGTTAAAATAGTCTAATATTAACATAATAAAAATACGAATATATTAGTTTTTTTTATTCAATAAATCACATAAAAAAGTATACACACTGGGTGTATATTTTTTTACAATTTAAAAAAGCATACACACTGTGTGTATTTTTGTTACCACAAACAATAATGAAGAAATTTGAAAACCTCTATTAACCATAGCCATAGCAATAGTTGAAATGAAGAGATTGTTTGATAAGTAAAAACCTAGTGAGTAGTGTGGAAAGAAACATTTCGGTAATGCTCTTTTTATAGTAAAATGTGGTTAAATAAAAATGGTATATTTTTGTTAAGACATTAAATGCATATTATTTTCATTAAATGATAATGATAATTATCAAAAGTCAAATCCGTTTATAATTAAAGGTCATTTAAAACAATTATGTAATAAGTAATTTAATAGGTAATTATTTTATAACATAAGCACGGAATAATTATTTCATAAAATAAGCACAAAAAAATAGATCGTACGTTGTGTTATAATTAAACTTCATTTGAAAAAATTATTAAAGCTCTTTTTATAATTATTTCGTTTGTAATTTATTGTAGGTAATTTAATATGTAATCATTTTAAATTACCTATATAATTATATGTGATTATCAAAAAATTATAAAAATAAAAACGTGATTATCAAAATATATTAGGAATAGTTTTTTCTTTTTGACAAAATATATTAGGAATAGTTGAAAAAATAACTATAGGATTCGAAAAAAAATTAATGGATTCGAAAAAAAATTAATGTGATTATCAAAATATATTAGGAATAGTTTTTATTTTTTTTGACGAAATATATTTGGAATAGTTTTGAAAAAAAATAGTTAATTCCAAATATACGATCATGTCAAAATATGTTGATAGTGGAATACCGTTAAAAAAAATGTTGATAAATATGTTAAGACATTAAATGCATATTATTTTCATTAAATGGTAATGGTAATTATCAAAAGTCAAACCCGTTTATAATTAAAGGTCATTTGAAAAATTATTTAATAGATAATTTATCATTTTAAAAAATTAATTAATAGGTAAATTATTTATAATTAAACTTCATTTGAAAAAATTATTAAAGCTCTTTTTATAATTATTTCATTTGTAATTTATTGTAGGTAATTAATAGGTAATCATTTTAAATTACCTATATAATTATATGTGATTATCAAAAAATTATAAAAAAAAAAATACTATGTAATTATCAAAATATAGTAGGAATATTTTTTTTTTTTTTTACGAAATATATTTGGATTAGTTTTTTTTTGGCGAAGGGTTACTAAAATATGTGATGATCAAACTATAGTAGGAATAGTTTTTTTTTTTTTTACGAAATATATTTGGAATAGTTTTTTTTTTTTGACGAAATATATTAGGAATAGTTGAAAAAATATGTATGGGATTTGTAAAAAAATTAGTTAATTCCAAATATTATATCATGTCAAAATATGTTGATAGAGGAATACCGTTAAAAAAATATTTCACTAAAATTATAATTAGGAACATAAAGACATAGTGATATATTGGTGTATGCAAAATATATCAAACAAATTAAAATGGTCTATTGGCAATTAAATTGAGCAAATATGTGAGAGGACATGAGTTCAAATCCCGATGAGAACATTTTTTAACATTTATAATATATAAATTAGGGTTAACTGGAGACTTAACTCCTTTTATATTTATAATAATAATATAATAATATAATGATAGAAAGAAAAATAAAATAAAATTGAAGAGGCAATTCTAAACCTAAACTAACCCTATATCCCATCACCCTTGTTCAACGGAAAAAAGGAAATAAAAAACTTGTGACGGCTACTGTAACAAGAGAAAAGAAAGATAAGTTATACGTACTTTGTCCTTGAATTCAAGAGATTTTTGAGTGTGTAGCATGCCGCCACCAACTCATCTCTCCCTTGCTCCCAACAAAATGGAGATGGCGGTGACGGCGGAGACGATGATGATGATGAACAACAATGTGTTGTGTCTTTTGACTAATCCAGATGGTTGTTCTTTAGGACCACCCATGTACCTACCTCAGAATTCTTCTCCTAAACACCTTCAACAGATTGTCAACAAGCTTCTTAACAATGTAGTAACATCAACTCCCTTTTTCTGATTTCCAATTTCGGTTTTATTTGTATCAGTTTTCTAAATTTTTATTAATTTTCTCTTTGATTTTAGGAGGAGAAATTACCCTATTCTTTCTACATAGAAGATAAGGAACTCCTTGAGTCACTTGCAACCTACTTACACAAAAACAAACGTTAGTACTCTCTTTTTGTCAAACAATTACTCCCTTTGGTCTCATATATAAACAAATATTCATTTTGTCAGGTTAATCGAATAAGTGATGTACTTGAACCATAATATGAACCAGAGGCAGTAGTTAGTTAGCTAGTTGTCTAGAAAGTTGGTTACTTTCTGTTACTTGTAGTACAAGCTACTATATATACTCTACTCATGGGTGTAACTTGTGTTACCTTAGGATCACATATATTTGTATAAATACTTATTGTATATTCAATCTAATGCTAAGGGAAAATGATAGTTTTATTCATAAGCTATCTTTCATGATAAGATATAAGCTATCTTCATTAATAGTAATCTTCATATTCTTAGAATTATGGGTTAGGTCTAACTCAACCCTACAAAACTAGCTTATAAGATGAGGATTGTCTTTACTTATAAACTCATGTTTAGGCTATCTCACATTCGACGTGGGATTCTTAACACATATGCTTAAATCATTTTATACTCATTGGTTTGTTTGATTTGTTAATAATGTACTGCAGTCTCGGTGGAGAAGGCCCTGCCTATAGTTTGCCAACCTCAAGCTATTTTCCGGGTACGTCCTGTCAATCGTTGTTCAGCAGCTATTTCAGCTCATGCGGATTCTGTGCTAACTGTTGCCTTCAGTCCGGATGGCAAACACCTGGCAAGTGGTTCTGGCGATAGAACTGTTCGTTTTTGGGACATTAACACTCAGACCCCATTGTTTACATGCAAAGGTTTCGAGATTTTTTAAAATACATAACTTGTTCTTCGCGTATCTGCCAAACATAGTTTCTTTTTGTTTAATGAAAATGTGCCGTATATATGTATTGATAGTTAGTTGTTTACATTTTATGCAGGTCATGACAGTTCTGTCCTCTTTGTTGCATGGTCACCGGATGGCAAGTATCTTGTAAGTGGGAGCGAAAGTGGAGAACTTATTTGTTGGGATCCACAGACTGGAAAGTCCTTGGGCAATTTTATGCAAGCTGCAAGAATAAGTGTTCCATCCTCTCTTTTGCCACAAAAAAGAGGTCGGTCCTCTCGAAGAGTATCTGAAATCAAACCATCCAAAACAAAGGTAAAAGTTTAAGGAACCCATGTTATGCTTTTATGTGCGACAACTCAAATTTATGATATTCACTCAACATTTACTCCACCGGAAGATTTCATCACCAAGTTGCTTACCTTACAAATTTCATTTTCATTCTCTCTCAAATTTTCCACTTTCAAATGCATTAAAGTATTATTTTAATGCTATAAATAAAACTCACTTTTAAGGTTTCTTACATATGAACTTTGACTAATCCTATGGAACTCAAAATCACATGTTGCATACCAAAATAATGTCTTATTGTTAAGAAACCTCATTGGAGACACTCTTACCTAAAATCTTTAACATTCAATTCCAATTACTAGTACAAAACTTGTTTCACTTTTTTCTCTTTACCTACCACCAAAGGAAGTGGGATTAGATTTTGGCTTTTGGGACGACATATGGGTGGGGAATGCGTTTTATAGATGCTTTTCCTAGATTGTTTCATTTCATTACTTTGCATAATTTATCCATTGCTCATTTTTCTGTTCAAGATTATTCTCTAAATTGAGATTTTCATCTCCATAGCGATTTGGATAAGACGGAAAATGGTGAAACATCATTTGGTTTTACTTGAAGTTAGTATATTCTCTCAGCCAATTTCGACATAAGAGTTTAGTCCTTATTTTGAATTACCCTGTCATCTATGTTTTTTTTTCCTCAACAATCACCTTCAATGTTTCTATCGATACTTGTACATTGATTTTCATTGAGATGTACACAAAACTGGCAATCCAAATATGCATTTTGATAACAGGTGTTGTTCAAAGAGTATTGTACTGTTATAATGTTTCTTAGAAGATTAAATTTGAAGTAATCTAAATATAGGACACCAAGAAAATGAAAAAATGGATTAACAGCATCTCTTGGGAGCCTGTCCACCTTAATGCTCCTTGCCGCCGCTTTGTAAGTGCCAGCAAAGATACGGTTGCTCGTATATGGGATATCTCTTTAAAGAAATGCATATGTCTCAATGGCCATACACAGTCAGTAACATCTGTTAAATGGGGAGGAGATGGTCTGATTTATACAGGGTATTCTTTCCCTCCTTTAGTCCACCTGCTCTGTAGTTTATAGTCACATTTGCGTATTACTCATTTTTATATCGTATGAATCGGGAATTTGGGATATTACTCAGTAACATCTATGCTATATTATAGTGAAGTTTTACATTCAACCTTTGTGTAACTATTTTTTCGCTATTACAGGTCACAAGATGGTACTGTAAAAGTTTGGGAAAGTACACAAGGGAAGCTAATTAGTACACTAAAGGGAGCCTCACCCCACCAGGTTCATATTGTTTTGAAATTTATGGTTGTAGTATTTATTCGATATATCGACTAATTGTCCTAAACTTGGTTATTGTTATGCATCAGTTCTCATACATTTTCTTTATATTTTTGGTATTTATTTTAGAGCCATGGACATTGGGTTAATTCTTTAGCACTGAGCACTGACTATGTTCTTCGTACGGGAGCTTTTGATCATACTGGAAAACAATTTTCATCCCCGGAGGAAATGAAGAAGGTACGGTAATTGTTAATATGTTGAATTGTAATGTCATCTTATATTTGACAAAGATGCTTCAAACAATATAATTGGAGCCTGTTTTTTATTTTTATTTTTCCATGTTCCTTTCTCTAGAAATTTTCTACTTTGTTTTACCAATTCCACCCTTTGCTGTAGGCGGCCCTTGAAAGGTACAACAAAATGAGAGGGAGTGCTCCTGAAAGATTGGTTTCTGGATCTGATGATCGCACCATGTACCTTTGGGAACCCTTCAATAGCAGTAAAACTTATAAAACACACATGACAGGTCATCAGCAGGTACAATTTTTCCATTATTCTTATCTAAAAGTTTAATATATCCATGAAATCAATGGAAAAGGTATTTCTTCAAATTGCGACGTGACACAGTTTGTATTAGTATTTTAATAGTTATTTTTTGAAATAGGCAAACGTTATTGAATAAGCCGATGAAGACAGTAGCCGTGCTACATTTGACCTCAAAACCGTACAAAGCTGCACATTATGCAAACACACACAACTAGAAACCCTCCCATTTTGTTATAACCCTAAACAGCATTACCCAACAAGATATAACAAAGATTTTGAGTAGTAATTAAGCTTTGTAAACAACTCCATTGCTACCTTCATCCTAAATCAAATTTAACTCATCTTCTATTTCCCGCGTATAGTCGTATACAACAAATGCCCTTAGAAATCGTGTTAGAGCTACTACACCTCGGGAGTAAAACAAGTTTTGAGTAGTGAGTCAGTTTTCTCTGATATAGAAAGGTTTCTTGGTACTGATAAGCATAAGATTGGATCCTATCAGGTACTTTTAAGAAAATACCGAATGAGAAACTTTTGTATACCAACTGTGGTCGTTTTCTTGCGCAGCCTAACTTTGGAAATCGAACATATCAAGGTGCTGAATGTTGTGCCACGACAAGGGGTGTTCATTGGCTATTCTGGCTCAAATTTACACCGAAAAAAGCCAACCTAATTAAGAATTTGCTGATTTGGTTCAGTTTGGATCCACTACTGCAAGGCAACAAATCCAATCGCACATTCCGAACCTTTCACTTTCTACAACATTTTTTTCAGACTTTTCTCTTTAGAGACCACAATAAGGGAGGAGCCAAAATGACCTTAATCGTTTTCTCTTCTCTTCAATTTGAAACCCGAATCAGAAACCCAAAGAAAGAAAGAGAAAGGAGGAAATTCTTTTTTCTCAATCAGTTGAAGGGGCCACTTATGTACTAGTAATTCCTATGCCCTTTCTTCAATCACCACCATCAAACTGACTTATCGCAATTTTTTGCATTGAGAGCAGATTGTCAAAGTTATGCTAAAAGCAAATGGCCTTGTAAGGTTTGTTTGACGTCCACAAATTCCTCCGAGGATCCTCACCAGTTCAGATCATATTGTCCAGAAAGTCAATCTAAACTTCTGAGCTTAGGAAGGTTAGGACCGACCACTCCTGGACTACCTTTCACCATACAAGCCTTTTGTGATACATATTGGTGGGTTGATCTTGTTGATAGACAATCAATCAAATTCAGCATCTTGTGTACAAATCTTGGTTGCTTTCCTTCAATATTTCAATCATTTTAGACCTTTTTTGTTAGACAAAAGGTCATAAACAAGATGTAGCTAATCCTATTAACAATTAATCAATTTAGAAATACTTCCCTCCCTCTACTCCCATTAGTTGAAATTGTTTTTATAGTCTCATTTTATTAATTTACAAATTTATTTAAATGCACGGTGAATCTTTTATTTAGGCTTAATGATGAAGTTGAAATTGTTTGGTGACAGGTTATAAACCAAGTCTGTTTTTCACCTGATGGGCAATGGGTAGCAAGTGCATCTTTTGATAATTCTGTCAAGTTATGGAATGGAACTTGATCTTTACCTTGATCAGAGTCGACCAGATGCTGGTGCACGGCTGTTCGAGATGTCGAGCAGTCCAAATATACCCGGAGGGGGGTTGTGTACCTGCAGACACTCCGACGCTCAAGTCAGTTGAGGAAGGAGTAGGTTTTCAATATAGAATGTTACGTACCTCTGTGAAGTTGTGAAAAAGGTCTATATATAGCCCCAGCGCTTGGCCAAGGCCGTTGATGGGCAGTTAATGCCCATCAATGGCTGTCGGAAAACGGCTGAGGAGCCGTGATGAGCATTAAATGCTCATCTTTCCGATGTTGGGCGTTACGATTCTCAGGGGAGACGTACGCTGCTCAACGGTTGGGCGTTTGTTGGGCTTGCACCTTGGGCCTTGCTCGACAGCCCAATAGAGGAGATGCCCCGCATGTTGGGCATTCAGGCCCAGTCCAGAACAGGAGCCCCCCAAGTCACCATGCTCGGGCAAGAGGATGGCGACTTTAGCGGTCGTAATTCTGATACTTAGGATAATGGTGTTGAAGGCCCAAATTTCCCTTTGATGTCGAGCACAGGGTTATGTCGAGGAGATTAAATCTTTGGACATTAACTGGATTTTAAATCTCGAGCAAAATGACGTGTCGAGGAGATTATATCCCTGGACGTTAACTGGATTATAAATCTCGAGCAAAATGACGTGTCGAGGAGATTATATCCCTGGACGTTAACTGGATTATAAATCTCGAGCAAGATGACGTGTCGAGGAGATTATATCCGAGCATTCGTCACGAGTCCGCGAATCTCGCCATTGATTTCGCGCATCGTTGATCCGTCCAGGATTTTCGACGTGATTTCCTAGGGTTCCGACGAAGTCTGCGCGGATGTGACTTGAAGGGACAAGCCGCTTCGTCTTCTGCTGACACGTGTAAAGGCTATTAAAATAGCACTTGAGTGTCTATCTGTCTTATTTGAATTTCGAGGACGCGTTTCGTCCGTTAGATCTTCGCGACCTTTTGTTTCTATGATGGTCGTATCTGGACCGTTGGATTGTCTTTCATCGTAGCCGTTGGATTGGTGCAACGGTTTAGATTGGAGTGGCGCCCTAAAGTTCGAGCAGGTGCGCTTGCTGGGGATCTGCTTATATATAGGGAAATGGAGGGATTTTTCGAAATACTTCTCACTTTCAACTATCTAACTTCCAAGCTTTTGTTTTCTCTGAACCCTTTGCCATTTCCTTACAGTGATCCAGCGACTTAATCCAGATCTCTTTCTCCAGATTTATAAACAAGTAGGTGTTACTGATCCTCTTTCCTTTCTTTATGTTTGTTTACATTTCGTTTGATAGGATTTAGATTGTTTGTGCTTATACTGTTTTTTGCGGTTAGCCTGGCTACGGTGGTTGAGGTTTTAACAGGGGTGGTTAGCACCCTTTCCTCCCACGAAAAGGCTGTTTTGAAGAAAACCGTTGTTTTTTTGGAGTAGAATCTAGGCTTTTGTATGGGTTTTACCGGCGTTTCACGCCTTTATAATCTTCGTTTCTGAATATTTGGCGTTTGAAGATGCCGAGCATTCATGATATGCTTCCGAGCATTCATACTCTTAAGGTCCTCGACGATTTTAGGTTTTCCTTAGAATTTCTTCGTGTTGTTGGACTCGCCCTGTGCGTCCGTAGGACCTTCCGGGCATTTCCATGTTAGGCTCTGTGAACTAGGATTTAACATTAGAATTTTCCTGTTCTTGTATTTGATCCGAGCATCTATGGGATGCTCCGGGGATTTAATTTTCTCGTGTACTTAGGATTTCCCTTTAGAATTTACTTGCGCTACGTCGACCATTTTCCTCGCCCCTTCACTTGAATTGGCGGTGGAAGGGGTGGATTTGATGTTTTTGGGAATATCGAATTCATTCGTTTCCTCTGCCTTTCAGGTATTATGGCCGACGAAGGAGTCCAACGGAAGATCCCCGTAGAGAGAAATATTAATTGGGTGGCCGACGACCCGAGGACGACGCCCAGCAAATTCAAGTTCGAGGAGCATTTCCCTGAGGATTTGTTTACCGACATAGAGATTCCGGGGCACGCTGACTGGGAAGTACGGATCCCCGGTGCCAACCAGCGGATTTGCACCACGTTTAAGAATGGGGGGTTCCCCATGTACCAGATTGCTTTCGAGCACATGGGTCTTCGCCTACCCTTCACTGATCTGGAGATGGCGGTATTCAATCACCTAGAGATATGCCCGTCTCAGCTGCACCCCAATTCATTAGCCTTTATCCGGGCTTTCGAGATCGTGGCGTCCTACTTGCAATTGGCGCCCACCGTCCCCCTGTTCTTCCATATATTCGGTATTCAGCGTTCGCGCCCAAGGGGGAATGTGACCGATAAGTGCGGCTGGGTCTCCTTGAAGCAGCACAAGAAATACTTCGAGATCTTCGAGGAGTCTCTTCGGGGTTTCAAGGACAAATGGTATGTTGTCCGCCCCATTACTTCTGCTGGCTGGAAGACAATACTTGTTAGGGGGCCCAAAGTGGACGACGAAGGGAGGGTCCAGCATAGGGATGACGGGGAGCCGATAGAAGTGGACTGTGAGCGGTTCCCCTTTTGCTGGACGAAGAGACACTATGCCCGGGAAGCGAGGAGCTTCACATTTAAGAAGGGAGCTTTATCGAAGGAGGAGCTCGCAGATCTGAAAGCTCTGGATGACTTTGTGGAGGAGTTTTCCCCGAGCTTGTGGGAAGATAGGGAGGGTAACCCTATTTGTGATGAGGAGGGTTACCAGCTCTCCTCCAAGAGATTCATCAATACCAAGGCCCTGTTGAGATGTTCGACTAGGGTCGAGGCCGAGGACTTGCTGCGTATGTGTTTATATGTATTTTTATTGTCCTCGCATATTTACTTCCTCGTATGTTTTGTTTTCTCATGGAGTTTACTGATGTTTGTCTCATGTCTCAGGTGAAATGAAGAGCACCGCTGCCACCCTCCGGAAATTACAGGCGGACAAGAAAAGGCGACAGGCTGGGGGAGCTAGCTCCTCAGCACCTGTGGCTTCCGGCCAATCATCCCCCTCGCCTTCCATTGAAGTGACGGGGGAGAAGAGGGTTGTGGAGGATGTCGCTGTCGACCAAAGGCCCCCAAAGCATCCCCGAACTCAAGGAGGGGGAGGGGTGATTGCAGGTCCTCGAGGGTTGGTGCCGGGGAGATCTGCCGCTGAGTTTGTCCTGCCCCCGGCCATGGGCCATGACTGCCTACTGGACGGGCAGACAACGGTCAAAATTCCTGAGGCTGACCAAACAATACTGGAGTCCATGGGCCCAGAATCTCTGAAGAATGTGGTCGCGGAGTCTTCCGTGGCTGTGTTTAAGCTCTTGGAGGTGGCGACTTTTCTCAACGGCCGGGAGTGCAAGTTCCTGCAGGAGAGAGATGAGGCGCGAGCACTTGCCAAGGGTTTTTGGGAGCGTCTGACTGTCGTGGAGCAGGATCTCCTTGCTCGGGACAAGGCCCTGGAAGGCTCTGAAGCTGAGGCTGCTAAGGCGAGGAAAGAGCTCGAGGATGCAAAATTGGAGGAGGAGAGGATGAAGGGAAAGATAGCTGAGCTCGAGGAAAAATTGGCCTCCATGACCTTGGCCCCTTCTGCTGACGAGGAGGAGAAGAAGGTGGACCCGGCGGGCACCTATACCAATTTTAGCCGAGCAGGCCTGATCTCCAAAATCTATGAAGTTGGGGACCTTCAGCTAGAAGTGGCCTCCTCGAGCTTTAAGAATGCGCTCGCCCAACTCCGGATTCTCAACCCAGGTGTCGAGCTAATCACCGAAGGTTTGGATGAGCTGAAGGAGGTCGTGGATGGTCGGATTGCCTCCCCTGCTCTTGATGAAGAAGTTTAGTTTTGTTTAACTTGTAATAATTTTTGTTTTTCTTGGCGCTTGCTCGCCCTTCATGTAATATTATGACAATTGCGGCCTATGGTCGTCTTTATTTAAGACTCCTTGTTTTGCAATTTTATGTCTTTATAATTTATGCACGTTTATTGCCTGTTCGCTGTAAATATGTCGACGATTATACAATGTTCGCATAATAATTTCCCTGCAAATTTGATCGTTTAGAATACTCAAGGATATCTTAAAAACGATGCTCGATTTTTACTTAGGGTTTTAGCTTAGTACTTTTAGACGTTCTATTCGTTAGGTAGATTACCCTTTACGCTAGTGCTCGTCTAACAATTACGGTTGCTTCTTGATGTCGCGGATCATAAGCACCGTTCCCGAGCAGTTTGGGGAACTGCCCGAGTGTTTGGCTGGCTCCCAAACTAGAGTCGAGGAAAATTCCTTCGTTTGAAATTGTTCCTCGCAGCATTGAGCATCCCATCGCGAGCTGGGCGCTCTGCCGGGCTTGTACTGAGCGACGGTGGGGCTCGCATGGAGTATTCCCCCGTCGAGCATGGATGTTAGCATCTAAGACTAACGTCGAGCTTTATGGATTTTAAGATTCCTGCCCGTACCTAGGCGTTCCTCCGTTGTATAGGCGCGTCTCCTCGGTGGGATTTGCAGCCTTCGTTGAAGAGCATGTCGAATTACGCTATTTTCAACTGTAGTATTGTTTTAGCTTCTCGGCGTTCCATGTACGAGGAATTTCCTTGCCATAGAGATCTTCGAGGTGGTATGCCCCATTCTCTGTTTTTGCTCGGACTCTATATGGTCCTTCCCAATTAGCTGCGAGCTTCCCTTCTCGCGAGTCCTTTTGGTTTCTTCTTAGTACCAGGCTCCCTACCTCGAAATCTCTTTTGATGACCCTTTTATCATGCCGAGCAGCTATTTTCTGCTTGAGGGTTGCTTCTCGAAGAGACGCCCCTGTTCTTAGTTCCTCGACGAGATCTAGTTCTTCTCTCAGTAACTCGTCGTTTATATTCTCCTCGAGAGGATATTCGATCCTCGAGGATGGTTCTCCTATTTCCACGGGAATTACTGCCTCCGTTCCGTAAGTTAATCGGAAGGGTGTTTCCCCGGTTGTGGAATGAGGAGTAGTTCTGTAAGACCACAGGACGTTGTGTAGTTCCTCGGTCCAGTTTCCTTTAGATGCGCCCATCCTTCGTCTTAATCCTCGTAGTAACACGCGGTTGGCTGCTTCAGCTTGCCCGTTGGTTTGAGGATGCTCGACTGACGCGAAGCGTTGAGTGGTGCCTATTGCGGCGAGGAATTCTTGGAACTTTTTGTTTGTGAACTGCGTTCCGTTGTCCGTTACTACCACTTGAGGGATTCCGAATCTTGCGAGGACGTCTCTTTTGAAGAAACGTAGTATGTTGGATGCGCTGATTTTTGCGAGGGGCTCCGCTTCAATCCACTTGGTGAAATAGTCCACGGCCACTATGAGGTATTTGACTTGCCTCGCAGCTGTTGGAAAGGGGCCAAGGATGTCCATTCCCCACCAGGCAAACGGCCACGGGGAGATCATCGTTTTCAGCTCGTTAGCTGGTGCGAGGTGCATGTCCCCGTGTCTTTGGCACTTGTCACACTTAAGGACGTGGTTTCTGGCGTCGTTTTGCATCGTCGGCCAATAATACCCTGCCCTTAGTGCCTTTCTTGCCAAAGATCGTCCACCAATATGTTGCCCACTGATTCCTTCGTGGATTTCTTGCAATATGAACTCTACGCGCGCTTCCTCCACACATTTGAGCAATGGGATTGAGAATCCTCTTCGATACAACTTATCGTCGAGCAGGATGTATGAGCACGCTCTTTTTCGGATTTTCGCTGCTTCTTTGGCGTCTACGGGCAGTGTGTTTGTCTTCAGGAAATTGTATACCGGGGACATCCAGCTCTGTTCGTCGACAGCACAAATGTGCATGACTTCTGCTGTTTTTTCGATGCTCGGTTTTGTTAATGTTTCCTGAATGAGGGATTGATTGCCCGCTTTTTTGCGCCTTGTGCTCGCAAGTTTTGAGAGGACGTCTGCTCGTGCGTTATGTTCTCGAGGAACATGTTTCACCTCCGTTCCTTTAAACTTTGCGAGTTTTGCCCTGATGAGGTTCAGGTATTCGAGGAGTCGTTCCTCTTTTGTCTGATATTCTCCTGATACTTGGGATGCTACTAGCTGCGAATCCGTGAATATTCTGATTTCCTCGGCTCCCATATCCTCGGCTAATCTTAACCCTGCTAGGAAAGCTTCGTATTCGGCTTGGTTGTTCGTCGTTGGGAAAGAAAGTCCGAGGGATACTTCTATTAGGACCCCGTCCTCGTTTTCGAGAATGATGCCCGCCCCACTTCCCTGTGAATTCGAGGATCCGTCGACGAAGATGGTCCATTTATTCTTTTCGGAAGTGGTCGACGTTGTCATTTCAGCGACGAAATCAGCAAGTACTTGGGCTTTCAAAGCCTTTCTACTTTCGAAGCTTATGTCGAATTCTGCGAGCTCCAACGACCATTTCAACATTCGTCCGACCATATCTGGTCGTGCCAGCAATTGCTTTACGGGTTGATCTGTTCGGATGATGATGGAATGGGCGAGGAAATAGTATCGAAGTTTCCTCGCAGCCATTATTACTGCTAGAGCAATTTTTTCGATTTGCAAGTATCGGAGTTCGGGTCCTTGTAGTGCTCTGCTTACAAAATAAACAGGCTTTTGCCCTTGCTCGGTTTCTCTTATGAGAACGGCGCTTATGGCCTCTGATGCTACTGCGAGGTAAAGATAGAGTTTTTCGTCCTCGACTGGTCGTGTCAACACTGGAGGTTCAGATAATGCTCGTTTTAGGTGTTGTAATGCTCCTTCGCACTCTTCAGTCCATTCGAAAGTTGTTTCTTCTCTGAGGAGTTTGAAGAGGGGTAGAGCATGTTGAGCAGATTTGGCGACGAACCTGGCCATCGAGGTTAACATGCCATTCAACGTTTGTATGGACTTCTTCGATTTTGGAGTTGGATAATCAAAGAAAGCCCTGCATTTGTCGGGGTTGGCTTCTATTCCTCGTTCAGTTAAATAAAATCCGAGGAATTTCCCAGCCTTTACCCCAAACGTGCATTTTTCTGGGTTGAACCTCATGTTAAACTTTCTCGCTTGGTCGAACACCCTTTTTAAGTGGACGGTATGATCGATTTCCTCCTCGGATTTAACAATCATGTCGTCCATGTAAACTTCGAGCATATCCCCAATTTCATTGTGAAATACTTTGTTCATCATCCTTTGGTAGGTGGCACCTGCGTTTTTGAGCCCGAAAGGCATTACATTATAATAATAATTACCTGTTTCGGTCATGAAAGCTGTTTTCTTTTTATCGATTTCAGCCATTTTTATTTGATTATAACCGGAATATGCGTCCATAAACGATAGTAATTTAAATCCCGAGGAATTATCTACTAATTTATCTATGTTAGGCAAAGGATAAGCATCTTTAGGGCAAGCCCTATTAAGATCGGTATAATCAACACACATACGCCACTTTCCATTAGATTTTTTAACAAGTACAACATTAGAAAGCCAGGTTGTGTACTGGGCTTCAGCAATGAAATTGGCCTCTAGGAGGTCTTTTACAGCCTTTCGAGCAGCCTCCGCTTTTTCGGGAGACTGCTTCCTACGACGCTGAACTACAGCACTAGCCCTAGGATCTATGGTCAATTGATGACAAGCGACCTCGGGGTCTATTCCGGGCATTTCAGCTGCACTCCAGGCGAACAGTTCAGCATTCTCCCTTAAGCAAGCTTTCAACTGCCTTTTTACCAAGTCGGGGAGATCAGCTCCAATCTTCACACCTTTGGTTGGATCTTCGCCAAAGGGAACTAGCTCGAACTCTCCATCAGGGATGGGACGATAGCTTTCTTTGATCAACAGGTCGTCTTTGCCTATCTTCTTTTCTTGCTTGCGCTCCTTCTTGGAAGTTCGAGCATCTAATTCAACTTCATCCTCGACGCTGATTGAGTTTACGCCGGGGAGCTTTGCTTCTGCTTTCTTCTTCTTCGGCGTAACTACAGAGTTGAGGTTTTTGGAAGCAGCTTCAAAACATCGCCGCGCAGCTTCTATGTCCCCGTTGATTGTGGCGACCTGGCCATCTCTGGTGTAATACTTCAGCTTCAGATGGATGGTCGAGGACACTGCGAACAGTTCAGCTAAAGTTGGTCGTCCAATGATGCAGTTGTATAGAGACGGGCAGTCGACGACCAGGAATTTAACCTTCACGGATTTCATGGCTTTGTTTTCGCCGAAAGTGACGATCAGGTCCACGTATCCCCAAGGTTTTGTCGTGGATCCATTGAACCCTTGAAGATCAGATCCAACGTAAGGGACCAAATTTTCCTCGGTAAGCTGCAGCACTTTGAAGAGTCCTGAGTACATAATGTCGCAGGAGCTTCCTTGGTCGACGAGGATTCTTCTCACGTCGAAGTTAGCCATTTTTGCTCTGACGAGCAACGGAATTTGAAAGTTCGGTGATCCTCCGGGGACCTCTTCCCTGTAAAATGCCAAAGGAACAGAGCTTTCTTTTACCTCCGTTATTTTTATTTCCTCGACAGGGGATGCCTTTTCTAACTCATCGAATTTTCTTTTGATGGATCCGATGGTTATGGGGTTAAAACCTCCTCCGGAGATGACTAGTGCTCCGGGGAAATTTTCCCAACTCCCGTCAAGATGCGCAGCAAGGTAATCGAGGGCTCCTTTTTCTTCGTCAGTTTGCAGAGGAAGGAAATCTTCAGGTCTTGAAATGGCGAGGGCCACCCCTCCGATCACTCTATTTTCGTCCTCGACATGTGGTTCCGGGCTTGCTGGATCAACTGCCAACTGATTTTGTCGAGGAGCATTATTATTGGCATCCCTTGGCTGTCCATCCACATACTGTCGTGCATATCCCTTTTGGATAAGGATTTCAATGGCGTCCTTTAGATGCACACAGTCATCAGTAACATGCCCGTAACTTTTGTGGAAACGACAAAATTTCTTCTTGTCCACGTTTGGTTTTGCGGGCAGTTGTTTTGGGAATCTGATCCCCGCACTTTTGAATTCGGCATTCGATATTTCGGACAAGATCCTGTCTCGAGGAGCGTTCAGGGGAGTGTGGTAGGTGAACTGACTTTTCGGTGGTTTAGCTTCGCGGACTTTTCCACCTTCTCTTTTCTTTTCATCGCCTCGACGCTCTTCTCTCTTCGAGGAAGGTCCACCGACCTCGAAATTCTTAGGTCTCCTGACCTCGGAAGCTTTTTGTTTATCCTCGTACTTGATATATCGTTGAGCCAGCTCAAAGAATGCGTCGAGGGTTTCTATTTCGAGGATCCCAACTGCTTCTTGGAACTTTGTTCCTTCGCACAATCCTTCTTCGAGGAGATACAGCTTCATTTTGTCGGTCGCTTCGACCTCGACAGATATTTTGTTGAACCTCTCGATGTAATTCCGAAGAGATTCTTCGGGACCTTGGACGATTGCCTTTAAGCTGGCCACCGTTTTCGGATGTCGCCGAGAAGTTGTGAAGTGTGCTGTGAACATTCGGCATAGTTCCTCCCAAGAGTCGATCGAGCCAGGAGGTAAGTTCCTCCACCAGGTTGATGCTCCTCGAGTTAGAGACAGTGGGAACAACTTGCACTTAATTGATCCTCGGAGATTCCTGTAATCGAGGGCAGTTTCCACGCTCTGGACATGCTCGTCGGGGTCAGTTGTCCCATCATACTTGTCCAGTGTTGGGGGTTTTTCCAATCCTCGTGGGAGCGGAATGTCCATAATTCTTCTTGAGAGGGGTCCTCGGTGCCTCTCGTCTCCACTGCTCGGAGATTCTCCTCTTGGGGAATGTCGGGCATTGCCTCCACGAGCAGCTGCTCCACCGCTCCTCGGTGGTGATCGGTTATTTCTCCGAGGAGGGGAACGTCTGTTCCTTGGCGGGGAAACATGGTTGTTTCTTCGTGGAGGAGAGTGATTCTTCCTTTGAGGAATGTCTCTGGGAGGGCTTACTGGTCTCTCCGCATTTCGTCGAGGTGCAGGCCTCGGGGACCTAGACCTCGATCGTGAGCGATTGTTCACAGGGGTTGGTGATCTCTGTCGACGAGTACTCCGCGACGCCCTTGAAGCAGCACGCGATTCCTCGACTGCACGGAGCCGCCTATTCTGCTCGCGGATCAGCTCATTCTGTCCACGCATGTTGTTCGCTTGCTCGCGAAGTATCTCTCCCTGTCTGTTGATAGTGTTGACCAAAGCAGCCATCACTACCTCCATGGGTGCTCCTTGTGGAACTTGTGGAACCACCAATGGATCTTCTGGTTGTGGAGGTTGCTGTGGCGGTACATCAAGCGGAGTTGCTTGTGCATGCGCAGCGCTGCCTTCTGGTGTGACAGAGGCTTCCATCCCATCGAATTGGTTTTGGTTTGGGTGATTTTGAGGATTTGGGTTGTTTTCTCCTACAAATTCACGGTTAACACCAGCCATTTGGTCAAGAAATGGGTTTTTTGCAAGCTTTGGTCTAATTCTGGGAAAAGACGGGGGAAACTTTAAATCCCCACAGACGGCGCCACTGATCTTTACCTTGATCAGAGTCGACCAGATGCTGGTGCACGGCTGTTCGAGATGTCGAGCAGTCCAAATATACCCGGAGGGGGGTTGTGTACCTGCAGACACTCCGACGCTCAAGTCAGTTGAGGAAGGAGTAGGTTTTCAATATAGAATGTTACGTACCTCTGTGAAGTTGTGAAAAAGGTCTATATATAGCCCCAGCGCTTGGCCAAGGCCGTTGATGGGCAGTTAATGCCCATCAATGGCTGTCGGAAAACGGCTGAGGAGCCGTGATGAGCATTAAATGCTCATCTTTCCGATGTTGGGCGTTACGATTCTCAGGGGAGACGTACGCTGCTCAACGGTTGGGCGTTTGTTGGGCTTGCACCTTGGGCCTTGCTCGACAGCCCAATAGAGGAGATGCCCCGCATGTTGGGCATTCAGGCCCAGTCCAGAACAGAACTACAGGGAAATTTGTTGCTACCTTCCGCCATGTTAAGGATGTTTACCAGATCAGGTACGCAAAATAAATGATTCCATCTTATCTCAATCTAAACGTGAAAGGTATTCAATTTAGAACTGTGACTCGGTTTATTGTGTTTCGGTACAGCTGGTCTGCAGACAGTAGACTATTGTTGAGTGGCAGCAAAGATTCGACATTGAAGGTAAGCATAGTTTCCCTTTTCTTTCAATGAAGGAATCAAATAAATACCAATGGATATTATTTAGCTTGGTTTGTAGTTTGTACCTTAAATTACTTCAATTCTCATTAGCAAACAAGTTCTTTAACCTTTCATTGTGTTTTGTTACTTAGGTTTGGGATATTCGGACACGAAAGTTGAAAGAAGATCTTCCAGGCCATGCTTCTGAAGTATGTCTATATACTGAAAAACTAGTGTTGTTTTATAAATCCTACTAAATGATTTTTCACAATAATTTAAAACCTTTTACTTCATGATGATTATTATTGATTAATCTGAGTTTATTTTCTTGTGGAAAAGGTTTATTGTGTTGATTGGAGTCCAGATGGAGAGAAGGTGGCTTCTGGTGGTAGAGATAAAGTAATGAAGTTGTGGATGGGGTAGCCTAATTTTTGGATGATTATTCTGGAATCTACAATTCGCGTCGCTGACGTCATTTTTGCTCGATTACGAGCCTTTGTTTCGTCACTTTTGCCCGATTACAAGCCTTACGTACTATACATATAAAGACAAATGGTCGATCAATGAATTAATGATGTGTATTCAAGAAAGCAAAAGACTACAATTTCAATCCTGAGGTAATTTCCAGGATTGATATAAGGAGAAAGTGTCTAAAATAAGAAGACAGTGTTTATTTTAACGTTTGATTACTATTGATTTTCAATTATTGCCATCACTATTCTTAGCATTTTGCAGTGTACTATAACTGCAAGTTTTTTGCCTTAATCTTTTAATTTCTCTTCCAATCATTAATGAATTATTGTTAGTTACTATCAGTTGTCTTAAGTGCATTTTAACACTTAACTTTTGTCTTTAGTTCTTTACCCTCTTCTTCAACTCTCGTTTCTATGATTTTGACACTATTTCCATTTAACAATTTGGTGTTGAAACTACCTACCAAACTAATAACCGCGATGCGTAAAGATCACCATGTAACTCGTTGAGAAACTTCACAGTTGACTGAAAAACATGATTTTATTATTCATAAGAAACAACCACTATACATGTATCTCTATTGGCCATATATACATATCCTCAACTGGAACTGGGATGTAAAAAGTTGTCAACCCAGTTTCTGATTCATAGTTGAACTCAGTTTCATTGTCATCCACCACACACTTCAATGGTTTCTGGGAGGAGTAAACTCCAAATCTTCCACTTCCCCTCACTCTGAGGCTAACATATGCTGAACCTCCATCATGCACTTTACTTGCTTTGTGAATTTTAAACTGTTCCACGGCTCCTCCAGTGTTAAACATATCCAATAGCCCTATCGGCGCAAATGAAATACCTTGAACAATTTCCTGTCGAACAGAATCAATTCATTCAGCTTATCATAGGCTTCAAATGAAAACTCAAGGAAAACGTCAATTTGATCAATAGTCTAATACTTAAGACAGGATTTTGTAAAGAAAAACATGCGATCTGAGTGGCAACATCATAAATCTTGAGGCTTGTTTAACATATTTGACTGGAGTTCAACATAATATCAGGTATCATGGTGCAATCATAACTGTTTCATTGATTTAAAACTTGCTCAAGCCTCAATGTGTATTCATTGGTTCTGAAGTGACAAAATAATTTTGAATGAATTATGACTAAGTGAGTGTTTGTTTCTGTGTCCCCACACCAATAGACGTGCGTCTAAGCCAGGATTCCTAGCTTCTCAAATTCACGGCAAAATACATTGGTACGCAGTTTTACGGTTGCCGTGGTTTTCATATGAGAATGTAAAGTGATTCATGTTCAGATACCTTTGTGTAAAAGTTGATTGAACAAAAAATTTATACTACAAATTCTTTATAGCAGCAAAAACTTCAAATTAGAACGAATATTGGAGAAAAGATCTATTCTACGAGGTAACATTCAAACATGTCAAAATCAATTCAACACATCGAGAATTAATTGTCTATTCCATAAGTGAAACAAAACATGGACTTACCTTGATTGGATAGAAATGGAGAAGCTCATACTCTAGAACTTTTTGAGTCACTGGTATTGAAGCACCTTTTGGTAGTCGAATTACGTCGCCTAAAATGTGGATACTAGTTAGCTTTAACAAAATTGAATTGAGCCACTAAATAAAACCATAATGAGCTTTAACAAGTATGCAGTTACTCCATTCCTTGAAATTCAGAAATTTTATGCGCAATGAAATTACCTGATCTGTAAGCATAAACAACTGCATCGCCATTCCAATCAGCATCGGCTACTTGAGCAATGAGGTCAACATCAGAAGTACATACAGAGCCAGTAAGTGTACCAGGGGTTTCACAATGAATACGGTTTTTCTTCTCTATCTTGCACCACCCAGCACCTTGACAGTTAAATACACCAATCACTCCACTACATTTGTTCAAATTCCATATTTTGAGCAAGCTGAAAATGAATTTTAATACACAAGATTCAAACACACACCAACAAGTAACTACTTTTCAAAAAATAGAGGAATGCGAAAGTCGTTATAAATTGACACTAATGACTACTTTAGAACAGCTTCCGGAAGAATTTTGACTCTGTCCCATGAGATTACACTGTCAAACTCTAACCACTGAAATGCGACCTTATGGACAATTAGTAACTACTCCGAAGCATGGAATGATAGAAAAATGCATAGAAGATTTAATGAACCTAGTTCCATCTCTTGCTGGATCAACAAAGAGAGAGTCAAGAGTAGGTCGGGCAGGTAACTGAGCGCGAAGGACTGAGCCATCGGGAAGAACCAGTTTCTTTAGAAGATCAAAATTGTGCCTTCCTGGCTTATCACTGTAAAAGAAACAAAAATCACATCATAATATTAATACATCTGTATAACTAAACGTTGAACAAGAACTGCAATGAACGTCAATATACCTGACATAAATTGGACCTCCACTGATTGCACGAGCTGCAGCATGATACTCGGCCGCTGGATGTAAACTCTGAAATTATAGCAGATATTCAAACTTTGAAAAATAGGAAAGTGTAGATTCGCTGATAATTATTATTATTTGTACTTACGTGAAACATGTCCCAGTCAGGTTGCATGAATTCCCCAAGGAAAATCGAGTTATATGCAACAGACGAAACATGAATGGTGTGGGAAGCAGGATCATGTGGGTAAAAGTCATCGGAGGCTCTCACAACAGAAGTCTGCTTGGCACTATAAAGGCCATCGGTATTGTGACACATGCAGGCAATGCATCCATTGTCGCGAAAATTTCGAGCAATAGAAGCCTCAAGCGCTTGATGATAGCTACGTGTGATAGAGACTCTGCCACCATGTCCTGAACCAAGGGTCTCAATAATGTTTTGCACATCAACCTTCACTCCATTTACTCCACACGAAGCTAAGTAAGCATGGAGCTCGTTGTAGAAATCGAAGACCTTTTTCGGATGAACCAGACCTAAGCCATGGACAGCCAAACTATCCATGACGACATCTGGTTGGTTTCCTAGGACGCCTGGAGAATGTATTGGGTATGCCAAGGAAGTGTCGTAATGTTCCATTCCAATTGTGGCCGGCTTCACTCCACCCCAATAACCAGCTAGAGCGTGCCAAACATAAACATGTCTGTCCATCGAAAATTAAGAATTCAGAAACATAAAATAAGAATATGAAATTTGAAATTTATAGGATTTAAGAGATTATACTTCACATTGTGACGTTGCTTTGTTTGATCCACAACATGCTTCAGGCCATTGCTCTCACCGTTCTTTTGAAATTTGGTGTTTTCTTTAATACCAGTCAACCTAGTAGCAAACCTGCAAGTCATCACATTATCCAAAGGATCAATTTTACACATTTCTAAATATGGATATTAGTTATACAAAACTGAATTACGACTGTGCTTATGAAAAACATATGCTAAAAATAGAAATAGATAAAATCTTACTGTGCTCCTTCTTGTACAGCACAATCAGCATCTTTTGGTTTACTTTCGATTTGTTGCCAACCGTCATCAATGATGAGGAACCGTGGAGATGTGCCTCCCTCCGATAGGCTGAAGTAAAAAAATTTAGTATCTAGAAACATCATCTTGATCTCTTGTCACTAATCATATAAGAAATCTAAACACACCTATTTCTCTAACTAATTACCTTTTCAAGCCTTCCTCAATACCCTCAGCTGTGACATCAGTATAGAAAGCATCCCATGTGCACCAGCCAAACCAATCAAGAAAAGACGGCAACTGCATATGGTCGATAAAAAGGTTACAAAATCCATTACATAATGAATAAATGGATTGACCTGTGATATTGCCAGGTGGAGATTCTTACTCTTTTCTTCTCACGGTGAAGGAAAGTTTGCATTTGTTTTTCAACCGCCCTTAACGACGAGCAGAAAAAGATAAGTAACACTACATTTATTATTTGTCAATATACACATAGCAATTTCCCCAAATGAGAAAAACATTGTACTAAGAATAATGCAAAAAACTCTAGTTGTAGATTTTGAAGGGCATCGAAGACCTCGTAGATAAAAGATCACGATTCACAAAGACAACTAGAAAGACGCCTTACTTGACAGCTTGGTTGATGACTTCGAAGGGGTTGGTCCCAGTGTGCATGTAGACCAGGTGAAGGCCTTGATTTGTCTCAACAGCAGGATCTCCTACAAAACCAAACCACACACCCAAGGAAAAAATCGATTCGGTTCACTGGAACTCCTCCCTACACATAAAATTTAATTTCTCCAAAACTATAACAAGTTTCGAGGTTTCGCCATCCAAATAGTATTTCCATTAATCATAGCTTCACCTCATCATCATTTCAAGTTTGGTACTCACCACTTTCTAGGCAAATCTCTATTTCATTTTTGTCATTTCCTTGTAGGACAGCACGAAACTGGCCTTCCAATAGAGGAAGCAAGACAGTATAGATGACTGGAGAATTTTGCTGTTGATTGTTACTTTCTTTGATCTCTATAAGCATGAATTGAGTCTCCAAAGGGATATCCCTTCCACAAGTTCCCACTCTATGTGTCATCCACCATAACTTGAACCGGAAGCAACACAAGAATCGAAGATTCCTGTTCATAAATTCAACTGAAATTTAGTAAACTAGATGGTTGCTTGTGTTGTGTCAAGCCAAAAGTCCAACTAAATTCTGCAAAGCAAGTTTTTTTACCAGCCATTTGGGTCCACGAATACGTCTAGTCCCGAATGTATCAAAATTATAAAAACATCCCTGAATGTGTCTTTTGTTAGTTAATTTGGTTCTCAATTGTTTGTTTTCTTAGTTTGTTTGGTCCATTAAAACATTAATAAAAGACACAATCAGGAATGTTTTGAAGTTTTGATACATTCAAATGATAACATTCCACACATTTTGGGACCAAAATACCGTTTACTATTTCGTTAACTCATGTTACTCTATTTCTTTTAGTTGCACTCAAATTTTATATGAACAGATTTGATCAAATGAACAGGCTTTACCAATAAAAGCATCATGATGTAATTTAATTGAAGAGCATATACTAAAAAGCATCATTAAAACATGATTTCATATAAATTTCTTTCTGATAACAACTATATAAACTAAATCATCCAGTCTTTTGTGGTATAAATTGGGGTTATCTCGTGTCATAGGACTGCATGAATGGTAAAATTCAATCTCAAAAGTCTTAACTTTGTTTTATTTCCACGGTTCAAACTCAGACTGATCATCATGTCTGCTCTAACATTTCAACCTATGAATCACTAAAACAAACAAGAACACCAGACACGACACATACACCGGTAATAATTTAAAAACATCACAGAACGGTGTCAGATACCGGCCACGCGTAGTGTCGGGTACTATATTGATTTCAAAAAAGCAATACCAATTAATAAGAATAGGTATACTAGCAAATTAAGTTGTAAATGCTAAAAAAAAACTTACTGTAAGACACCGATGGGAAAGACATGGAGGCTTTTGGTGTTGGAAGCAGTGGCACCAATAAAAGCACCCGTCACAATGCCATTTCCAGTTCCTGGTGTTAGCACAATGTTGTCTGGAACTTCACTCAGTATGGTATTCCCATGAACCACCAGATTACCGTCGCTAACCGATACCCTAGGTGTCACCGTCATGTTCGAACACTTCACAACTGTAACAAAACAGACACATATCAAACATTTACTATATAATATGATATAATTCAATGTGTCATACATTATATCAATATCAATATGTAGACTAAAAATAAAAAATTTGTTGATGGCATATATGATATAGAGTTATAGACCTAGGGACTTATAGTGATGATAATAGTGAGTACTAAAGGTTATGCGAGAATTAGAGTGATTCCGAAGTGGTGGCAGCCATGAAAGAGGAATCCTTGTAGAGTATTGTTCTGAAGCTAGTGATGTTGTTGTCCTTAGCATGGTGGTTACCTACCCAAATTGAAGGGAAAAACCATACCAGTAAAGAAATCAATTGAAACACTAAAAATATCATGTATACTACAGACTACAAAGTATATCTTGGTACAGAGTATGCCTTAGTGTAATTTCCATCTACCTAGCTAGTTCTCTATTTTTTTATTTCTTCTTGAAACTGCAAAGTTTAGGTAATGACTAGAACTTAGAAGAAGAAGAAGAACGAAGGAACGTGTTTCTAGACTCAAAGATGCCTGTTCAACTCAATCCTATTTGTTAAAGTCGGTGCCCTATCACCGAACCAAACCACACACGACAAAACAAGTACATGTCAAAACAAACAAACAAACAAAACATATCCTTAAAAAAAGCAAAACACATTTTACCACACACACATACAACATATAACAGAACTAATCTTACTTCTAAAGGGAAGCCCCTCGGTAATCCAGAGTTCGGCTACGGTAAAATCTGACCAATAATTATTGCTATAAAAAATTGAACAACAGTTCTTTCTAACTATTCATCCTTTCAATATGAAAATCAAAATTTTGATCTTAAATGACATTTTTTTTTTTTCAATTGCCAAGTTTATATACAGTATAGTATTTAATAGTAATATTCACTCACCGCTAATTAAAAGCGTAAATAACTTGAAGGTAAAGCTTGATGTAGCTAAGTGAAAACAGCAGAGAATTTTGAAACTCCTCGAGCAATTTTATTGTTGCACTTGTCTAGAAATTTTGAATGTTATATATAAGAAGCGGCATAAAGTGGGGTGAGGTTTTTATACCATGTGACAGTGGTAAAGGTAGAGCAAGTTCTAGACCTTGATGGTCTCATATGGTGACACGTGGAATGCATTGTGTACTCCACTAAAATTGCTAAACTATTACTGTCTTGTTGGAAATGACATGAACAAAGATTTAGCACATGCGAGAATGCTGAAGATTTTGCTGAAATGAACAGAGGTGCAACAATCATATCCAATTTTAGACTATTTAATTTGTCTCATAAGCATAACTTATTGGTAGGAAACTAGGAATATTGCAGGTAATATATAAGGATCAGATACATCTAACTTATTTATCTTATAAGGTGATATTCTAGATATTTAGGTTACTTAACAAAACAATTATTTTAATTTAAGTTGATTCAAATATGACGGAGACATACATCATACTAATATTTTTCTTGATGTATTTAATATATACAATCCGTAAAGAAAAAAAATGGAACTAAATATCATTTAATTTAATCGGTCTTTTTTTAGGAATGC
This sequence comes from Trifolium subterraneum, assembly GCA_951799995.1. NCBI lineage: Eukaryota > Viridiplantae > Streptophyta > Magnoliopsida > Fabales > Fabaceae > Trifolium > Trifolium subterraneum. The sequence goes on along the minus strand of OX637463.1, from coordinate 41,769,370 downwards.
TAACAACACACATTTTAAGAACAGTTCCGGCGGTTGTTTTTCAACATTGGTTCGTCAGCATGTAACTTGAAAAAGTGAATATTTTATAAAACAAATTTGTTAGAGTCCGCTAGGTGTAGTTTTGGTGCTTTCAGCATGAAATGGTCCTTCCCTAACACATTGGTTATTATATAATATATTTGAAATTTAAGAATATTTAAATTACCATCTTAAGCTGTAATGAAATTGCGTATGAATAAAATAGTGGTATAAGTGGGACCTACAACATGCTTTTGAAGGAGTTTACCATTAGAGTTAAAAATAAGAGAGTTGTTTCAAGATGATATGACACTAACGGGATCCACAAAATACTCTTGAATGAAGTTCACCATTGGAGATGCTCTAACACACTTTTCCCAACACACTCTATCTAATTAATTGAAATTCAAATGGATCACACTAAATCATGTAGGCCCCACATAAATTTGGTGAGCCCCATATGAAATTCAACCAATTAAAAAATGTGTTAAATGATGTGTTGCTAGCCTAATTCTTTTTTCTTTTTAACGAGTAAATAAGTAAATTTGTTCTAGTTGATAGACTTAAGGCTAGATTTACGGTCACATACATTGACGGCTCGTAATGTTATTATAAATTGAGTAAGACATATGTAATTAATAGGTGCAATAGATCTCCCGTCGTTTGCTAGATACAAAAACGTATAATAAACGACATTAAAAACATAATTGAAATTTGAAATATAAAAGTATATCATCAGTCAAAAGGTAGCAATGAATGGATAGTTAACGATATTTAATTTCAGCACAACTTTTTATTTTGATATCTTCCTAGTTTTTACCTTTGCTTTACAAAACAAACATTTCAAGCAAACTCTAAACTTAAGAGTACAGTGAATTTTGAACGGTTAAACCATTTCCAAGTCATTGTTGATACGATAATCACAAAATACTTTGATGCTACAGTCACATCAAAATGACATTGTTGTAAGGGACTTGCGTCAACTAGTCTAACATTGTGTCACCTCGCACTTGTTACAACAAGCGGAAGAAGTTTTTTACTCACCGCCGGACCACCTTTATATACAAGGAGCCGGCCGAACCCTTTGTCGAACCATCGGCTCTAGGGTATCCGGGATATCATCCACATTGGATTTAAGAACAACTATATAAACTATAAAGTGAGTTAGACACCACATTTTTACTCAAAACTTTAAAGTATAAGGTTTAAGCAATGTGAGACTTAACTCACCTCACATTTGTCACATCACATTGCGGTGAATTCCCATCATTCTAAGTCATTGTATTTAGAAAATTAACTTTGTATATATTTCATTCTTTGAATTCATCTTGTCTACTGACATGAGGTATAGTTTGTTGAACTTTTTTGTTTATGTGAAGAGTCTAGTTGATAACCTTCTTTTCGATCCTGAGATCGACAAAACAGCTAGAAGCAATAACAGATATCACTGCTCAATTGGCACTAAATAAGAATTTGTATCGATCTTTGCTTCTGTACAACAAACTGAGTTTGGGGCACTAAGACCTATATCCTATTTCACCCCAAAAAGGGGGTGGGATCTCCAAAATCATATTAGAAAAACTATACAATAATGACAGAAAAGGAGTATCCTTTTTGATCAATTCTTGTAACCACTTGCATCAGTTTGAAACTTCGATTGGTAATTTCCTCATAACTAATTCTTCCATCCTACAATTTCATGGAGAAAAAGATCAAACAGTGGTTCCAAATATGGACAAATTAAACATCTACATATATACAAGCAATTTTAATTTAAAGTGAAGATATTGATCATGGATATTGTGGATATTCGTATGTGATCTATCCATATGGGGGTTCTCCACAAAACACAAGTAGAAAGGAAAGGACACACCACGATGATAGGTGTTTCAAAAGATGCAGAATGACAAGTCCAGATTTGTCTTTTGAAGTATAAATGCAGGTCTAATGGGATATATGGTTTAATTCATCATAACAAAATTAATATCATATCTTTTTCATTTTGCAAAGGCAAACTTGATATGATTATATCATGATCATCAAAGCATAAACAAACATTGAAATATTTGATCAAAAGTGAAGAATTATACTGACCTTATTTGTGGCCACATCTTGCATAATTGCATAAATGACTTTTTCACTCATTGTGTCACTCTTAGTTTCAGCTAAGGCCTTAAATAACTCGTCGAATTCAATATACCCAGATTGTTTTTTATCAAAAAATTTAAATGCATTATCGACGTGCTCTTCATGGGATCTCTTTCTCAGAGGAACAGATATGTCTAAAAACCTTCCATAATCTAGGTAATCACCATCTCTGTCTCCATCAAACTGTAAAAGCAGCCCCCAAAGATTAGAAGTTGAAGAGACACCTTTTAATGGGGATATAGTCCCTTCATACCGTTAACCTCCAATCTCGAGTATTAGCAACAACAAAAAATACAATTTTTGTAACTAAAATTAAACATTATTTTTATTGCGTAATAAACTCAAGTGCCCTTTTTTTATTATTGGTACAAATTTCAAGCACACCTTTAAAGATCCTAGATAATGGCGATAATGGCAATATATACTCACAGTGTCAACAAGTCTTTGCACATCTACATCAGGATTTTGTTGGCCTAGCATATACAACCTTCGTCGTACTTCATCGTGGTTAACGTAGCCGTTAATTGTTGGATCCATAACCCAGAATTCTTCATCATACAAATGCTCTGCAATCACCTATTAGCATGAAAGAACAATACAACAAAATAAAAAGCAAATCATAAAAAGCAAACCAAAATAGAAGGGTCATAAATGGAAAAACATTTTAGAAATAATTTCTGATGAGATATTCAAGTATTACTAATAACATTACTCTCGATGTTGTTTTCGTAAGCTGGTTCATTATAGAAAATTGCAAGAGCTTTCTTCTGACTGTTTCTCCCAATGAAACATTAGGAGCCGTATTTGGATTCTGCAACCATGGATGACCTGCATTAAGTTAACAAGCAATGTCAGTATTCCAGACAATTCTATGTTTTACTTCATCTACCTAAGCAAAACAATCTATTATATGAACCGCATATTACCCAACAACACATCATGTGCAGTAAGCATATTCATAACAATGTCTTTTGCATTATTGAATTTCTCCTTAACATGCTTGGTCAACCATGGATGATCTGCATTTAGTTAACAAGAAATGTTAACAATCCCAATTTTCAACTTTTATAGAAAACATTGTTCATCTACTAGACAGAAAATATTCAACACAATTGTATGATTTATTTCATCAACCTAAGCATTCTATTATATGAATCACATTTAACCTAACACTTCCTGTGCAGTAAGCCGGCGCTTTGGGTCAGGATCAAGCATCTTTTTAACAAGGTCTTTTGCATTAACAGAAACATGTGGCCATGGATCCCTTTTAAAGTTAACAACATAATCGATAATTGCTTGAGAAATTCCCTTCTCAGTTTCTGCATTTTAAGAAAGAGAAGATATAGAAAATCAAATTTATCACGCAGAAGAAAGCAAGAAATAGTTATGTAATAGATATTTAAATAGTAGATAAAAACTACTTATAATACCATCATTATCTTATATTACACAAACAAATGTAAATACAAGGTATAAAAATATCAGGTAGTTAAGTAGATTTCTAGGGATAGAAAACAACATTTAATTAGTGATAAATAAACCACTCCTTTTTTTTTTTGCTCAAAAAAACATACCTGCCCAAAACGGAGGGAAACCACAAAGTAAGAAGTAAAGAATGACTCCAGCACTCCAGATATCAATTTCAGGGCCATAATTTCTCTTTAATACTTCAGGGGCCATGTAATATGAACTTCCAACCATCTGATTCAATCTTTCACCTGAAAAGAATGGCAAACTTCAACTAACTGTACACAGATGGAACGGCCAAAACGATGAAAGATCAAGCTTCGAGCAACAACAACAAGTGATTCAATAACTAGTAAAAAGCATTACCTGGTTGAAAGAAAATTGACAGATGAAAGTCAGCAACTTTCAAAGGTCCTGTTTCCGTCTTGTCTGCAAACAAAAAGTTTTCGAGTTTGAGATTCCGATGCATCACACCATGTTTGTGGCACATCTAAAACACATAAACACAAAATAACCAATATTAAAAGCCAAAATTATCATAACCAACAAAGGGGGAAAATCTTACAAGCACATCACCACAACAAAAGCAAAGATTCCTCATATAAGCCGAGAAACAAATTATACCCTACCAACAAAGAATCTCTCCACAAGAGGCATTCGGCAGGGAGATCCTTTGCCTTTTTACCTGTTTGTCATCTGAATGGAGTGCCTCTCATTTTATTGCTGATCAAGTAGAGGCTAGTTATTAGAAGCCTATGTGTGCAGATAAATCGGGACCTCAAATATCTCATCTTTTTGTGATTTTTTTTTTTTTGCAGAGGCATCCATCGAGCAAACCCACTGTATTATGCAATGTTTGGATTTTTTTGTGCATTTTCAGGTAGAAAGATCAATGATTAAAAAACGCAGATTTTCTTCTCCAAAAATGTTAACCAACAACTTAGGGATTATAATTTTTACAGCACACAGGCTATACGCTTGTGAACAGTTTCGGTAAATATTTGGGGGCAAACATCGCCCCAGGTAGAACAACCAAAGGGAAATTCAGTCATATTATTGAAAAAATAAAAAATTGTCCCAGTGGCTGGAAACATCAACGTCTGTCTTAGTGTGGCTGGAAACATCAATGTCTTAGTGTGGCTGAAAGACTTACTCTCTCCAAATATGTGCTCAGTTCCATTCCCTACTTTCACATTCAGCATGCAAAACTATTGAAAACTTTGTGTGATGGGATGAAAAAGACTCAAAGAGGTTTCTTGTGGGGTGATACAGACCAGGCCCGTAAACCTCATCTAATTAGGTGGGATGTTTGTTGTTAGCCTAAGGATGATGGAGGTTTGGGAACGAGAAACCCTCATCAGATAAATGAAGCGTTCCTTATGAAAATGTTGTGGAACAAAATTAACAGTCTAATGATCTCTGGTGCAAAGTCCTCAGTATGGGAGAGATAAAGACCTTCGAGTTGCTATAAGCGCTCAGCCTTATGATTTCCCTTTGAGGAGAGCCTTAGCTGGTATTTGGGATCAGTTCCAGAGACATACAGTTTGACGGGTGGGAAATGGTCAATATATTAGTTTTTGGCTTGATAAATGGATGCATGATGGACACTTTCACATGAATAGCTTCACTCAACAAACCATTGACACTATACATGTTATTTATGTCTTCTTAAATTTGTATCAATAGATGAGTGGTAGCCTCTAATGTTTTTTTTTTTTTTGAAGCAAGCCTCTAATGTTTTTTAGTGCAAGGTCTTGGGTTCAAATCCCTACAATGTCTTTTTACTCAAAAACAAAATTCTATCTTCTTTTTTTGGTACATAGAGTGTTTTTATGGTATTTTAGATCATGTTAACGTGTACCTTAAGGGCACATGTTAAGGAACCTAAAAGGGAAATTTTATATTAAAGAGATCAAGTTTAAATGCTTAAACAATTAATTTCACTATTTCTAAGAAAACATTTCTACTTTGAAGTGCACATGTGTTTTTATGGCACATGTTAACATTTCCTTTTATATTAAAATAAACTAGAAAGAGTAAAAGTGAGGTTTAGTTAAAATAATAAGAATAAACATGGAAGGAAAAATAATAAACTACAAGCTCAAAAACTATTTAAAATAGCATCTAGAAAATAAGCTATAAGCTAGTACTTTATAAGATAAAGGGTCCATTTGGATTAGCTTATTTTTGAGTTTATGCAAAACAACTTATACAAATAAATAAGTTTTTATGTATTATTTATAAATTTGTCAATGTAGTTTATAAAAAAATAGCTTAAAAAATACAATTTTCGCTAGCGAAAATTTATGATTGATATAAAAACTTTTATATATATATATATATAAGCTGTTTTTCATAAACTCAAAAATAAGTTCATCCAAACACATACATAAACCATCGCGTTAAGTGGCTTGAGGGCCGACAACAAGTAGAAACATTTTACATTAATCTAATCTAACAAAAGGTAGATAAAAGTAAAAACCTATAAAGCACGGACACTCAGATTAGGTGTATCCCAATGTCAAGATATACCTTGGTGGCTGACATTGACACGACACCGATTCTTATGATTACATTATGTTATTTTCGCAAATTACCATCAGTATCAACGTGTCAATGTCGTATCTGGTGTCCGTGTATGTGCCTATGCTTCATTGGTGAAAACTAATGAGAATGATCGAGTATGACCTGAACAACTTTGACGACGGTTTTAATGACAGAAGCAGCGGAGCATTCGGTGTAGTATCCTCGAGAAACGATTCGATGTAGAAGATCATCACCACCTTGACAGAGTTCCATAACAAGATGAACGTCATCATCATCTTCATAAGTATACTTCAACGAAACGACGTTAGGATGTTTAGGTAAATGCCTCATGATTTGAACTTTTCTTCTCAAATCTTCAATATCAATCGCAGTTCTAAGCTTATTCTTCGAAATCGACTTACAAGCAAGTTCTTCTCCCGTTTGTCTATCTTTGCAAAGGTATGTTATTCCGAATTCACCTCTCCCTAATTCTCCTCCTAACTCGTATCGTAGCCCAATATCTCGGCCCGTGGGTTCTTTTAACACCACCATTTTATTGTGTTGTTGTTGTTGTTTATCTTCTCAGGCCAGTCTTCAACGGAATTTTCCTTTCGTTTGTGATTCTTGAACAAACCGCATAGATTTGCACAGCCATTTTCCATCAATTAGAGATCCACTGGTGGTTTCAATTAAGGTGAGCCTGAAAGAGTGATGATTTAAGGAAGGGGTTTGGAATGTGAAAGGAAAGAAGAAGAAGACTTCCTCTCTCACAGAGTCAACACAACGAGCTTGGTCAGTGATCGCTTTGTTAAAAAAAATATTATTTTAAGATGAATGTTATTTTTTTGTCAAAAAAAAAAAGATGAATGTTATTTTCTCTTTTCTAGTAATACTAATTTTTTTGGATTAAGTGAATTAGACAGAAGGAGTGCTAATTTAAATACTCACTCCGATAATTATTATAAATAAATTTGACTTTTTTTGTTAAATTGGAAAAGTGATATATGTAATCTATACCATGAATCAAACACATCATTTTTTAATGTACAAAAAAGTCAAATTTGCTTATAATACTAGCCGAAGAGACTATGTTTTTGGTAGTGGTGATTTCGCGCTCAACTTACACGGAGGACCACAGTTTGATTCAGTTAAATATGTTTTTGGTTCTTACATTTTTACTCATTTTTAATTTAAAAAACAAATTAAAAAACCCATAGTTTAATCATATTACCAAATTTAGTTTCTTAATATGTTTACCGACAAAATGCTAACATGGCACATGGTAAACCGAACGTTTTAATTTTAATTAGCAAATGTTGCCGAGTGCTTCTGGAGTACTCTTTAAGATTTTAAATAGTACTATCTCCGTCTTTAATTATAAAACTCTGTTTGACAAAAATGTAATATGTATTTACTTGACCGTATTTTTTTAATAATATATAAATGTAAATATTAGCATATAAGATCTTGTTCAATTTGTTTTGATGAGTATTTTCAAAATATTAAGTTTTTATAATTTTTAATAATAGACAAATTATAAAGATATTAGTGATCAAAGTTGTGCATTGGCGTACATGTAATAATGGTCATACTGAGTCTTATAATTAGGGACAGAGATAGTAACTTTTTTATATGTATTCGAAATTGTAGTGTTTAACTTTTTGAATAAAAAAATTTCTTTAAATAGAATAACCCTTTTAATTAAGCTAACAAATAATGCGATGAAACTCGTGAAATTCTGCAAGCAATATCTGTCATCCTCCTCACATCCACTTTTTATTTCATATTCTTTTTTAAATTTAAATTTAAATTTTTGTTTTTATAATTTACATTAAATTAAAATTATCGATTAAAATTAAATTAAAATAATAAACACTTAACAATTTATGTTTTAGTAACGTAATTAAAATAAAAACAAAATTTATTTAAATAATTTATACCATACAAATCATCTTAATTTAATTTAAAATACAACACACAAATACCGTAATTAGTACGATACAAATAATTATAAATGCACCAAAAAAAAAGAATATTGGGTGTTGAAATGATTATTGAGATCTATTTCACTAAAAAAAAAAAATTAAAACTTCAAAATAAAGACTAATAGAAAGATAATAATAAGATTAAGGTAGTGAAAAACTTGGTTTTTTTTTTTTTTTTTGTGTTCAAATCAAATGAACCAAGTCTCTATTTATGATGTGATCCTAAAATTCTATCCTTTAACAAAAAGAATTAATTCAATAATGGAATAAAAAGAACCAATTGATTTTGGTTCAAGATTTTATTTTCGCAGGTTTAGACCTATCTGTCTTGTTTTACTTATATCTGGAGTTCTAGATGTCCGATGGAGGTGATCTTTGATTCGTTGGAAAGCTTACTGAATTCCCTACAATTCATCTGTTTAACTAAAAAGCTAGTTCGGTATATTTCAAGCTCGAAAATCAATGGTACAATAAAGCATAAGAAAGTGGAAAATAGACAATTCTTCCACTAAGCATATGAAAGTGGTGCACCAAAGAATCAAAGAGCACCACTATCTCTTCTTTATTTTACACTTTCCTTGTAATAATTCAACCCCACTATCATGATAGTTAGTGGCTAAATCCTTTTGCTTTCTTAGGAGTTACTTTTTGCTTTTACATCATCATAAGACATTCCTATATAAAGGAGACATGTAACTCATGCCAAATCAATGAATTTTGTTAAATTTTACACTTTGTGTGTTTTTGAGCTTTGCTCGTTGGTTCTGGATTGAACCACCTATCGATCTTATCAAGAAACCACGTTTCTTGTGGCGATCCTCACATGGTTTATCACTATTCTTGGATTAGAATTGTGATTGCCTCCATTTCTGTCCTTTTTCATCAATTCTCTTTATTTTTATCTAATTACCAATCTATTTCTTATCAATTTATAGACAAAAAAAAAATCACAGATTTTGGTAAAAAAATTAAAACTTTAAAAATTAATTTGCAATGAAATAATTGAGTTCAAAGTATTAATGTGATAAGAATTCAGTGAACCAATCAGAAGCAGTCATGTGTCACAGGCTATCTTCTCTCTCTGCGTCTCCCTCTGCCTCACTCTCCTCACCGTGCTACATGCGCCAGCAAATGGAAGCTTCACACATGTCCCTCTACGCCAGACTTCAACATGTTGAACTTCTTCATCATCTCTCTCTTCCAACTGAACATTCAACACCCTTCTACAATCATTCAATACCCATTTAATAAAATTCAACACCCATTTCAACACAAAATAATTTATTTTAACTTTCGCATATGTTTTCCTAGTGCTCTACTAGGGTTTGGTTTATACTTCTCTTTGCATAATATCCAGTGATCTACGAATGGCTCATCCTAATCTTGAGGGCCTATCTTTGCATGATGAAGAGGAGGAGGGATTTATCTTTGAGTTTGAGGAAGAGGGAGATGAACAAGTCGATTTAAGATGGTGTCTTGTGGGGCGGTTTCTATGTGAGAATGGCGGAGCTTTGGCAGCCGGTGAAAGGAGTGATAATTAAGGAGGTACCGTCAGGAAAATTCTTGTGTCAATTTGCTCATCCTTTAGATATGGAAGCGGTGCTTAAGGGAGGCCCTTGGACTTTTGACAACAACACGCTACTGCTGGAGCAAGTTCAAAGTGGGATGCAAGTTGAGAGTATTCCACTTTTTCATGTCAATCTTTGGGTCCAAAAATATGATCTTCCAATGGGGCTTATGAAGGAACAAGTTGGAGTTAAATTAGCTAACTACATTGGCGAGTTCGTTGAATATGATAAGGGTGTTTTTGATTTGCAAAACAGTAGGTACTGGACAAGACAAAACAGTACAGTACAGGACAGAACAAGATAATACAGGACAGGACAAAACTACATTGGAGAGAGATAGAGAGATAATATTTTTTATATTCGAAAATAAAATGGGTATTTTCGTATTTTTTATAGTTGTACTGTGGACAAAAAGTTGTACTGTGGTTCAGTAGGGGACAAAAATTCTTGTTTTTGTCCTGTCCCGTACTGCCTATTTGTCCAGTACCATAAACAGTTTCTAAATCAAACAGGGTACAATAAAAGTTTTCATGTCCAGTCCCCTGTTTTTTAGCAGATCAAACGCACCCTAAGAATAACAACTCCAGCTTTTGGAGGCAGTACATGCGAGTCCGCGTCAAAGTTGATGTTAGAAAACCTCTCAAGAAAGAAACAAAAGTGAAGAACAAATGCGAAGTGTGTTACTCGATGGAGCATGACGATGGAATAAGAGCATGGTCTGCAGAAATTAGAGCAGATCCGAGAAGACAAGGAGGAAGACCAACCACGCGGTGGATGAGGGAAGAGAGAGGTGGCCGCAAGGAGTCAACAGGAGGAGAAAGGGTGGAGCAGCCAAACGTCACGGTGGTGAGTTCAAGCATGGGACCCGCTACTGCTGAGCTGGCAAATAATTCTCAAAACAGCCAAAACCTCAATTTGTCTGCAGTTATGACTAATCATGCCCAATCATTATCCCAATCAATGACCATTCATGACACAAATCCTAAACAGTCAAACCAAGCCTCACAAAACCTTAACGCACCAGCCGTACCCGTCAAATCAAATCCTTCCATTAATCCAATAGGCACAAAAAACGTGAACAACCTGGGGCCAGTAATCAATGCAGCCGACATCCTAGGAAACCCATTACCCATCAATCCTAACGGAACAATTCCCTCTTTTATTATGGCCGACAAAACCTATAACCCTTTCCCAATCATAAATGCTGCGTCATCAAGCCATAATCATCACCCAATCATTATCAATATACCAGCAACTGACAACAATAAAGCACATTCATTATGTCAGCAACCACTAACCTTCACCATCCAGTCAAACATAACGGCCCCACCTAAATTTAAACAACCAATAAAAAATATCCCATGTGGACCTAGAAACCCAAGTCTGACTATACGACAACCCAACTTCCTTCCCCTGACCCGAAAATAACCCATAAAAAACCCAAGTACACAGCTGCAGCTTACGAACCGACCCAGAACCCAACTGAAAAACAATTGACCCATGAGAAGCAGGTGGACATGGAAACCCAGATGGAGAAGAAGAGACGCAGGCAACATGAGTCATCCTCATCCATGACTAGTTCTGAAACACCCGAGCATTTTTTAACGGCAGGTCCTGGCAGCCAGGCCCGCCGGGACCAATGAAAATCCTAAGTTGGAATTTCCGGGGATTGAGCACCCCGAGTGCAATTCCTAACCTTCGTAATATAGCTCACGGGCATCAGCCGAATATTTTGTTCTTATCGGAAACCTTATCAAAAACTCAAGTTTTGGAACGTGTTCGTGTGAATTTGAAATTTCAAGCTTGTTTGTCAGTGGATGTCGAAGGTCGTAGTGGAGGTTTGTCTGTCATGTGGAGGGATACTATTAATTGCAGAGTGATGAACTATTCAAGGAACTTTATCAACCTGATTGTGGAAGATAAGGAGAAGGAGGATTAAAGGTTAACATGTTATTATGGATACCCGGAAAGAGGGAGAAGAAAACAAGCATGGGACATGTTGCGAGAGCTGCGTGATATGTCTGACCTTCCATGGTGCATTGTTGGTGACTTCAACGATCTCTTATCCCAAGAAGATAAAAAAGGAGTTCATCCACATCCGAACTGGCTTTGTAACGGTTTTAGAAGTGCAGTGAGTGACTGTGACTTAACAGATATCCATATAGAGGGTTACCCTTATACGTGGATTAAAAGTGGAGGCACGCCAAACGTTATTGAAGAAAGACTTGACCGGGCAATGGCAAATTCGAGGTGGCTTAGGAATTACCCGAATGTGAAGCTGTTGAATCTGTTAGCTTCTCATTCCGACCATAGTCCTATCCTGCTACAAACATCTCCTATGAGTAGAAATGGGAAAACTTATTCCTTCCGCTTCGAAAATATTTGGTTAAAAGAAGATGACATCAAGGAGGTAGTGGAGGACAAATGGGGAAGGGAACGGAGCAGTGATGTTGTAAACAAAACAGTGAGATGCGTAGAGAAACTTAAGGAGTGGGGACGGAAGAAGAGAACGAGATTCAAACAAGAAGTGTTGGAGTGCAATGCCGAAATGGAAAGATTGCGGGGGAGACATGACATGTTTAGCACAGGGCGTTATAAGGAGATCCAAGAAAAACATGCTAGACTCTTAATTCAAGAAGAAACCTATTGGAGGCAGCGAGCTAAGATGCATTGGTTGAGAGAAGGTGACCTGAATACAAAATTCTTCCATATGTCAGCAACTACAAGGCAACGAGCAAAAAAGATTGAGAAACTAGTGAAAGAAGACAATGCTGAGGTCACAACTCAACCTGAGATTTGTGAAGTGGCACTCAACTACTTTGATCAATTGTTTAAAGCAAATGCAGCAAGTCATGATCCAATTTTATCTTTGATTACACCAAAAATCAATACAGAGGATAATGGGAGGTTGTTGGCGCCTATCACTATAGAAGAGGTAAAAGCCGCTTTGTTTCAAATGCACCCGAATAAGTCTCCTGGACCAGATGGATTTAACCCAGCTTTCTACCAACACTTTTGGGATTTGTGTGGGAATGACATATATGAAGCTATAGTGGAGTGGCTGGAGAGGGGATACTTTCCTTCTTCCTTGAATGAAACAAACATTTCCTTGATACCTAAATGTGAGAATCCTACCAATATGAAGGACATGAGCCCAATATCTCTATGTAATGTATTGTATAAAGTGGTGTCAAAACTGTTGGCGAATAGATTGAAGGAGTGCCTGAATAAATGTGTATCGGAGGAACAATCGGCATTTGTTGAAGGGCGGTCAATTTTAGACAATGCGCTTATTGCTATAGAAGCAATCCATGCACTTAAAAGAAGAAGAAGAGGAATGAAAGGAGAGCTTGCTCTAAAGATTGACATAAGCAAGGCGTACGATAAAGTGGATTGGGGTTTTTTGCGGGGTATGCTTGAAAGATTGGGGTTTGCTAATCAGTGGATACATTGGATGATGCTATGTGTTAGTTCTGTAAATTATTCTGTTTTGGTGAACTTTGAAAGAGTAGGTCCTATATTTCCAGGGCGAGGGTTAAGGCAGGGAGATCCTCTCTCACCTTACCTCTTTATTTTGGTGACCGAATAACTTACAACATTAATAAAGAATTCTATATCCAGTGGTGACTTACATGGAGTCCAAATATGTAGAGGGGCACCTACGGTGTCCCACCTTCTTTTTGCTGATGATTGCTTTGTGTTTTGTAGGTCCACTTTAGAAGAGACTAATCATTTAATGAGCATACTTAAGATTTATGAAGAAGCATCAGGCCAAGAAATTAATCTAACAAAGTCGGAGGTTTTCTTTAGTAGGAACTTAAGCGTAGCAGCCCAACAGGATCTGTCAAGAATAATGAGAGTGAGACACGTGCTTGGAACAGGTAGCTATCTGGGTCTCCCATCAATGATTGGTAGAAAAAAGAAAGATGTATTTGCGTACTTAAAGGACAGGATTTGGAAACGCATCAACTCTTGGAGAGGAAGAGCTTTGTCTAAAGTCGGAAAGGAGGTAATGATCAAATCAGTTTTGCAAGTCATCCCTTCTTATGTTATGAGTATCTACCTTTTACTGGAGGCAACCATCAAGGACATAGAAAGAATGTTGAATTCCTATTGGTGGGGAGGGGGAGCTAATAATAAAGGTATACGTTGGCTAGCTTGGGATCGAATGACATATCCGAAAGGACTTGGAGGCATGGGTTTCCGTGATTTACGTGCTTTCAATTTGGCAATGATAGCGAAGCAAGGGTGGAACTTTATGACAAAACCTCAGTCACTAGTAGCTAGAATTTACAAAGAAAGGTACTTTCCAAATACATCGCTTTTTGATTCACATCTTGGTCACAATCCGAGCTATGCTTGGAGAGGTATTTGGAAAGCACGACATATTCTAATGAATGGAAGTAGGTGGAGTATTGGCGACGGTACTAGTATCAAGGTCATGAATGAACCGTGGTTGCGTGATAAAGATGATACTTGGATCCCTTCACCTCAAATACAAGGTGCGTATAATATTATGGTTAGTGATCTCATGAATGTAAATGTGAAAACATGGAATAAGGAAAAAATTGAATCATTATTTCCATTATATATTACTAACCGTATTCTTGACACACCGTTATTTCGTGAGGTCGAAAGGGATAAGCTGATATGGAGTGACGGTTTAACCGGTGATTATAGTGTTAAAAGTGGATATAATCTATTGTTAAAAATCACAGGGAGAGTAGAAGCTTCAGCACTTTGTGATGGTTGGAAAGAGCTTTGGAAAGTTAAGGCACCGCCAAAGGCTAAGAATCTTCTATGGCGTATTTGCAGGGGATGCTTACCGACACGCACTCGGCTACAAGAGCGGCAGGTTCCATATCAATTGTCGTGCCCAGTTTGTGATCGTACCAACGAGAATGAGTGGCATATTTTCTTTGAATGTGAAGACAGTAAACAGGCAGCCATTGCAGCGGGTTTGGATCATCGGGTTCTGCCACGGTTACAGCAGCTCAGTGATGCAGGAGCTGTCATTCGTGAGTTTTGTAGAACAGAGGACGACCAGACAGCTGGGATTCTTGCTACGTTGTTATGGGTATTGTGGAACAATCGAAATAATACCGTTTGGAACGATTCGAAGGAGCAAGGAAGGAATTTGGGTTTTAAGGCTAAACTGATGTGGGAAGAGTGGTTTTCGGTGAACCAAATGCAGCAATACAATCGACATACAGTACAACCATACTCGACTCAAACATGGCAAACACCGCCATTGGGTTCGTTTAAATGTAACGTCGATGCGGCCTTCCTTAAAGAATCAAATAAAACCAGTAGTGGCTGGGTTGTTGATAAATGCCAAATTATAGCTAAATTTCATGTTGAATGTGAGCACTTATTGAATAATTTTGATAACAAATCCATAGGAGTGAATCCTTTTTTCTGTAAATATGGTGTGTACAAAGAATATGTCAAAATATATCAATTCCAACCATTTTTGTTAGGTTTTGCTGAAACATAAAAAGAGAAACAAACTTTTGAAGCATTCGCTGCAGCGAAGCATCAGCGAAGACGCAGCGAACGAAGTCAGAGAGGAAAAGGGCATTAGCGAAATCGCAGCGAATCAGTGGCGAACGTGTTCGCTACAGCGAATCAATAGCGAAGCATCAGCGAACGAAGTCAGAGAGGAAAAGGTCATTAGCGAAGGCTCAGCGAATCAGTGGCGAACGTGTTCGCTACAGCGAACCCTCAGCGAGAAATTGATGAGTCATGTTTTAAATGCACGTGTCAGCAAACCTCACCCTTTAAGTAACTTATTCGCTTAGCGAATGTGGATTCGCTTAGCGAACATGTTTATATCAGAAGACTATAAATAGCCTTTAGATCATTTTGTAAATTATCAATTTTAGCTGGACTCAGAGCAGAAATTACGAAATTCATAGATCTAAGTTGTTAGGTGAGGTTTTGAAGGTGGATTCATCACAACTTGAGAAATCAAGTCACATGTTCTCTCAATCCTTCATTTCTTCACTTGTTTGTAAGTTTATCATGGCTATTCATAGCTAAATCTCTCTTTGTTGGGGTTGGATATAATTAAATTATGATCATAAATCTAGTTTAACTTTGCTATATGTGTTTTATTCATCAATCAATATTGGTGATATCCTTGTTTATATGCTTTTCTCAAAAGATTTGAATGATATAGATATATGTTATTTGAATCAAAGATTGAGGATAATCACTTGTTAAATCTCAAAGTTTAGACATAGATTCTGGATTTAATAGTCACTCAAAGTATTAAAGCTTAATGCTATTTTATCGATTAATAATTCGAGACATCGAAAAGTTAATAGATACAATAGATTTCACGATATATTCTGGACACGGATATGATCGACGAGTAATATGTGACGATATTGATTGGTAAATGAAACATATATATCAATAGTTGACTGATACATGTGAATGATTTAATGAAATCCGATCCCAACAAGTTTTTCTATCCAAAGTTTATTACGCACTTTTATATCACACTTTGATATTACGAAACCAAAACTTAATCAAACCCGCACTTAAAATCATGGAATTTGTGTATTTACAATTGATATCACACTAGTCCCTGTGGATACGATATATTGAAATATACTTGCTAAAAGACTTTCAACAAAATGGCGCCGTTGCCGGGGATTGGCGCTTGATATTAGTTGTTTAATTGCAATTTCTGTCGTTTTAAGAAATTTTGCACTTTTAAACTTTCAGCTTATTATTCGTTATCTTTTGTGCACGCTAACTTGTCTGGTTAGATTGTTGTCCTGTTTATGCGAGGAAAGGTTTCTGCAGGAAACTTACTTTTTGACCCAGAAATCGAAAGAACAGCTCGGAAAAACAACAGTCAAAGGCGAAAAAGGAAACAATTAGCCAAACAAAAGAGGCTGCAAGAAGAAAATTCTGCTTCTATTCCTTCAACATCCTCAATAGCCGAAGAGATGGCCGAACCGCCAGTGGAACCAAACCATAATGATGGTAGAGGTGAAGGCACGAGGCCATGCCACAATAGTCCACGAAGGCTTGCTCATCTGGCATGACCTCCCAGAGGTGCAAGGCAGACGGAGATGAAAATCGGGCTCTTGCAACTGTTATATGCTAACCCTTTTACAGGTTTATCACATGAAGATCCATACAATCATTTGGTGAAATTCTATGAGATAGCCGGTTCACTTGGAGCTCCTGAAGCGGAGGAGGAAGCAGTGTTTATGAGAATGTTCCCTCATTCATTAGTAGGGAAGACCAAAGATTGGTACCTTGATTTACCAGCCCAAGTGATGACAAATTGGAATACATTGGAAGAGAAGTTTCTTGATCGGTTCTTTCCACATCACAAGTTCATGGAGTCAAAGACATCAATCACAGTGTTTTCTCAAGGTTCAAACGAGACTCTATGTGAAGCATGGGACCGATACAAAGCAATGCTGCGGAAATGTCCGAATCATGGGTTTGATGAGTTAACTCAAATCCATATTTTCAGAAATGGTCTTTTGCAGGAATCAAAACTTCTGTTAGATGCCACAGCTGGTGGTTCTCTATTATCATTGAGTGCTGCAGATGCTACGGCAATCATTGAGAAAATTGCGCTTAGTGATCGACAAGGTGAACGCAACAAAAATCAACGGAAGCCAGGGATTCTTGAACTGGACACTTCAGATGTTGTGTTGGCTCAAAATAAACTTCTTACAAACACGGTAGAGGAGCTGTCAAAGCAAATGTCAAAACTCATGACCTTTCATGAAGGGTCAAGTAAGGCAAAGCAAGTTGCAGCTTGTGAATTATGTGCCGGAGACCATCCAACTGGTCATTGTCCTCCATCTCATGAAGAAGTGAATTTCATGGGAAATCAACAAAGACAAAGTCAATATCCAAATAATGCTAGCTATCAAAGAGGAAGCAATTCAAACTATGGCCAAGGTTGGAGACAAGATGTTGGCTCATCAAGTAGGCAAAGGCAGTATGAAAGCTATAGTCAGCCACCCCCGCAGCAATCTCAGAATCTAACTTTGGAAGAAACATTGAGATCGTTTATGGAGATGCAAGCCAAGCAGAATCAACAACAACATCAGTTCCAACAACAGCAGCAGCAATTTCAACAAGAAACTCAGGTTTATCAAAGAGGCAATGACGCGGTCTTGAGAAATCTTGAAACTCAGATCGGACAAATAGCAAGAGAAATGGCCAACAACAAGAATCAAGGAGGATCGTTTGCAGCCAACACCGAACCAAATCCAAAAGAACAATGCAAGTCAATAACAACAAGAAGTGGTAAGGAAGTTGGCAAGGGAATTGGTGATAACTTGAGAAAAGAAGAAGAGGTTTTGAAGAGAGCAAATGAAGAGGAAGACGAAGGAAGTGAGAATGAAGCAGAGGAAAATAAAAAGGAGAAATTAGTTGAAAAAAATGAAAAGAATGAGGAGAATGAGATTGAAGTGAGGAAAGAAAAGAATAATTCAAAGAGTCCTTCAATTCAACATCTACCATATCCACATACTCCATCAAAGAAGGACAAAGAAAGGAAATATGCAAGGTTTCTCGATATTTTCAAAAGATTGCAAATCAATATTCCATTTTCCGAAGCCTTGGAGCAAATGCCGACATATGCCAAGTTCATGAAAGAAATCCTTACCAAGAAAAGAAAGTACAAAGATGATGAAGTCATTCCACTTGATGCAAGCTGTAGTGCAATTATTCAAAGAACTCTTCCGACAAAAGAAAAAGATCCGGGGAGAGTCACGTTGCCGGTTACCATTGGTAATGTGAATGTTGGAAAAGCTCTCATTGATTTAGGGTCAAGCATCAATCTTATTCCGTTATCGGTGATCAAACGGGTTGGTGGTCTTGACATCACTCGTACGAGAATGACATTGCAACTTGCTGATAAAACCATCACTCGTCCGTCAGGAACGGCGGAGGATGTTTTGGTAAAAGTTGACAAGTTTATGTTCCCTATAGATTTTGTGGTGATGGATATTGAGGAGGATGATGATGTTCCATTAATTCTTGGAAGGCCATTCATGAAAACAGCTCGTATGATGATTGATATTGATGACGGGGTGATGAAAGTTCGAGTTCAAGATGAGGAAGTTAGTTTCAATTTGTGGGAAGCTATGAAGTATCCACATGAGAAAGATATGTGCTTCAAACTTGATGCAACTGAAGAAGCCATATTAGATGTGAGAAAGCAAGCACATAGACCTTCATCTCTTGAACAAGCCTTAACTGATGCTTTTGAAGCACTTGACCCCGAGAAAGAAGACGAGATTGAGGACTTCTTGAAGCAACTTGATGCTTTCAAAGAAGTATCTCCACCTGAAGCAATGATTGAAGATTTGAAAGTTGATGAAAAGCCGGTAGAAGTAAAGCTTGAGCTGAAAACACTACCATCAGACCTCAAGTTCGTTTTCCTTGAAGATAGTAACCAAAAGCCGGTGATAATCAGCAATTCTCTGTCAAAAGGTGAAGAAGAAAATCTGATTCAAGTGTTGAGAAACAACAAAGAAGCGATAGGATGGGCCTTATCCGACTTGAAAGGTATTAGTCCATCTTATTGTATGCATAGTATCATGATGGAGGATGATTATAAGCCTGTTGCACAACCTCAACGTCGTTTGAATCCGACAATGAAGGAGGTTGTAAGAAAATAAGTGGTAAAGTTACTTGAAGCCGGTATGATTTATCCGATTTCCGACAGTGCCTGAGTTAGTCCAGTCCAGGTGGTTCCAAAAAAGGGAGGAATGACAGTGATTTCAAATGATAAAAATGAATTGATTCCGTCAAGAACCGTCACCGGTTGGCGGATGTGTATAGATTACCGGAGACTCAACAAAGCAACGAGAAAAGATCATTTTCCGTTACCATTTATGGATCAAATGCTTGAGAGATTGTCCGGTCAAGAGTTTTATTGTTTTTTAGATGGTTATTCGGGGTACAATCAGATTTCAGTCAACCCAGAAGATCATGAAAAAACAGCCTTCACATGTCCTTTCGGTGTTTTTGCTTATAGAAGAATGCCTTTCGGGTTGTGTAATGCACCGGCAACATTTCAAAGATGTATGCAGGCAATCTTTTCTGATTTGATAGAAAAGTGCATTGAAGTGTTCATGGATGATTTCTTTGTGTTCGGTCCGTCATTTCAACATTGTTTGAAGAATTTGGATACCGTACTGAAGCGGTGTGTTGAAACAAATCTAGTTCTTAATTGGGAGAAGTGTCATTTCATGGTGACCGAAGGTATTGTTCTTGGTCACAATATTTCTTCCAAGGGCATTGAGGTTGATAAAGCAAAGGTGGAGGTCATTGAAAAGCTTCCTCCTCCAGTAAATGTCAAAGGAATCAGAAGTTTTCTTGGTCATGCCGGTTTCTACCAAAGATTCATCAAAGATTTCTCCAAAATTGCCAAACCGTTAAGCAATCTGCTTAACAAAGATAAGTCTTTCAAATTTGATAATGAATGTTTACTTGCTTTTAATGAATTGAAAGAAAGATTGGTAACTGGACCCATAATCATAGCACCAGATTGGAAAATTGAATTTGAATTAATGTGTGATGCTAGTGATTATGCAGTTGGTGCAGTCCTTGGACAAAGAAAGAACAAAAATTTTCATGCTATACACTATGCAAGCAAAGTGCTAAATGATGCACAAGTAAATTATGCAACAACTGAGAAAGAATTGCTTGCTATAGTGTACGCACTTGAGAAATTTCGTTCTTATTTGATTGGTTCAAAGATTGTTGTGTATACTGACCATGCAGCTATTAAGTACTTGATTACAAAAGCCGATTCCAAACCGAGACTCATTCGGTGGATGCTTTTATTACAAGAGTTTGATCTTGAGATAAAAGATAAAAAGGGTACGGAGAACTTGGTAGCTGATCACTTATCAAGACTTGTAAATAATGAGGTGACCAAACATGAACGCGAGGTTCTTGAAGAATTTCCCGATGAAAAATTGCTTATGGTGCAAGAAAGGCCATGGTTTGCTGATATGGCTAATTTCAAAGCATCCGGATTAATACCGGATGATTTTAATTGGCACCAAAAGAAAAAGTTCCTCCGTGAAGCTAATCAATATGTTTGGGATGATCCTTATTTGTTCAAGATTGGAGCAGACAACTTGTTGAGGAGATGTGTTACCAAAGAGGAAGCCACAAGCATCATGTGGCATTGTCATAACTCACCATATGGAGGACATTATAATGGAGAAAGGACAGCAGCAAAAGTCTTACAGTCAGGTTTTTTTTGGCCGACTTTGTTCAAAGATACTTATGAACATGCTCGGAAATGTGATAGCTGTCAAAGAATTGGTGGAATTTCGAGGCGCAATGAAATGCCGCTTCAAAACATGCATGTTGTTGAAGTATTTGATTGTTGGGGCATTGATTTCGTTGGCCCTTTTCCATCATCATTTTCCAATGAATACATTCTTGTGGCAGTAGATTATGTGTCCAAGTGGGTGGAGGCAATTGCGTCACCAAAGGCCGATGGCAAAACGGTGATTAAATTTCTCAAAAGAAACATTTTCACCCGCTTTGGAACTCCTCGTGTGCTTATTAGTGATGGAGGGTCACATTTTTGCAATTCTCAATTAGCTAAAGCACTTGAACACTATGGAGTCAAGCACAAAGTTGCATCACCATACCATCCGCAGACCAACGGACAAGCTGAAGTTTCAAATCGTGAAATAAAGAAAATTCTGGAAAAAACTGTGTCTGCATCAAGAAAAGATTGGTCATTGAAATTAGACGAGGCATTATGGGCATATCGGACCGCTTTCAAAGCACCAATAGGCCTTACACCTTTTCAGATGGTTTATGGTAAGTCATGTCATCTTCCGGTAGAGCTTGAGCATAAAACATATTGGGCTTTAAAATTTCTGAACTTTGATGAAAATCAAGCCGGAGAGAAAAGAAAAGTTCAGCTACAACAGTTGGACGAATTGCGATGCCAAGCTTATGAATCTTCTAAGCTGTATAAGGAGAAGGTAAAAAGCTATCATGATAAGCGGCTTGTCAACAAAGATTTTAGGCCAGGCCAGATGGTTTTACTTTTCAATTCAAGATTGAAATTATTCCCAGGAAAGTTGAAATCCAAGTGGTCCGGTCCTTTCAAAATCCGTGAAGTGACACCATATGGTGCAGTGGTGTTAGAAGATCCAGCTACCAATGATACATGGACTGTGAATGGTCAAAGGTTGAAGCTTTATTTTGGTGGTGAATTTGATCGTTTCACTACTAAAATCCCACTTTCCGATCCTTGATAATCCAAAAAGAACGTCGAGCTAATGACGTAAAACAAGCGCTTGTTGGGAGGCAACCCAATTTTGTAAGTATTTTTGAGTTCTATCATGCATCTAACACTTTTGTTTGAAAGCAAGTTGGCCAAACAACACAGGCCAATTATGTAGAAATTTTTTTCTGGTTTTCATTCGCTAAGCGAATAATCCATTCGCTAAGCGAACGGTGCGATTTCTGCAGTTCCAGTTTTAAATGACAGCTGGCAAATTTTTGACACCTCACGTGCCACCTCACACCCCACTACCACAAAAACAGAGGGAGCACGGAATTTACCCCATTTCAACCCTAATTCTACTTTCAAACTTCCATCTCCTTCCCTCTTCTCACAAAAATTCTCAAACTTCCATCTCCATCCCTTAAGCAAAGTTCAAATTCAAGACACACCCACTACCCCATTCATATTTCTTTTCAACTTTTCTGTATCAACATCACTCAGGTATGAGATTTTAAGTTGCAATTTCCAATTTTCATGACTAAGATCCCAAACTAAAAGATGCATGAAATTTTCATAAACAACTTGTCTTTGTTTATTTTCACTCATGTCATGGTTTATTCTCACTAAACTTGAGTGTTAGTTGAATGATTTTTAGCATGTTGCTATTTTTAATCCACATAGTCATGACAAATTTGAACTGATTTAGATTGAACAGTTATAAATTGCTTGTATTTTATGCCATGTTGACTGTCATGAGGCTGTTTTGGGTAGCACATGTTGTGGACAATTGCTAAAATTTGGTAGACCTTTAACATGTGTGGTGTACATGTCTGTTTCTTTAATTTTTGGATTTGTTAACCCTAAATGAAACTCATGTGTTACCTGTTACTCAATAACCAGAATTTTCGCTAGCAATTCGTGAAGCGAACTTGAGAAAAGTTGATATTAATGCTTTGCTTACAATAACCCTGTTTTGGAGCATTATTCTTATTTGGTTTTGAGAGTAATTTCAGGAATGGCACCAAAGAAACCAGCAGCCAAGGCAGGAAAGAAGCAAAAGACCGTGGCAAGTTCATCGCAGCCAGCTTTCGATCCTAGCCGGTTTCATGGACCGGAACAGTTTGAGCGGTACCAAGTGCTCGAAAAGAAAAAGATATGGAATGAGAGAAAGTTTGATATTAATGAGTATGGAAGCTGTCATACCCCATTTTTTGACCGATTGATTTTGTTCGGCGTTTAAAACCTTCTTGCCCTTCTTGTCATTTCTGACGAAATTTCGGCAGAGAGGTATTTTAAAATACCTCATTTGTTGTTTCTTTTATATTTTTTTCTTTTTCTATTATTATTATTATTATTTATTATTTTTTACCATTATTATTATCTTCTTTCTTTTAAAATTTATTTAATTATTTTATTTACTGTTTTTATTAATTTTCGTATTTTATTAATTTAATTTAACTATTTTGTTTTTTATTTTTATTTTTACTTTGTCCTTTTGTCCTTTTTTTTCCTGATTAAAAAAATCAGGAAAATTTGAAAGTCAACTTCCTTCTCCCACAAAGTACAGGAACATCTTTCTGCAGAACAGTGTCCTTCATTGTCCAAATTCAGATTTTTGTTCCCCATGGGTGTATATAGTGAACAGCAATTAATGAACAGGAGAGAAAAAAATTACTCAGCCGCAGAGCCAGAAACAACATCCAAACCCTAATTTTTCTAGATCTGAAAAAAAATCATCAAAGAACCCAAACCAAAAAACTCAGAAAATCATCTTCATCCCTTTCATAAACCAGAGGCCGAAAATCATCATCAACATAAAAAACAGAACAAAACCGAAATCCAACCATTCAAAATCATCACAAATCCAGAACCCATAAACCGTTTTCATCTGGAATCAAAACCAACAACCAGAACCGATTCAAACCCAAAACAGAAAAACGAAACACATCATTCTTTCTTTCCAAAATTTGAAATCGAAAACATCAACAAAGAGGAAGAAGAAAAGCCAAATCCAGAAACGGAACTGAATCCGAAAGAACACATAAGGGTGATTTGTTTCTTCACTCTTCGATCCATTCTTTTTCCTCCGATCCGAACTGATTTTCGTTTTGTTTGTTTACTTTGATTTGGGTTCGGGTTTAAGTTTTATTTGATGTGTGGATTTGTTAAAATGTGAGGTTTGGGTTTTAGAGAAAGTTTGAGAGGAGACCGAAATTGAGAGAGAAGTTGGGAGGAAGAGAGAACAGAGATCGCGAGAGAGAAAGAAAGAAAGAGCACGGCGGCGCCGTGAGAGGAAAGAGAGAAGATTGAAAAATTTGTGATTTTTTTCTAGGGTTTGCCTTTTATACCACAGCCTGATCCTGTGCGCGCAGGTGCACAGTCTTATCGTGCGCCTGCGCGCCTTTGTCCTCTGATCTCAATCAGGAGGCCTAGATCTTTCCTTCTTTAGTTTTAGATCAGGGCCGTCTGATCCATCAGACGGCCAGATTTAATCCTGTTTTTTTGTTGTTTTTTTTTACACAGATGGGCCTTTGTTTGGACTGGGCCTGACTGTTTGGCTGCTATTCACACCCCCCCCTGCTATTTCGTTTTCATGATTCACACCCCCCTGTCTTAATTTTATTTTTATTTTTTTTAGCTTATGAGATAAGTGCTTTTGGCATAAGTTATTTTAGCTTTTATTTTTAGCCAATCAAGCATGATGTCGAGGCTTATTTTATTTTCCGATTTATTTGATATTTAAAAATTGTTAATATTACTTTATGTCTTTATTTATTTTTAGCTAATTTTATTTTTTTTAAGCTCATGAGATAAGTGCTTTTGGCATGAGCTATTTTAGCTTTGTTTAGCCTTGTAAAGCATGATGTCGAGGCTTATTTTCATCCTTTTAGTTTCGTATTTATTTATTTATACTATTTATCCATGCATATCATATTTATTTCATTGCATCCATTTAGTTATTATTTTTACCCCTTTAATTTTTTGTAATATCATTATTATTACAATATTGAATGTTTATCGCTTTATTAATAGTCATCTATTTTTGCTCTTGAATTTAGGATGTAAATAGGCCAAATGTAAACTCTAAATAAAATGTGCATAGCATACTCCCTCTCTTGCATCATTTCATGTTTATTTTCTTGCAAAGATTTTAGAGTGTGATTAGGGGCCAATGTACTCATAAATGAAAAATTGCATCTCATGCATATTTATTTTTATCGCTTTCCGCCAATATGCGTAACGTTAAATTCCGAGGGAAAAGGCGTCGCTTTGATCGAAGTATCATTGCGAATTGTCTCCGCGTTTAATTTATTAGTTGTGACGTTTTAGGTTAGTGTCATTTTGCGCGCATAACCATTACCTATTTTCTTCTCAAAAAAATGAGGTCAAAACCTCTTTCAAAAAATACACAATTATTTTTCTTTTCGAAATATCATCGAAACACAAAAAATTTCATCAAACATTTCTATCAAAAACCTTGGAATTCAAACCAAGTGTTCTTTTATCGCAAAACTTTGGAATTCAAACCAAGTGTTATTTTTCTCGTTAAAACCTTGGAATTCAAACCAAGTGTCTTTTATCACTTCAAACATTTTCTCAACAAATCTTGGATTTTAAACCAAGTGTCCGCATCTTATTTCATAATCAAACTTTAATCAATTTAACCATATAGACTCTCTTCACAAACTAACATCAATCAAACTCATATTTTGCCACTTTTGGCTTTTGGTCTTTAAAACCATTTTCAAAAACTTTAAAATCAAACAAACAAATTTACTCGTAACTTTTACCCCGAACTACGGTGGTTTGATCCCTCGGGTACGTAGGCATGAGACTTGTCTCTCCAATCAATAAAATCAACAAAAACATTTTTTTCTTTTCCGTCACTTTAAACTTTTTTTATCATCACTTTAATTCCTATACTTATACTTTTTTTTTACAAGCAATTAAAATAAAGCGCAAAGTTAGAAATAAAAAACAAGAGGTTCCTATAGAGTACTATAGATACTTAGGGTGCTAATACCTTCCCTTCGTATAACCAACCCCCGAACCTTGTTCTCTAAAAAATAGGGTTTTTTCGAACTTTTTCCCTTTCCCTCGGATAAATTAAAGATCGGTGGTGGAATATTAAATTGCGATTCGAAGTTAATTAATAACTCGATATCCAAAAATCACCGCGACAGAAGCTATGAGCGATTTGTGAAAATTATCAATGATAGGCGTTGGGGTAAGATTATTGATCCACCAACAAAATTCAACCCCACCCTTGTGAGAGAGTTTTATGCGAATGCCTACCCATCCAAAGATGAGCCATTCTCTTTCACCACCATGGTACGCGGAAAAATCATTCGCTTTGATCGCGATGCCATCAATGCTTTTCTTGGCAACCCATTCACCCTACCAGCCAATGAAACCTTGTGTGCTTTTCAAAAGCAAAAAGCCCGAAAGAATTGGGACAGTGACCTCATGAAAAGGAAACTTTTAAGGCCCAACCATGATTTCACATATGGCACAACTAACAAACCTTTGAGGGCCCTTCGAGAGGACATGCGCACCTTTACCCAACTCCTTTTCTTGCTTGTTCTTTACAACATCCTGCCTAATTCTCACACCTCTGATGCCGTCATGAACATTCTGGGCCTCATTCATTACTTAAATGAAGGCCTTGAAGTGGATTTGGCCGGCATTATCTCTAATTGGATGAAAGAGATCACCATGTCTGGCCACCCTGACAAGAACCTTAAGTCAACTGTTGTGCGATCTTCAAGCCCTATGGGTTTCCCTTGCTTAATCATGGGACTGTGTATAGCTAATAGGATACACATTCCTGAAATTGGTACTGAGGAGATTGGAGTAATTGATGATGACTATGTGGATCGATACTGCAAGCCAAAGAAGAAAAGAACTGCACAATCACCACCACCACCTCCACCAGCCCAGGCCTCCGCTTCTGCTGTTCATGATCAGAATTTTTATAACCATTTCACTTACTTGTATGATCAGAATGATGCAGGGTTTAGAGCTATGAGTGCAATGCATCAATCCTTCTACAATCAACACACCGGACAGCCGGTGATGACGCCTCAAGAGTTCCAGACTTATGTTGCATGGCCTGAGGTCAGGCCTACTTTTCTCGGAGGGGGTGATGTAGATGCTGAAGCTGCTAATGATAATGAAGGAGAAGCGGGTTCGGATGCATCTATGCGAGAGGAAGATGGAAGTGATGTTGGTTCGGAATCTGGTTCCGCATCTGGTTCGGAAGCTGGTTCTGCATCCGAGTGAAGCATACAAGATGATGGCTGAAAAGCTCGCAAAAATGAGTGAAAAATTTAAAAAAGCTTTCAGTCATTAATTTCAGTTTAAGTAGTTTAATTCCTTTTGTGAACCATGTGGAAACTTATGCTTTTGATGTTTGTGGTAGTGTGAACATGTGTTTATGTTTTGGAATTTTAAGTGTTGTTAATGCATGATGGTTAGTAGTATAATGCATTAGTAGTTTAGTAATGTGAATAACTTTTTGAAAAACAAGCTCACATGTTTTTAAAATTGAAAGAGAGGTTTGTGATAAATCAATGTGTTGAGCATGATAGTTTGATTTATAGAGATGTATGTCACCTTTTGATTAATGTTTGAAATAGGCTGATAAACTCAACATGTTTTTGAAGTGTGTTACTTGTCCTAAGAAGATTCTCACTATTCTTGTTGAACATGATTGAAACTTGTGTTATCCAACCTAGCTGGGTGAGAATGTGTGAACTTTCCATTGTTTACATATAATTTTGAGTGCTGGCAATTGTGTATGCTCATCTGATTTTAGCTTAATCTGGCTATCACTAGTATGCTTGATGTTGTGGATATGATCAAGACCATGTTTCTTTTTGAGTATAACTACTTGGCCAAATTTAACCTAGCCTGTGAGATAGTGATCTTTTGTGTCCCCATTTGAGCCTAAAATTTTGAAAATTGTTTTTTTTATAAACCCTGAAACCGAAAGAAAAGAAAAACAACTACTCTACCCTTGTCTTAGGATATGAGAGCAAGTGTGTTTCAAAAAGGGTTATGTTAAAATTCAAGTTGGGGAGAAGTAGGTTGAAAAATAGATAAATAATTTGATTGAGAAAAGTGGTGTGGTGGTGATTGAAAATTCAAAAGGAAATGAGAAAAGAAAACAAAATTTTGTGAAAAAGTGTCAAAACAAAAAGAGTCACCACACAAATTGTAAATAGGGGAAAAATGAAAGGGAGTGAATGAATCATGATATAAATGTTGAAGTTGTCATGCTCTCTTATCCTTGAGGCCTTTTGAATCCAAAGAAAAACAATGAATTTTTGTAAGCCCAGCCCCGTTACAAGCTTAATAAAGTCCTTAGTGATCCATGACGGACATCATACTTTGTGATAGTGCTTGGATGAATGTTTGAATTGAATTGTTGCATGCACATTGCTTGGATTGAGTGAAACACTTACCCTTGAGTGATATATGTGTGAGAAATTTGTGATAACACTTGAGTCTTGATTGTTTGATAAGAATGTTGAGAATTTTGCTTAGGCATAGGAATCATTTCATGATCATGCTTTGCTTCTTTGAATGTTTTGAGGACTAGTCTCTAGGTGATATTGCTTTACTTGTGCTCTAGAAAAAGATTTTGAAAAACTTTGATTGATTACAAACCCACTCTTTTTGATTATTTTTGAGCTTGTTAATACCTTTTGTTTGAGGACAAACAAAGTCCTAAGTTGGGGAGATTTGATAAGTGCCAAATTATAGCTAAATTTCATGTTGAATGTGAGCACTTATTGAATAATTTTGATAACAAATCCATAGGAGTGAATCCTTTTTTCTGTAAATATGGTGTGTACAAAGAATATGTCAAAATATATCAATTCCAACCATTTTTGTTAGGTTTTGCTGAAACATAAAAAGAGAAACAAACTTTTGAAGCATTCGCTGCAGCGAAGCATCAGCGAAGACGCAGCGAACGAAGTCAGAGAGGAAAAGGGCATTAGCGAAATCGCAGCGAATCAGTGGCGAATGTGTTCGCTACAGCGAATCAATAGCGAAGCATCAGCGAACGAAGTCAGAGAGGAAAAGGTCATTAGCGAAGGCTCAGCGAACCAGTGGCGAACGTGTTCGCTACAGCGAACCCTCAGCGAGAAATTGATGAGTCATGTTTTAAATGCACGTCTCAGCAAACCTCACCCTTTAAGTAACTTATTTGCTTAGCGAATGTGGATTCGCTTAGCGAACATGTTTATATCAGAAGACTATAAATAGCCTTTAGATCATTTTGTAAATTATCAATTTTAGCTGGACTCAGAGCAGAAATTACGAAATTCATAGATCTAAGTTGTTAGGTGAGGTTTTGAAGGTGGATTCATCACAACTTGAGAAATCAAGTCACATGTTCTCTCAATCCTTCATCTCTTCACTTGTTTGTAAGTTTATCATGGCTATTCATAGCTAAATCTCTCTTTGTTGGGGTTGGATATAATTAAATTATGATCATAAATCTAGTTTAACTTTGCTATATGTGTTTTATTCATCAATCAATATTGGTGATATCCTTGTTTATATGCTTTTCTCAAAAGATTTGAATGATATAGATATATGTTATTTGAATCAAAGATTGAGGATAATCACTTGTTAAATCTCAAAGTTTAGACATAGATTCTGGATTTAATAGTCACTCAAAGTATTAAAGCTTAATGCTATTTTATCGATTAATAATTCGAGACATCGAAAAGTTAATAGATACAATAGATTTCACAATATATTCCGGACACGGATATGATCGACGAGTAATATGTGACGATATTGATTGGTAAATGAAACATATATATCAATAGTTGACTGATACATGTGAATGATTTAATGAAATCCGATCCCAACAAGTTTTTCTATCCAAAGTTTATTACGCACTTTTATATCACACTTTGATATTACGAAACCAAAACTTAATCAAACCCGCACTTAAAATCATGGAATTTGTGTATTTACAATTGATATCACACTAGTCCCTGTGGATACGATATATTGAAATATACTTGCTAAAAGACTTTCAACAGTTGTGCGTGATCATCATGGCAGATTTATTATAGCAGGTACTGAGTGGAAACAAGGGAATTACTCCATTGTTGAAGGTGAAGCTTCAGCTTTGTTATATGCAATGCAAGAGTTGGCTCGTAGAGGATACTCTAATGTAAGGTTTGAAACCGATTCGAAGAGCGTGGCTGATGCTATTAATCATATTCACGGTGGTTCTTCCGAGTTTAGTTTAATAATCTGTCAAATTAAAAATGTATTGATGTTGAATCCAAACTTTGTGGTGAGTTTTGTTAAGCGACAAGCGAACATGGCTGCTCATACGCTTGCTAGGGTGGCCTTTCATTGGTCTAGTCGCTGTATCTTTGAGACATTACCTCTTTGTATTACTCAGTTGCTCAATAATGAAATGAATTAAGTCTTTGTTTGTCAAAAAAAACACCCATTTCAACACTCTATTGTATTTGGTTTTATAACTATCCGACTCAATAGAAATTTGTAAAGAAAGTTCCAAAAATTGTGTTGCCTGCTTTTGTGCATTTAATGAAAACAAGCCGCTCCCTCTGTCCCATATTTATAAGCAAAAAAAATTACTTTTTCGTGTTCTAAATTATAAGGAAAAAAATTACTTGTTCTTGTACCAAATTATATGTCACTTTATATTACCAAGGAAGCATTTAATGCAACTTTTTCTATTATACCCTTAACTATTTATTACTCTATCTTCTTTCAATTTTTCAATTTATTTTTTCAATACCATAAATGAAGGACAATTTTGTAAATTAACTCATAATTTCTCTTTTCCATTTCTTAATAAGTGTGAAATTTTTTTTTGTTCCTTATATTATGTGACAGAGGGAGTATGAGAGTTAAATTTAATTGAAAGGGGATTGTTACTTGTAAGTTGTGAGAAGCCTACCGAGGTTGAAAGAAAAGAGCACAAGCTGTAAGGTTGACTTGTAAATCCTTGATAAGTTTGACAAAAGCCTGAAAGCCTAAACTAATAGAAATTCAAGAAGCCAAATATTTATTCTGTATGCTTATAAAGAAAATATTTGTCTGTTAGATGAATAATAAATTGGCTTACTAAAAATCTATGAAAATAACTAGTGGATGAAGGACTCTGCAAAAAGAAAAAGGAAAACATGACTGCTTTAAAACTGGGATAATCTCACAAAAGGAAGAGTGTAACTTTCTACATTTGCAGTATATACTAAACTATAACAAATAAATGACTACTGTTACTGGTGTTGTTGATAACTATAACTGAATATAAAAAATACAAGAGCTTTGTTTATAAAACATGATAGAATAGAATACTTAAGTTATTATCACCAACCAAGATATTACATTGATAAATGCAGTACAATCTGTATTCCAGAAAAGTCATATAATTTGTTATTCAATTTCACATGGCTGAAAATGCCAAATGATTAATCATTGTTGCTGTGAATATTTGAAATATTTACAGCAACACAATTTGATGACATGTACTATCCTTCCATCCTCGCGTTTTCCTCAACAAACCAAAATGGTGAAGGAAAAGAAAATTTGCTGACGACATCTTTATCATATTTGCCTTTCAATTTTGATGACCACTCTTTCACGATATACTATGAAACACGGACTCTAACATGAACACCGTAACACGACGCAAACACGCCAACACCACTAATATAAAAAGTATTGACCAACACCGATATATATATTTGTTATAATATAATAATATTTAAAATTAAATAAAAAAAAATATTTATACATGATATATTTGTAAATTCATCAAAAGTAAATCCTTTTACTGCCAAAAAACGTTAACGTGCCATGTAATAAATATTTTATTTAATTTAATTATAATTACAATTATATTATAATAAATATATATCGGTGCTCGTGTCCTATAATTTTTATATTAGCGGTGTGTCCGTGTTGTGTCGTGGTTTCAGTATTGGAATCATCGGTTTAAAACTCCAATTTGTAATTTCCTCATAACTAATTCTTCCATCCTATAATTTCATGAAGAAAAGAGATCAAAGAGTGGTTCCAAACATGGACAAATTAAACATCTACATATACAAGAATTTTATTTTAAAACAAAGATATTGATCATATGTGATCCATGCATATGGGAGTTCTCTACAAAACACTAGTAGAAAGGACCAATGATGACAGCTATTTCAAAATATGCAGAATGACAAGTCCAAATTTGTCTTCTAGTCTAGATAGAAAAAAGGGAAAACACAGGAATGGAGTACAATGAGGTTGAGGATATGACTTTTCATCCTCCCAATGCATACAAAAAAAAAAAATACAGTACATAGGAACAAACAAATAAGAAAATTTAAAAATGAGGCATAGCTACCCAATCATTGCAAAATTAATTTAAAATGTAATCCTTTTGGGAGGCAATAGTTTTTGAAGTATAAATGCAGGTCTAATGGGATAGTAGTTTAAATCATCATAATTGATATGATATCTTTTTTTTAAAGGATACTATCTTTTTCTTTTTGCAAAGGCAAACTTGATATGATTGTATCATGATCATCAAAGCATAAACAAACATTGAAATGTTTGATCAAAAGTGAAGAATTATACTGACCTTATTTGTGGCCACATCATTCATAATTGCATTAATGACTTTTTGACTCGTTGTGTCACTTTTAGCTAAGGCCTTACGTAATTCCTCAAGTTCAATATACCCAGATTGTTTTTCATCAAAAAATTGAAATGCTCTATCGATGTATTGTTCTTCATGGTATCTCTTTCTCAGATGAACAGAAATGTCTAAAAACTTTCCATAATCTAGGCAACCACCATCTTTGTCTCCATCAAACTGTAAAAGCATACCCCAATGATTAGAAGTTGAAGAGACACGGTGTATGTTCCTCCTTAAGGTCTCAGGCACTGTTTAAAAAACCGGACTGGACCGGCCAGTCGGACCGGTCTGGCCGGGAACCGGAAGGATGACTGGGTTGGTCAACTTGCAGAACCGGTTATGTAAACAAACTGGTGTGACCCGGCCGGTTCAGTGGTCAAACCGTGGAACCGATTAATCCGCCCGCACTGAACCAGACCGGTTTGATAATTAAATGAAAAATTTCTAAAAAATACCAAACATTGTTCAATGGGAATCGAACTAGCGACATCATCAACATAAAACTTCTTAAACTTACCACTTGGCCGTATGAACTTCTGTGAATATAATACATATTTTATTACATATATTTGATACGATTTAAGAAACAATCAAATTAATAATCTCATGATTGTCTATTTTTCTTTTTTATTTTACAAAATGATTTACTTTTCTTTTGTTTCCTAACCACCACCTTTAATAATTTTAAACTTATTAATTTTATTTTTCTTGTTAATTCTATTTTTTAAACTTATTACTTTTTTCTTTCTAAAAAATTATTAATTTTTTCTTATTGAATGTTATAGTTATAAAATTTAAGATTTGAATATTTTTTTATAAAATAATACACCGGGTCATCATACAAATGCTCTGCAATCACCTATTAGCATGAAAGAACAATACAACACCATAAAAAGCAGACCAAAATAGAAGGGTCATAAATGGAAAAACATTTTAGAAATAATTTCTGATGTATTCAAGTATTACTAATAACATTACCCTCGATGTTGTTTTCGTAAGCTGGTTCATTACAGAAAATTGCAAGAGCTTTCCTCTGACTGTTTCTCCCAGTGAAACATTAGGAACCGTATTTGGATAATCTGCATTAAGTTAATAAGCAATGTCAACATTCCCACATTTCAATTTTCCAAATTTTGTGTGTATAAAACACTCTTCATCTTCTAAGCAGAATATTCTACACAATTCCATGCTTTAATTCATCTACCTAAGCAAAGCATTGTATTATATGAACTGCATATTACCCAACACTTCATGTGCAGTAAGCATCTTCTTAGCAAGTCCTTTTGCCTTATCAGGTTTCTCTTTAAGAAGGTTGATCAACAATGGACGATCTGCATTTAGTTAACAAGAAATGTTAATCTTCCCAATTTTCACCTTTTTTTTTTGTAGAAAACATTGTTCATCTGCTAAGCAGAAAATATTCAACACAATTCTATGTTTTACTTCATCTATCTAAACAAAGCATCCATCTAAACAAAGCATTCTATTATATGAACTATATATTACCCAACACTTCATATGTAGTAAGAATCTTCTTAACAAGGTCTTTTTCTGTATCGGGTTTCTTCTTAACAAATTTGAACCATGGATGATCTGCATTTAAATACACGAAATTCTTAAACAGAAATTAATAAAATAAAACTAACCATAAATTTGTAACTGCCCAATATAAATTTGTAACAATCCACTACCAACAATAATTCCTATAATTAATATCATAAGGAATGCTGCAATAAACTCTAACAATAGGTATTGATCCATATTTTCAACACTTCTCCGTGGATTAATAACTATTGACATCAAGTTTTGTTGGGGAGTCCGGGGGAGCACGGGAGAAATAATAGATCAATGCTCCAGGGACGCCACATCCCAACCCAAAACCTTAAGGCATTAGGTTAATGAGTCACATCTCTTATAAATCCAATATTTTTCTCATACATAGTCGAAGTGTGAGTTCCCACAGACTATAGTTTTGATCCAATACCAGGATCCTCTCCCGCTCCCCCACCAAGCCGAACCATAGCTCTGATACCACTTGTTGGGGAGTCCGGGGGAGCTCGGGAGAAACAATGGACCAATGCTCCAGGATCTCAAAGAGAGAGAGACACCACATCCCAACCCAAAACCTTAAGGCGTTAGGTTAATGGGTCACCTCTCTTATAAATCCAACATTCTTCCCATACATAGTCGCTATGGGACTTACTTACTCACATATGAAACCCAACAAGTTTGTCTCTCAAGTTTTCAAACCTTCCTTTTGAAGAGCCTCTGTAAAGATGTTTGCCAATTGGTCTTCAATCTTGCAGTATTGTAAAAAGACTTCTCCTTCCTTTTGGACTTCTCTAAGAAAAAAGAGCTTAATATTAAAGTGTTTAGTCTTCCCACGAAAGTTGCGTAAAAAAAAAAAAGTCTTCCCACGAAAGACTCGTTAGAGATTGCCATTTCTGCTTGATTATCTACGAACACCTTGGTTGATTCTGCTTGAGCCATTTCTAGATCAAATAGAATTTTTCTCAGCCATAAAGCTTGATCAACTGTTGCAGCAGCAGCAATGAATTCTGCTTCAGCAGTTGACTGTGCCACAATATGTTGTTACTTTGAAGACCAAGAAAACATTCCAAAACCAAATGTAAAATAGTGACCTGATGTGCTTTTCATATCATCCAATGTTCCTCCCCAATCACTATCAGAAAATCCATGAACATTAAATTATTGATTGTAATTGTTGTGAATTCGATTGAAACTTCACACCAATACCTTAGTGTGTGGAGAAATACGATTAAAGTAATCAACAATTGAGAATGGCAATAATAATAATCAACAAAGTAAAACCGCAAAACGTAAAGGACACAAGATATTGTTTACCCAGTTCGGTGTTAATGAACCTACTCTGGGGGGATGGCAGCCCTCTTCGTTCCACTATCAATAGAATACTTGATTACAATGAAATTCACCACAAGAGTTACAAGAATTAGAAATTTCCTAATTCTACCCAAGTCCCGAATTTCTTCCCGTTACCAAGAAATTCAATCAAGAAGTGTTTCCCAAGGTGATAGGATGTTTCTCCAACCCTAGAGTCTTCCCAAGATGTTACTCTATTAACCCTAGTATTTTGTTGGCCTAGAAACCCTAAAACACACCCTGTAAATATCAAAAAACGCACAACCTATATATAGGCTCGCGACCCCGCGTGGCGCGCAGGAGACTAGCGCGTGGCGCACCAGAAGCAGAAAACAACCTCAGCAGCATTGCGCGACGCGCAAGGACATGGGCGCGACGAGCCACTACCAGAAGGAGAACCCTGCACTGCTTCTTCCATCCAATTTTCAAGGCAAACTCCAACAATCTCCACCTTGCCTTCATAATTGATGTTGGTTCCGACTTCCCACCAACCACCATGCTTCTCCACATGATTTAACACCACACCTCTTCGGCCCTCGGAGTCTACCTCTCCGTACTCCCGAAAAAGCTTGCCTCCCATTGCCCTTGGATTTTTAGGACAATCCACAAGTTACATCGTACCATCTTCAGCCCCCGGAGTAGCTAAGTCCGTCCTCCTGAAGAAACGGTTGCTCCCAACTATCATCGGATTTTAGATAGTCCAACAAGCTCCACCACCCTCTTCGAACCCCGGAATGTCTCCCGTGCTCTCGAAGAATTGCTTGCCTCTCAACTTAACCTTTGAATTTTAGGTAAGTTCCACAAGCCACCCACAAGGTCTCCATAGCTATACACTTCTTTGGTCCAACAATATCACTCTCCTCCCTATCTCCTAGATAGCCAAGAGTTATTGTTGATTGTTTGTCTTCCTCTAGTCTCACTAGTAACAAACTCCACCTCAAATCGAGATTCCTCCACCAAATTGTCTCAAACCGGTATTTCCACTATGACTCTCACCTTGTAATGTTTCCCAGGATTTCTTCCCGTGACCAAGAAATTCAATCAAGAAGTGTTTCCCAAGGTGATATAATGTTTCTCCAACCTTAGAGTCTTCCCAGGATGTTACTCTATTAACCCTAGTCTTTTGTTGGCCTCAGAAACCCTAAAACACACCCTGTAAATATCAGAAAACGCACAACCTATATATAGGCTCGCGACCCCACGCGGCGCACCAGAAGCAGAAAACAACCTCAGCAGCACAGCAGCATTGCGCGACGCGCAAGGACATGGGCGCGACACGCCACTACCAGAAGGAGAACCCTGCACTGCTTCTTCCATCCAATTTTCAAGGCAAACTCCAACAGTAATTAAACTATACACCATAATCAAGAGTTCCTTCGATATATTTGAGCACATGTTTAGCATCTTGAAGATGTACTTCTTTTACACAATGTATGGATCTTGAGAGAACACTCACAGCATGCCAAATATTTGGTCTTGTTGTTGTAAGGTACATCAGGTAGCCAATAAGACTTTTAAAATCAGTCTCACCACCATCTTCCGTGCATAACTTAAATTTTAAAACCATTGGAGTATCCACATGTTTACAACTCTCCATCTGAAACTTCTTCAAAATCTCTTTTGCATATTTCTTCTGACCCATTGAGATTCCCTTTTCATTTTGTTTGACTTTCATTCCAAGAAAGAAATTCATTTCTCCACAGTCAGTCATTGAAAGACCTTCATCATATTGTTTAAACTCGTCAACAAACACAATATTGCTTCATGTAACTAAAAGATCATCCACATACAGAGAAACAATCAAAATATCATAATTCAAGCGCTTCACATAAAGAGCTGACTCATTGAGACTCGTCAATCCTACTATATCAGGCCCTTAGAGCCTGCTTCAAACCACACAAGACTTTTTTAAAGAAATAAACCTTGTCATCCTGCTCCTTAACAATAAATCCTTTTGGTTGGTCAACGTATATATCATCTTGCAAATAACCAGTGAGAAAGGCGGATTTCACAAATAGTTGAAACACCTTCCAACCCTTTTGTGCTGCCAAAGCATGGGTCAATCGGATTGTATCAAGCCAAGCAACTGGAGCAAATGTTTCAGAAAAATCCAAATATTTGAGCATATCTCCTTCACTCCAAGTATGACCTTGTGCTTATTAATGGATCCATCTGCGTTGAGTTTGATTCTAAACACCCACTTCACACCAATAACATTTTTGTGCCGGGGTCTAGAAACCAATTCCCACGATTCGTACTTCCCAATCATATTAAGCTCTTCCTGCATTGCAACACTTTAAGGCTCTAACACAACAATATTACATTTCTCATAAATGTAAAAAAGTAATTGAGTTCCTATAACAAGGGGATCATCAAAAATTTCATCTTTAATTAAAGATAAATCACAAAATTGATTTTGTTCTTCTTTCTCCCATCTCCACTATTTATCTTCATCTAAATGAATGTCCCTACTTATTAGAGTCTTATCAGTTTTTGGTTGAAAGACTCTATAAGCTTTTGAAGTTGTGCTATAGCCAATAAAGATTCCTGCCTCTGCCTTTTTATCTAACTTATCTATTTTCACTTTTGGCACATAGGCAAACAAATACAGCCAAAAACTTTAAGATTTTGAACAAAAGGTTTATGGCCATACCATGCTTCAAAAGGAGTTTTCATTTGCATTGCCTTTGTAGGAAACCTGTTTAATAGAAACACAGTTGTATTAGCAGCTTCAGCCCAAAATTTCTTTGGAAGGTCTTTCTCATGCATCATACATATAGCCATCTTCATTGTTGTTCTATTCTTCCTCTTAACCACTCCATTTTGTTGTGGAGTGTAAGGAGTAGTAAGTTGGTGCTCGATTCCAGCCTCTTCACAAACATAATTAAACTAATGTGATATATATATTCTTTCCCATTGTCAGACTTTATAACTTGAATTTTAGAATCACATTGATTTAAGTCTTACACCTCCAAAAAACTCTTGCAACGTCAGATTTATAATATCTCAAGAAATAAATCCAGCACATTCTACTAAAATCATCAATAAAGGCAATGTAATATCGATTTCCCTTTAAAAATAATTCAGGTTGCGGTCCTTCAAGGTTTCTATGAATCAGCTGCAATTTTTGTGATGCTCTCAAATTCGATTGAGGAAATGGTAGCCTGAATTGCTCTTGGGCTTGCAAAGCATACACCAATTGACAAAGTAATGTTTGACAGAACTTTGGAATATTCCAAAGAAGAAATGGTGGATTCAAACCTCTCAGGAACAGTCACAAGAATTTTTTGGACTATCCTTGTATCATAAAGTCCAGTTCCAAGCAACCTTACATGTTGACAATGCTTAGAAGTTTGTCAGAATACCCCTTGTTTGTTTATGACTCCTTCATTCACTGCATCTCAAATTCCCTAATCAAATTAAGCATTTGCATCTCTTTGACTTTCTCATTTCCTTCATACTCCTACTAGAGAAAATTTCAAATTACGTTGGTTGACTTCATAGTCATAATTATTAATGTAAAGATTGCTTTACAAACAATAGAAAAATATAAGACTTTGCCTTCGATTTTCGCTACAATATGTCATATTTATCATATTCCTCAGGAGTGTCATATTTTATGTCAGTTCGCCGGTTCCTTCTCGTGATTTTGTTCCCCGTTGACAACATTTAAACTCCATCGTCCGCTGCTCAACAGATAACTCCTCACTTTAAACGGAAAACCACTCTTCAACGTTATCTTATCTTCCCTTACCTTGTGGATGTACTCCCTATATTCACCGCCTCTTTGACATCCAAATGTCAAGGTAGTCAAGATCGCGTGCCTACTCGTAGAATCGTCCACTTTTACGATCCTGCAAGGCTCCTCCATGCCGGAATATGGCCAGAATCTTTTTTTGGTGGACGTGGGTGAAATCGAAGTGGAAACGCGTAGGATCGGTTGAAACGGCGCTCAAACGCGTTCCTGCATGAAACCCAGAACGTCGGGTTTGCGGGTAGGGTTTTCGACCCGAAATGTGGAAAGCGTGCCCCGGTTCAGGACCCGGACCTAGAACCTGCGTTTTTTCCTCCTTTTCACTTGAAAACCGAACCGTTTCCACATTTTTTGCACTGCCAACTAATTAGTAATTAAAATAATTAATTATTTCAAACTTTCCCAATACATATCCATGATTTGTGGAACTTATTTCCTCACTCCATCTCTCACGTTAAATACTCATTGATCTCACGTTACTATTCATATTCACTCCGCTATTCAATTCCTTCTCATCCTACTCAGTTCCTTCCCACCTATTCTCCAATGGCTTCAAGGTCTGGTGTTGGCACTTTGGCTATTGGTGCTTACACTGTTCCCCTTGCTCATTTCCTATGAATATTATGATCCTAAATTTCAGTTTTTAAAGTAGTTTTAGTGTTATTTGAAGTTTTTTTTCCTACTAAATTATGTTGATTCATATTCATATTATGAATCTACATGCATTATATATGAATTTCTAAATTTGGTAGGATCTTACGATCCGTGTTACGATCCCCCAATTTACAATCTTGTTACCCTTCCCCGATCTTGCGTAGGATCTTGAGTCTGACTACCGTTTCCATATCAACCTTAGGCGGTTCATCAGCCGTCTTTGCATCAACATTACATTGTCCTTTAACCTTAGGTTATTGGCATAACTTAATATCAACCTTATCCGTATGCCTATCATCTTTGCTTGCATTAGAATCGTCCATAACAATTCCTAATATTTCAAAAAACAATAATAACAGTTTTCGGTCCCGCTCCCATGCACGTTCACTAAACAGACAGCGAACTCAACCAGTTTTACGTGTTTGACGTGAGTGAAACGAAATGCTTATGAAAACGAATGAGGAATGTTTCAGAATAACATTGCATTTCATTCAACTCAATATGATGTGAGCTCCTTGATGCTTGGATTGTGGTTGGAAACACCTTTTCGCCTAAAATCGCCGATCTTGAAGGGTTTGGAAGAGGGTAAAAAGTTGGTGAAATGTCTTTGCATATACATTTGCTATCTAGGATGCGAAGGTCGTTTGCTATGTAGGTTGGTTGCATTTTAAGGATGACCAAACGATCACATATTTTACACACTCGCTTTCTAGAATACGCGCAATGATCACCTTCTAAATAGCGAGAATGGTATGATGGTAATTTCAGGAGGTGCGAGAGGAATTGTAGGGGATGCGGAAAACAATTCTCTAAAAACAAATATGCCTAAGTGGGCTTAACATTTTGGGGCTTAACTAGGGGCCTAAAAATGGGCCCTTTCAATATAAGATTTTTTTGACAGTTGTAGGTACCGAAATTTGCTTTTCAGGCCCCCCTTGTTGCTCTCAAACCCTCCAAAATCCCAAAAATATCCCTGAATTTTGTGTTTGGAACCTACATTCCTACGATCCGAAATGGAAAGATGCTCATATATCTACTTTGTTGTGGTTGGAGTATGAATGCATGATTGATTCTTGGGTGCCATCTTTGGTGAAGCCATGGATGAACTTCAAAGCTCTAAAACGGTTCATCTCTTCAGATAGCAAAAAATAATTAATATCCTTCAAGTTATGTAGGGATGGCAATTTGACCCATATATCAAGTGGGTACCCGCAGAAAAACCCACAATGGGTAAAAGCCCGCATTTTGGGTACGGTTGATGACTCCACATAAGTAGTATGTTTTTGCTCTAGTACAAGACCTATTGACGCATTTTTAGGATGTTTTTATTCTGTTTTTATGCAATATTTAGTAGAAGTTACATCAGGTACAAGACTGCTGAAAGAAACAAGAATGCGAAGAAAAAGTATTTGCCAGAGCTGTTATCTGCCAAATGGCGCGCGGCGCCGGGATCTCGGCGCGCGGTGCCAGATCAAGTCTAAAAAAAGCTGCTCTTCTGTTGTTTGGCGCGCGGCGCCGGATGTTTCACGCGCGGCGCCAGCACGCGACCTAGCCCTATATATTTGATTTTCTGAATCATAATTGACACAAAATTTTTACGGCGAAACGACAGACTTCTGAAGGCGATCAAAGAACTTATTGTAATGCTTTCTTTCACCCTTGTTGATGTAATTTACTCTTTAATTATGTCTAGCTAAACTTCTATGATTGGATCTTAGGATATTCTAATTGTTATTGTTCTTGAACCATGTAGTTTCATATGCTATTTTAATTAATTACGAAGTTAGTTTCAGTTAATTATTCCTTGTATCTAATGCTTTACATAATCCGATCAATTGTGTGATGATTTAAATAATTTGTTTTACTATGAGAATAGGAACGAATCATCGACCTAGGAATAATTATTCAAGTGATTCTACTTAAGAGATTTCGTTGAGTTACTTGAGAATTTAAAGATTAAAGCGCAACTTCCTCCCGGATAATAAATCATCCTAAGAGATTAGCGGAGTTTATGATCAAGGGAGAGGATTATGTTATCAAGAGATTGAACATAGTTATTTATTTTAATCAAATCGTGAAACTAGTTTGGTAATTTGTTAAAATACATGAACTACCGAGACAATAGTAATTAAATGAACCGAAAAGGTCCAATCGCTTTTCCTTCTTAAGTCAAACCCTATTTTCAAAGTTTATTTTCTCCAACAAACCCTGGAAAAATCCCCCCTTTTATATTATTGTCAATTTACATAAGTATGATTTCAGTTTACAATTGTTGATTTATCACAATCCCTGTGGATACGAATCTTATAAATTTTATTACTTGCGACGAATTTAGTACACTTGCTAAATTATTCATCAAGTTTTTGGCACCGTTGCCGGGGATTGTTGATTAAATTAACAGTCCAATTGAACCATACTTAGTAGTTTTTTTATTTATTTTAGTTACTGTTTATATATATCGAAAAAAAAAATACATATATAATTCTGAAATTATTTCTTTTTCATTCTTTTGTAGTGCAGTTGCTTCTAAAGGTATTTCTGGTTGTTTATGCAAGGTAGGAAGAAGGTAGTCAGAGAACTTCTCTTTGACCCTGAGATCGAGAAGACAGCTAAAGCAAACAGAAAAGCAATCCGGTTAGCCCGACAGGCTGCCCGGTTAGCAAGTGGTATACAAGAGACAAGCGAAGAAGAAAGTTCTAGTTCACACACTTCGGACGACGAAACCGAAAGCATGGCTGGAGTTGATCCACCACCGCGAAGGACTTTGGGTGACTATGGCCAAGTAACTAATGGGCAGAATGCTAATCTGGGTTTTCAACCGACAAATCTAGTGTCGTTCGACATAAAGAATACGGTGCTCAATGCTCTTAAGAAGAATCAGTATTCCGGAGCTGAATCGGAATGCCCTAACATCCACTTATCTCACTTCTATGAAGCATGTGGGTACACTGATCCACCTAATATATCTGAGTCAGATAAAAGGTTGAGGTTGTTCAAACTATCCTTGACCGGAAGAGCAAAAGATTGGATTGATACCCTACCTTCCGGTACCATTACTTCTTGGGATGAGCTCGAGCTGAAATTTCGTGAGCGATATTTCCCAATCCATAAGTTCTTAGAGAGGAGGAATGATATCACCAACTTCGAACAAGGGGACTCCGAATCGTTATATGATGCATGGGAAAGGTTCAAGCTATGTTTGAAGAAGTGCCCGAAACATGGGCTAGACAATCATGCACAGATGCAACACTTTACTCAAGGATTGAGAGCTCAGACTAGAATGTTGTTGGATGCATCAGCTGGTGGTTCATTGAAAAATAAGGATGAAGGCGAAGCAAGGGAGTTGGTGGAGGCTATGGCTCAGAATGAATACAGAGTTCAGAATGATAGGGGAGCAAAGAAAAAGGCTGGCATGCTGGAGCTTGATACTCAAACCGCTCTACTAGCGCAATCTAAGTTGATGAACACTCAGATGGCAGCCATGTTGAAACACTTCACTACTGCCCCCGCTCCTCAGATGCAAGCCAAGGCAGTTCAAGATGTGAAATGCAATTTATGTGGTCAAGGACATGCTAATGGTGAATGTTTTCCTGCAGGCTCCGAGGAAGCAATGTATCTGGCCAATTTTAAGAAAAATGACCCCAACAACAACCCGTA
This sequence comes from Trifolium subterraneum, assembly GCA_951799995.1. Lineage (NCBI taxonomy): Eukaryota > Viridiplantae > Streptophyta > Magnoliopsida > Fabales > Fabaceae > Trifolium > Trifolium subterraneum. The sequence goes on along the minus strand of OX637463.1, from coordinate 41,725,743 downwards.
CTCAAACACTTATAACAAAGGTTGGAGAGATCATCCAAATTTCGGTTGGGGAGGAAATCAGAATCAGTCTCAACCACAAGCTTCTTCTCAAAATTCTCAAACCAGGAAACCCTCTCAGCTAGAGGACGTTCTTGCACAATTTATCAAGGTCACACAAGGGAAATTTGAAGAAATGAAAATTAGCCAAAATCAAATGAAAGCAACCCAAGATCAGATTAAAGCCAATCAAGATGTTGCTAACAAGAATCATGAAGCTTCCATCAAGACCTTGGAAACCCAAATTGGCCAATTGTCAAGACAGTTTGCAGCTACTCAAAATCATGGTTTTGAAGGATCCACAAAAGACAATACGAGGAATGAAAGTTGTAAGGCGATTAACCTGAGAAGTAGAGTAGTTCCTTCACCGGAAGTTGTGAGTAGGCAAATAAGTGAATCTAGTAATGAGGGAGTGAAAGAAAAAGGAGAGGTCGAGAAGGAAGAGAACAATGAGAGTGAGGGAGATGTTGAAAAAGAGTGGGAGATAATTACTGAATCTGAAGATGAGAGAGATGAATTAGTTGAAAATCAGAGGGAGAAAAAAATTGAAAACAAGAGTGCTGATAAACTAGTCGCAAAGGAGAAAGGCAAGGGTATTGAAGAGAAGGAAGATCCTAAGGAGAAAGAAAATTCACATCATGCTAAGTTACCCTATCCACGCAGGAAGAAGGCAAAGGCGAAGGATCACCAACAATTCAAGAAGTTTATGAAGATGCTTCACAGCCTCCAAATGAACATACCGTTTGCAGAAGCGTTGGAACAAATGCCCGTCTATGCTAAATTCATGAAAGAGCTCTTGACGAAGAAACGAAAACCTCTTGATGATGACACAGTGGATATGACTGAAGAATGCAGTGCTATAATTCAAAAGAAGCTTCCCCAAAAGAAGAAGGACCCCAGAAGTTTCACTATTCTGTGTTCTATTGGTAACATTGTTGTTGGTAGAGCGTTATGTGACTTGGGAGCTAGCATCAACTTGATGCCCTTGTCAATGATGAAGAAGATACTTGGTGCCGTGGCAAAACCCACTAAGATGCAACTGTCCTTGGCTGATCGATCTATTGTGCATCCCTACGGGATTCTTCATGATGTCTTGGTACGGGTAGCTGAATTTGTGTTCCCGACTGATTTTGTGATTCTTGACATGGAAGATGATGCCGAGGTAGAACCATTGTTGCTGGGAAGACCATTCCTGGCTACCGGAAGAGCTCTGATCGATGTAGAGATGGGAGAGCTCATGCTAAGAACACACGAAGAGGAAGTCATGTTTAATGTGTTTAAAGCAATGAAACACCATGATGATGAGCCACAATGTTTCAAGGTTGATGTGATTGAGGAGGTGGTTGAAGATGTCCTAATTGAAGAAACACCATCACCTCCATTAGAAAGAGTCATTGTGAATTCCATAGATGATCTAGAAGAGGAATGGGAGCGTGAGATTGCAATATGCCTCCGTCAACTCGAAGCATGCAAGGTAGAAGACTGCTGAAAGAAACAAGAATGCGAAGAAAAAGTATTTGCCAGAGCTGCTATCTGCCAAATGGCGCGCGGCGCCGAGATCCCGTTCTGCATACCGTTGTGATGCTTTCTCCGATATGAACCTTGCATCAATGAAGTCTAGAGGAACGGGTTGTGCTGGTTCAGACGTGCCTCCCGATCCACTCCTTGAACTTGCCCGAGTTTTCTTTGTTGGTTTTTCCGCTTGGCTTGATGAAGCTTTCTTCTTCCCCCTTCCGGCTTAGTTGTTCATGGTGTATTTGTGGAGTTTGGTGTGAATTTCGTGGGTGATGAATTTGGTATTTGGGAGATGAACTTTTGTGGGTTTATGAGATTTATTGGGTTTTTGGAGGTTAAGAGTTTGAGTTTGGTTAAGGTTGGTGGTTGTGATTTTCGTGGTTGTGGAGGAATTTTGTGGGTGCGAGTACGGGTATGGGTAATTGCCCACAAAAATGGGCGGGTATGGGTGCGAGTACGGTTACCTTAGTACCCACCCCGCCCCATACCCATATAATATATATTTATTAATTTTATTTATATTATTATATAAAAGTATATGTATATTAATTTTAAAAAATACAAACACTATTAAACTATTACCCATGTTTTTAATAAAAGTGTTTATTTATAACATAATCAAACACAATGTGAATATATCAACAGAGATATGAACTTTAACATGAGATTAGTAATAATTTTGTTTATAATTTTCATAGGTGGACATTAAAATCTTTGAATTTTTTTAATTTATTGAAATGATATGATATTTTATAATTGATCGATTTATTCTTTACAAAAGTGCGGGTAACGGGTACGGGTACTTACCCACAGGGTATGAGTACGGGTGCAAAGTTTGTTACCCATGCAGGTATGGAGTTGAGTACCAGTATTTTTTCAAACTGCAGGTATGAGGATGAGTACTATAGTACCCTACTCATATCCTACCCATTGTCATCCCTAAAGTTATGTGCAACATCATTAGCTTGTATTTGTTTTTATTAGTTCAAAGTTCTTTAGAAATCTCTTCTGGACCAAACCATACAACACATTTTTTTCAACAGCCAATTACTCATGTTGATGCATTTAATTTAATAACCACATCAATTTATAAAACAACATAGAGAGTAAAGATCGAAGAGAAAATAAACTAAAACACAAGGGTTAGTTTTTTGACGCAGGATCGAGGACGGTGAGTTTTTTGGGAAGAGAATTCATGGCTAAAGTTGCAGAGCACTTCCGGTTGTAACTTTTGAAAGTGAGATTTGGATCCTATAATCGGAAACACCTTTAGGGCAATTTGGTCATAACAGAGGCCTGGGAGCAATACAGGGGTGTTAGAATAGCAATTTTCGTAGGTGCCGATCCACATTTTCATCAAACACAATTCTATGTTTTATTCCACTAGAACTTCGACCCGTGCAGTGCACGAGTCTAATTAGCCGTAATATGAAAAAATAAGATATAAAATTCTTAACACTAAAACCTATATAAAAACATCGAGTACCATTAAATATTAGTTCGACAATATAAATTTGGATAAATGTCCATACAACAGAAATTATGGTATATAACGAAATACTTCTTTATAGACTACATTGGAAGTTTTATTCGTATTTTCACCGTTTTCGTCGATAATCAATATTTTTAATCCTTCTCTTTAAATAACTCTTGAAGTTGCAACATACAATTGACCATGTAAAAACATTGTAGACAAAAGATATATTCCAACATGTTTAAGAGATTATCCCTGACTCTTATTAATATAGTCATCGCAAAAGAAAAAATTAAAGGGGTGCGGATTCGATTCCCATGCTAGACAATTTTTTTTTTTAATATAATGTACCACATGAAAATGAGAGAGAAAAAAAAATAGGTTTAGGGATAGCATTTCGGAGCAAGTTTAGAATATAATAATAATAATAATAATAATAATAACAACAATAGGAAGCTAATAATAATAAATATTTAACATAGTGATAGTGAGTTATAGGTTGTGAGTTCGATTCTTGACGAGGTATTTTTTAATATTTTATTTAAATTAATAATAATAATAGTATGAAGCTAATAATAATAAATATTTAACATGGTGAGGTAAAGGTTGTGGGTTCGATTCTTAGTGAGGTATTTTTAACATTTCATTTGAATTAATGTTAGGTAAAATGAAAGAGAAAATAAGCGGAAAAAAAATTAGGGTTAAGAATAACAAAACGGAACAAGCTTATAACATAAGAGATGTCGCTAACATTCTATTATATGAATTGCATTTTACCTAACACTTCCTTTGCAGTAAGCCGGTGCTTTGGGTCGGGATCAAGCATCTTTGTAACAAGGTCTGCTGCATAAAGACTAACAGAAACCTTTGGCCATGGCTCCCTATTAAAGTCAATAACAGATCCTATAATTTTTTGAGCAACTCCTTGCTCAGTTTCTGCATTTTAAGGAGAAAATTTAGAAAATCAAATACTCCCTCCATCTCAATTTAAACAACAAAAAAATATCGCTTTTTTTTCCCAAATTATAAGCAAATAGCATTTAATTTACTCTCTTATTTTTCCCATAATCAACAATCAATACAAATTTCTTTTACATCTTTCTATGATTTTTTTTTTTGGGTCATGTTAACATGTGCCCTAAGGGCACATGTTAAGATACCTTAAAATAGAAATTGTGCATTTAATAATGCAAGAAATTTAATGCTGGAGAGATAAGATGCACAACTAATTTCAATAAATACTTTCTAAATTTACTTCCTTAACATGTGTCTTTGGTGCACATGTTAACATTCTCCTTTTTTTTTTTTTTACAATGGAGCTAAGGATCGAACTCATGACCTCTCACATGCTACCCAAACCTCTCACCACTAAACGGTTTATCCTCTCATAAAACTTATTTCAAGGAAAGTACAAAATGTCATACTTTAAATTATATTATATTTTACTTTTTTTAATAAATGTGAAAAAAAACATTTGCTTATAATATAGAACGAAAGGCGTATATCATGTGGAAGAAAGTAAGAAATAGTAATGTAATAAATATTGCATTGGTGATTCAAACGTAAATCAAAGTTTTTTTCTTTGGATACAAATAAAAGTTTTTCTTAATATCATGTCTTATATTACTTATACAAATGTAAAAACGAGATAGAAAAAAACATATATTTAGTGATAAAATAAACCACTCATGTTAGGACATTCACAAGACAAAATCAAACCTGCCCAAAACGGAGGGAAACCACAAAGTAAGATGTAAAGAATGACACCAGCACTCCAGATATCAATTTCAGGGCCATAATTTCTCTTTAATACTTCAGGGGCCATGTAATATAGGTTTCCAACCATCTGATTCAATCTTTCACCTGAAGAGAATGGCAAACTTCAGCTAACTGTACATAGTTTAGAAGGGCCAAAATGATAAAAGATCAAGCTTCAAGCAACAACATCAAGTAATCCAATAAATAGTAAAAAGCATTACCTGGTTTAAAGAAAATTGAGGAACGAAAGTCAGTAACTTTCAAAGGTGTTTTTTCCTTCTTGTCTGCAAATAAAAAGTTCTCGGGTTTGAGATTCCGATGCATCACTCCATGTTTGTGGCACATCTAAAACACAACAAAATATAAAATAACAAACATTAAAAACCAAATTTATCACGTATATTTTAACAATATTGTATAACAAATTTTTATATATTTGCCAATTCACAAGTCTTTGTTATGCTCTTAATACGTTAATTTGATATGTGTGAAAGATGATCAACTAGCCTGAAGAAGAAAACAGAGTTAAAAAGAACGATGATAATGACCTGAACCACTTGGACAATGGTTTTAATGACAGAAGCTGTGGAGTGTTCGGTGTAGTCTCCTCTACGGACGATGCGATCAAGAAGGTCACCACCTTGACAGAGTTCCATAACAAGATGAACATTATCATCATCTTCATAAGTATACTTCAACGAAACTATGTTAGGATGTTTAGGTAAATGCCTCATGATTTCAACTTGTCTTCTCAAATCTTCAATATCAATAGCAGTTCTAAGCTTATTCTTCGAAATCGACTTACAAGCAAGTTCTTCTCCCGTTTCTCTGTCTTTACATAGATATGTTATTCCGAATTCACCTCTCCCTAATTCCCTCCCTAACTCGTATTGTAGCCGAATCTCTCGGCCAGTGGCCTCTCTTAACACCACCAATTTGTTGCTACATTTGTTCGGCCTGGGTTTCTCCGGTTGTTTTTGTTTCTGTTTCTTGAACACACCGCATAGATTTGCACAGCAATTCTCCATCAATTTGTTTCAATTTCAACAAATTCAAGATCTATTGTTTCTCGAATAAGATAATACTTTGATGAAGAGGAAAGAGAATGATGTGAAATTGTGATGGTGATGAAAGAAAGATATGATCTAAAGGAGGACTTTGGAATGTGAAAGGAAGAAAGTCAGTCAACTCAATGAGCTAGTACTACTTGCTAGTGAAGTGGTTCTACATATGTGTATGCCTAATATGAATACGGCCAAAAACTATAGGCTTAATTATTGATATCTCATAAGTGATAACTCTATTTTTCCTTACTCACTAAGTTTCATATGTACTTAAAAATTATGATTTAACATGTTTTAAATAATATGATATATAATATAATGATATTAAATAACGAAAAATAATGAAATTATAAGAAAACTCATTAAAAACTTTTTTTTTGTTTTCACAAAATCGGTTATAGAAACGGTTATATTCATAGTCAACTTCATGTTTTTAAAACCAATTTTGGACATAAAAATTAGATTTTAAAATGGTTTTAATTTTTTTAAAAATGGTTTTAAACTCAAATTTATAACTTTGGGACCAATTTGAACATAAAAATCGATTTTGGACTTTGTACTCTTGGATAATCGGTTGTGTGTGGTGGGAAATATGGAGACCATGGCTACAAAGTGTTATGATGTTGGGTACTGATAGAGCAGGTTTGTGCATGAAGTTGTGAGAATGATTATGTGAATTGGATATGTACTGAGTAGGTTTGGTTGCTACTGTCAAAGTCAAGAAGATTATATTGCTGATTCAGAGACATGGTGTTGCAAATTTAGATCACTGGATTATTGTTTCTCCATTTGAAAATGTAAGATAGTACAAATAAAACTTTGCCACCAATTGTTTAATCATCTTATAATACTATTGAAGCTACATTTTGTAGCTTTCACAGTGAAAAACATCTGGACACTGTTCCAATTTCCAAACATGTTGGTAGCTGTGTTGTGTTCTCTAACTTGTGTGTTTCTATTACTGAAATCCACAAGATCACAGCATTAGAAACTAACAAAATATCCAAATTTCGTATACTATTATGATTGCTCCCAAAAATAGTTGCCACTCTATGAAGTCTTTTTATTCTTGTGCCGCGACAATGAGCTACATGAAGTAAGATTTAACAATTTGGAATACGACCTTGAAACTATTTTGTTGCTTCACCTAGGAAGAAACACAACAGGATTCTAAAACTTACAAATGATGATGGTGTTGTCGTTGAGGAGCAAACATGCCTATACACGACAGCTAAGGAGCACACTGATCCATAACCATTTTCAAGCTTCTAAGTACGATGTTATTGATTGCACTTCATCTGCAGTGAAGGATTACATTTAACCAACATCATCTTTCACAATAGGAGTATGAGCAAAGAAACTGCATAACACTCATGAACTCCATGAATGAATAAAGAAACTACTAATTCTCATTGAAGAAAAAATGAAGAGATTACAATGATTTATAGAGCTAGATTCAGTAATGGACTATACCTCATACGCATGGCAAGCTAGAGAAAGTAAAGGAATAACTAACTAAACTACTAGTTAAACTACTTCTAACAAACTTCTCGAAGTGTGTAACTTGTTCAGCAAGTTACTCACTCTTCTTCTATTGTTACCCCGACACAAGCTGGAGGGTGAAAAATATCCACTAATCCAAGCTTTGTGACTAAAGCATGGAATGAACGAGGATTGGAAGCCTTGATGAAGATGTCAGCAACTTGAGAAGACCTTCATACAGAAGTATCCCACACATACATCAAGCATATGAAGTATGGTACTTAGACTCAATAAATCTTGCTTACACTCACAACTGTTTAAATGAACAACAACAGCACATGATTTCAAAGGTGCATTTTTCGGGTAGTGACAAAGATTCTCCGATCAACTCACCTTTGTCCAGTATAACATCTAGGACAGGTGGATATTTTGGTGGTTGCATTTTTGGATGACAGTTTTCTCCATAAGTATTTGGACATGTCCATCAGGAATTTGCCGGACTAGTCTATGCAATGCTACTTGTAGTTCGTCAATGTTAATTTTGCCTTTATTTTCTGTATCCGTCACTTGGAATCCCTCTTTTATTCCAGCAACTTCTTCTACAGACAAATGATCTGCTATCACCTGCTCAGATGAAAGCAATAAAAAAAATAAAAACTTACTAACATAAAAGGGTCATATTGTTTTCTCATTAAAAATTCAAGTATTACTGAAACATTACCATCAATGTTGTTTTCTTAAGTTTGTTCATTACAGAGAATTGCATGATCCATGCTCGGTTTTTCTCCCAATGAAACATTAGGAGTTGTGTTTACATTCTGCAACCACGGATGATCTGCATTTAGTTAACAAGCAATGTTAACATTCCCACTTTTCATATTTAATTTCTTTTTCTTTTTTTGTAGAAAACATTGTTCATCTTCTAAGTAGAAAATATTACATGAACTGATTACCTAACACTTCCTCTGCACTAAAAAAATAAAATATAGCAAACGCAATCAAACCGGCGGTTCGCCGGTTTTTCCGGTTTTTAGCGGTTCGCTCCGTTCCAACATTTGAACCGGACCGGCTACCCCTCCAGTTCGCAGTTCGACCAGTCTGACCGGCCGGTCCGGTCCGGTTTTTAAAACACTGGGGAAAGTAAGAGAAATGGTGTGGGTGGGGTACCGTGGGTTTTATCACATGGGTTTTATGTTTTTTTTTCCTTTTAAATAAAAGGAAACGGTGCGTTTCATTGAAACTTTCTCTTCGAGAGGAAATGGAGCAAATGTCCTCCATAAATCTAAGTACAATGTGACAGAAAGCAAAGCCTACAAAAGGATTATGACGTCCTTTGACATATTTTATGTCTAACTGTCTCAGAAACTTCTTCAACGGCTATAATTGTGCAGCAAGCTTTTTCTACCAATAAAAATACTCATCAACAATCTCATTACATTACAAGAGTGAAGTGAACATATCTTAATTCTTCTCTATCAAGAAAAATACATCATCCTCTTGATATCAGCACTTAAGAGAGCAACTCAATATTTTGGTCAACGTGTCTTCTAATTTTGAAAGTTGTAGACAGCTCCAAAAATCCTTTATCCTCCTTTTGTGTATTTCAACAAAATTAAGAGAGTTAGATTTGAGTGTAAGGGTTGTAAGTTGTGAGAAGACTGTTGATGCTAGAAATAATACATGTTTTGCGTAGGTCCTTGTGATGCTAGAAGAAATAACTCATGAAGTAACAGAAACTCAAGAAGCTAAAGATTTGTGTGTAATGAGATGAATTAATTGGCTCACTTTAAAATCCATGAAAAAGAACTCATGGATTAAGGACCCTTCTAAAAGGGAAAACAAGCTCATGGATAGGGATGGCAAAAAGGGCCAACCCCCGCGACAACCCGCTCTGTTTCGCTTTCTGCATTGACAAATCACAACTATATGTGTTGTCAATAACTATAATTGAATACGAAAGTAAAAGCTTTGTTTATGAAACATGATACAATAAGTAAGTCATTATCACTGATGAAGATCTTACATAAGTTTAATTGATAAATTAGTACAATATGCATATCATGTGTATTCCAAAAGTCATATATTTGTTATTTCAATTTCACGTGACTAAAAATGCCATCCCTATGGTGCATTTTACACAACAAAAATCTAAAGATTTGGCTAAAAATGCCAAATAATTAGTCATTATAGCCGTGAATATTTGAAATATTTACAGCAACACAAATTGAAGACCTATCAAATCCTCCCATCCAAGAATTTTCTGAAATGATACCAACAAACCAAAAGAGAGAAGAAAAAAACCAAAACTGCAAAGAACACAGACATCACAGCTCAGTTGGCACCAAAATAATGTGTATTAATGTTGCTTCTATACAGCAAACTGAGTTTGGGACTCCCAACATCACCTACACAAACATGCACTCAGAACTATATCCTATATCATCCAAAAGATGGGGGGAGGGGGTCTCCAAAGCATATAAGAAAAATGAGATATAAAAGAATTATAATGAAGGAAAAAGAAAAATGATGACGACTTCTTCCTCTTTGTCGTATTTGCTTTTCAAGGAGTAAAATTTAGTCATTTTCTAAAGTCATCTAGCCCCGTTGTTCAATTCTAATGATCCCTCTTTCATCAGTTTGAGACTTAGACTGGTGAACCTCTCTCGCGAATATTGCCTTGATGCTTTTCTCCAATCTGTGTCAGCCTTCATCATTGCAGCAAATTCCTCATAAGTCATAACTTATTCTTCCATCCAACAGTTCAATGAAGAAAATGATTAACGAGCAGTTCCAAATATAGACAAATTAAACATCTACATACAGAAAAAGGAAAACATGCCTGCTCTTAAAACTAGGATAATCTCACAAAAGGAAGAGTCTAACTTTCCAATTGTTTTAGTTATTTGCATTATATATACAAAACTAACAAATGACTACTATTAGTGTTTATAACTATAACAGAATACAAAAAATACAAGATCCATATTAACTTATTATCACCAACTAAGATCTTACATTGATAAATGCAGTATAATCTGTATTGCAGAAGTCAGATAATTTGTAACTCAAATTCACATGGCCAAAAATGACATCCCTGTCTAGAGGTGCATTTTAGCACAACAATTTTTTTGTGCCAAATGATCAATCATTGTTCCTGTGAAAATTTTGAAATATTTACAACAACACAATTTGATATCTTGTACAATCCTTCTATCCTCGCCTTTTTCGGATACTCTTAACTCAACAAACCAAAATGGCGAAGGAAAAAAATATGCAAATCGCACATACATCACTTCTCAGTAGACACTAAATTAAATAAGGATGTGTATATATCTTTTGTTGTTTATGTACAACAAACTGAGGTTGGGACTCCCAACAATATATAGCTAGCCAAACAATTCTGGTAACCACTCCTTCATCAGTTTCAAACTCCGATTGGTAATTTCCTTGTAACTAATTCTTCTACCCTACAATTTCATGGAGAAAAAGATCAAAAGTGGTTCCAAATATGGACAAATTAAACATCTATATATATATATATATATATATATATATATATATATATATATATATATATATATATATATATATATTTTTCCCTTATAATTTGGGACTGAGGGAGTATTATGAATAAGTAGAAAATTCGTGGTTCAAATCCTGACCTCTCCAGTAATAATAGAGTTTGGATTCCCTCCATTTGTTATCCTCTCCATTTGTCTTCCATTTAGAGAGATAGACACAAATAAAAATTAGTGGGACCTACTAATTAGTGGGACCCACTTTTAATGGGTCACACTAATTTTATTTGTGTTTATCTCTCTTTAAATGGAAGACAAATAGAGGGATAACAAATGGAGGGAACCCAAACTCCCAGTAATACCAACTGAGTTATCTTTACGAGACATACTCTCTCGGACTATAATTATAAGTAAAAGTGAGTTAAAAAAAGTTGATGTATTTAATTCAAAAATAGGATCATATACACCAATTTTGGTTGAGCCATTTTTGCTTATAATTAAAGTCTCATAGTAAAAAAAAAAATTATAAATGTTTATACACTTTGACCCAACTCATTAAAATTCCTGGATCCGGGACATAATTTACTCCAAAAAGAAATACAAAAATAGATATTATTTTTTTTGGTACATAAACGAAATGGCAAACTATTGGAAACTTACACACACAAAGTGGAAGGACCGAGGATCGAACCCAGGTCATGACGTCCAACACTAGCAATGTCGGCATTTCTACCAGTTAAGCTAGGATTTGTGGACCAATAGATATTTTTTATAGAGAAATTGATGTCACAGTGGGTGAAAGACAACTTTATAAGTAAACAATATATCTGAAATGTTATATTTAAACAACGATCACATAATTAATACAGTATATATACTTCCTCCGTCCCTTATTATAAGTATTTATTGATATTTTTCACACATATTAAAAAAATTGATAGTATAATTAATGTATACTTTTTGAGGGCAAAAGTTAAGATGCATAAGGGTGTTCTTATGCACCGTACATAAGTCGATGCCAGCCATTGGATCATGATTTTTCCTTTGCCACGTGTTACGATCTGAAGCTGTGATCGTGTGAGCCGAGTCACACAGGATCACACACTCCTTCGTCTTCTCTCTATCGCGATCTCTCTATCGCGATTTTGAATTCAACACTCCGTCGTCTTCTCCGCCGTCTTCGCCGTCTTCTTCGTCTTCTTCGTTAAATTCATTCAAATTGAACGAAGAAATCCATTCAAATTCATTCAAATTGAACAAAGCAATCGCGATCTCGAATCACCCTGCAAACGAAGCAAAGAAATTGCGATCTCTCTCTATCACGATTTCGTTTTCTGTGTGCATTGTTTGTGATCTTCGCAAACTTAGTAGATTCTTCCAAGCTCTCCAGGTTTGAAATTTCTCCACCTTATATAATTTAGGAATTGAATAATCACAAAATGAAACCCTACATTGATTTTGAATGTCAATTTTGTTTTCTGCATATGAATCTTGTTTTTGCCTGAAACCATTAGGCGAGGCCAATGGTTTCAGCCTAGTTGTAATACTCTAATTCAATGTCACAATACTGATGTTGATAAAAATGAATGATCACAATTGAATTGTTGGTATTTGTTAGTTCCTCTTTGCTGAATCAGTAATAGCGATGAAGCTAGGTTTAATTTTTAGTGCACATGAATTGTTTGAGAAAATTCCTGACTGAAACTGTAATCCTTGATGATGATGATTTCCAGTGCAGTAGATGAAAGTTATTCTTTGTCATACAAGGTCCATGGAAAAAGAAGAATCTTGCTGATTTTGGAATCGTTAATCAGTGCATGTGTCCTCTAAGAGTCAATGATCAGTATCTGGGCAATATTATGTTGAAGATCAATGCCAAGGTAAATAGTTACAGTTTTGTATTATGGTAAAAAGTTGTGGGTTACACTCTACATGTAGATATATAGTTTCTAGTATCATTGCCGTATCTGAACTCTTCCCCACCTACTTGAATAAGACTGGTTTGATTTCCATTGTCTTTTATGTATCATGACATTTTATGTATATAATTTATTTATTGTCCTGCAGCTTGGTGGGCTGAACTCATTGTTGGGTGTTGAAAGTACTCCTTCTCTTCCTATTGTTTCCAAAGCACCCACTGTCATTCTAGGAATGGATGTGTCACATGGCTCACCAGGGCAGACTGATATTGCTTCAATTGCGGCTGTAAGTGATATTAGTGTTTTGTGTGTTCTTGGTGAATATAATTTGTTTGTGGAATGCATGCAATGGTGGTGAATCTCTTCGATGTCTTATTGTTTCCTGTGCAATAACATGCTTGCTTCAAAGTGTTTAAGTCTTGTAGAATTTTATATGGTAATGTGATGTTGAATGATGGCTTGCTTGACAGTTCATTAATTAATTTAATTTAATTTTCCCCCTCTTATTTAATTTAATTTTTGTATTTGGATTATGTTTGCAGATTTAGCAGTGGAATAGAATTTGTTATTGCTTTAGGAACTCTTGTGGATTGTGTTTCATTGGCATTATTCGAGGCATTGTGTTTCATTGTGGGATACATCTGTGTTATTGAAACGATCATTTCGTCCATTAGGCAAGTATTACATCTGTTCTTGTTTTGATTTTGATTTTGATTTTGAGGGGGAAAATGAATTTAGCTTGTATTGATTCTAATTTAATTTTGAAAATGATTTCAGTAGTTTATAAACTGAAACCATTACTCTTGGTAAATGGTTTCAGTATATAACTTGCTGAAACCATAAAACCATACTTATGGTTTCAATGTTTTATTTCTCTTTTTTTAGGTGTTTTGTATAGTGAATTTGTTCTGTGTTTTGTATATCCCCCTACCATACATAGCTAGCTAGATGTGTATAATTTTGCATGCTTGAATATGTTTAACTTTTGCATGCTTGAATACTTTGATTTTTATTGTTATATTTCTGGTTTTTGATTGGAATGTATATGGATGAATGTTGTTTCAGGCAAAAACAACATTCATCAACATTTCCTAATTGAATACTTTGATTCTGATATGCTATTCTAAGTTGATTTTGATTTTGCTTTTGATCTTGATTTTGATTTTGATTCAATCATAATTATAATGTCTTTTGTAAACAGTTAGATTGTAGTTCTTTCTAATTGAAACAAATATACACATGATTAGGTACATATGATAGAAACAAATATACACTGAAACCATTAATATTGGTAAATGGTTTCAGCATATAACTTACTGAAACCATAAAACCATATTTATGGTTTCAATGTTATATTTCTCTTTTTTTAGGTGTTTAGTATAGTGAATGTGTTCTTGATTTTGATTTTTATTGATTCAATTGTGTTTTTGTATAGGTTTTGATTCAATTGTGTTTTAAATGGATTTAACGTCCACTTTATCTGGAATTAGTGATATTCATTCGACTGAAGCATCTGGTAGTGAACCATTGACTTCATCTGATAGTTCTCAATGTTGCCACCCTGACATTAAGAAATCATGGGACACTTTAGTATTTCATTCTATTAAAGAGGTTGAACATTTCTATGGTCAGTATGCATATAAAACTGGATTTTCAATCAGGAGTATGTTGAAGTCGAAGAATAATTCAAAGAATAAGAAGTCGGATAAGATACATTATCTACGTTATGTTTGTAACAAAGAAGGTTTTAAGAAAGGAAGTTTGCTTAATCCGAAAAACAAGCCAATATCAGACAGTCCGGTTGTTATTGAATTTGAAAAAGTGAAAGAGAGACCGGAGGAAAGGATTGGTTGTAAAGCTGGAATATCTCTGAAGTTGGATGAAGCATTGAATGTTTATAAGATATATAGATGGGAAGGGGATCACTGTCATCCACTACACAGAGAAGAGCATCACCGTTACCTCGGATCATTCCGAGAAGTAAATGAAGTTCAAGGACAGCTTGCTGTAATTAATTCTAAAGCTGGAATGTCGATGAGGACGTCTTATGAAGTCATGGGTCAAGGAGTTGGAGGCACAGAGAATCTCCCATTTCGGTTTTCGGACTTAAAGAATTATTTGATGACAATTCGTTCAAAGGAGATGAAGAAGGGTGAAGCAACTGTAATTCAACAGTTTTTTAGGAATGAAGCTTTGTCAAAACCATCTTTTTACTATGATATGCAAGTTGATGCTGCAGAAGACATAGCTAGCATCTTTTGGGCAGATGGAATTATGCAACTGGATTATTCTTTATTTGGCGATGTTATCAGTTTCGATACGACGTACCGAACAAACAATCAATACCGTCCATTAGGTTAGTATTTTTTTATTTTAAATTAGTACTGAGTTGAATCAAAGGTATGTGTTATACATATGCATTTTGATATTCACCCTGATTGACTGATCCGATATTGGATATTTTCATATACGCTTATATTCACCCTGGTTGTGCTATCTAGTTATCAATTGTGTATAAATTTAAACAATTTTTTATTTGTGTTGTTTTGCCTGAAACCATTTTTGATATGTAATGGTTTCAGATAGGTTATACAGTGAAACCATTTATGATGTTGAATGGTTTCAGATATACACATGACTAGCTACATATGATAGAAAGAAATACAAATTAAAACTGAAACCATTTAACAAGAGTAATGGTTTCAGTGTATAACTTATTGAAACCATTAGTCTTGATAAATGGTTTCCGTGTATAACTTGCTGAAACCATGAAACCATACTTATGGTTTCAATGTACAAATCCATCGTAGGCTAATAATATTGATGTTGAATGGTTATAGATAGGTTATACACTGAAACCATTGGCTAGTGATTTCTTTATATATGTCGTAATTTGTTTTGATTTGGTTCATTTATTTTTGCAGCTGCCTTTATTGGTTTTGACAATCATCGCAAGAGTGTCTTATTTGGTGCTGCCTTACTGTATGATGAGACGGCTGCTACTTTTGATTGATTGTTTACAACGTTTTTGAAGTGCATGTCTAATAAGAAACCACAGACGATATATACAGACCAGGCTACTGCGTTGTTGAAGTCAGTTCCAAATATTTTTCAAGGTGTTTTCCATGGTCTTTGTTCGTGGCACATGTCAGAGAATGCAAAGAAAAATCTCGGCTCTCGTGCGAACAGTTGCTTTTTTGATGAGTTAACTAATTTGATTTCGAATGTAGACGACGAATCAGATTTCGACTACAACTGGGATCAAATGATGAAAAATTGTTTTGATGGAAGGCCTATTTCAGACTGGACATGGCTTGTCCAGACTCATAGGAATCGTATGCACTGGTCTTCAGCTTGGGTCAAGTCACATTTTACAGCTGGTCTGAAGACGACTCAGTTAAGTGAGTCTTTCAATGCTTTTCTTCGTGGATTTTTGCAGCCAGACCATTCACTTGTTCAATTCTTTAGTCATTTCAACATTATGGTTCAGAGGATGAGGGATAATCATGCTGATTTGGACTTCAAGGCTGCTAACTGTTAAAGTACAAAAGTAAGTATTTTTGTTATCGTCTCCACAGGGACTGATGCGATATTAGTGCCGTTCAACAATTAATATAATTTTAAGCGAAGGGTTTTGAAAGTTGTTTTGTAGCGTAAACTTGCGAAAACATAAAAAGTAGTAAAGTTGAGTAAATTGACAGAGAGATGAGATTGCTGAGATTAGACTTAATTGACTCATTCGTACATATTTCCTCGATCAGTTATATAGATACTAGCTACTTACCAATATTATCACGTATTTACTCATCGAACGTTTCCGTCCCCAGATAACGTCGAGAAATCTATTATACCAATCAAACCCCGATCCCTCGGGTGCTTAATCAATACAATAGCATTAAGATCCAATACTTTAAGTGAATATTAAATCTAAGTCTATTCCTAGATCTTAGCTTTTAATAGATTTTATCCTAGAACAAGATTCAAAACATATATCCCTATACTATTTCAAATCCAAAGATGAGAACAATAACAACAAGGATAACATCAATATTGATTTGCAACTAAAACCATATATAACACCATGATCAATAGAAACACATACTAATAGAGTAATTTACATCTAATCCCAACAAAAGAGAGATTAGCTATTCATTTTCATGATAACTTTACAAAAGATTAAGAAGAAAAGAGATGAACAAACATATCAATGATGATTCCTCAACTATTGTTGTGCATCCACCTCCAAATCCCCTTGAATCTGCCTCCTAGGTCTCTCCTGGACGTTTTTAGTGATTAAGAATGGAATCCCCTTTCAAAAATCAGCACTGATGTCTATTTATATCAGTCCTGAAAACAGGCTCTCGCTGAGCTAGAAAGCTCTCGCTGAGCTAGAGGACCTTTCTTCATCCATGGGTTTGCTGACACGTGGCATCTGGACTTAAACCGCCCCCTCTCGCTGCATTCTCGCTCAGCCAGAACATGGCGAGAGCTTTCTGGGACTGTCTCGCTGCAACCTCGCTTAGCCAGAATGCAGCTAGAAAAACCTGAGCTTTCTGACTTGCTCTCGCTGCTAGCTCGCTCAGCCAGAACGCAGCTAGAGAAACCTGAGCTCTCTGACTTGCTCTTGCTGCTGGCTCGCTGCTGTATGGCTTAGCTAGACCTCCAAAATTTCAGCTTTTGCTTCTTGGTTACAAATCTTCTTAAAACTTAATATCCTATCAAATAAATTGGGATTAGGTAAAATAAACACAAATTGATCATTTTAGTACTCAAACAACTATTTACATTGAAATGGGAGATTTAATATGAATTACTTGCAAAAATAAGTTAATAAGTGCCTTGATTAACTATGAAATTTAACTACTTTTTGGCACTTATCACTAACACTAGAACAAAAAATAATTACCCCAACAGTCAACTGATGCGGTCCATTGTAAAGAAGTACACACCAGGTTCTTTTGCATTTATCCATAGGCAGTATGACCTTTCCTTCAAATACTATTATCAGGAGGACACATCAAAAGGGTCTGAGTTGACTAAGTTTTTCAAAGTGTTCACAATTGAAAAGGTTGATGATCCTGATGAAGTAGATGATCATAATGATGATGATGCTGATAATGATAATGGTGGGGCTTCAAATTCTGATGAATTTCAAGAAATGTCCCCGAATTTTGAAGATCTTGATCGACTTGATGAGAGGGTTGTCACAGTTGACATTAGGACCAAAAGTTTTAGTTGCACATGTCGTATGTTTGAGAACAGGGGATTCTTATGTCGACATATTTTCAAAATCTTGGAGTTCTTGGGTGGTTCTGTGCAATATCATTGTTTGAAGACAATACCTGCACAATATGTTTTGAAGCGTTGGACTAGAGATGTGCGTCTGTCTGTTGATAAGCTGAAATCTTCCATGAGTGTTGGCACTGAAGACACCACCCAAGCACAACGATATCAACAAATTTGTGCTGTTACAGTTCAGCTTTCTACACGTGTTTGTGCAGATGCAGAGGCTTCTCAAATTTTTATTGATGGTGTTCTTGAAGCTGGGAAAAAGGCAGAGGAGTTACTTTTTTCTAAAGGTATTGTTACAAACCCGTCGTCAGTGACGCCGTCTAAGTCTTCAAAAGCAATTGTTGTTGTTGGTGAACCATCTTCCGGGAAGTCCACTGCACCAAAGTTCAAAGAAAGACCAAATCCAATTAAGTCAAAGAAGCGACTTAAAAGTGATTATGAAAAAGCTAGAGAAAGGCAGAAATTCATTATAGAACGGAAGAAACAAAAGAGAGAAGATGAGGAGGCTTTAAAGAAAAAAAGTGCAGCAGGACAAATGCAAGAGCAGCAGTAATGTTCTTGACTTCCAAGGTTTGGCTTCAATTTGCATTATATACATCTTTTGCATGAATTGCAAATTAAAACATTCATTCCAATTTGATGGTTTTAATATTCAGATTTAATACACAATTATATACATTGAGTGCAGCTTTAACACTGGATTTTATGCTTTTATATTTTGGTTTATCTAATGTTCTTCTATACTGAAAACTCCAGGTTCAAAGAATTTCATAACGGTTGCAGGCAGATGTTGAAGCCATCATCTCATTCCCTTTGTGGAGCAAAGATTCTTTTCAGTCTGCAAATCTCAAGATTAAGCTTGCATTTGTATGTCTGTTTGAGCTTTAAAATCAAACTTGTAAAGGATGTGAGACATGCTTGTGTATTTTTGGATACAACAAAACATGGTTTATTAATAATTCATTATCTTTGATAGAACAAAAGACATTATATTAGCTACATATGATTGGATGGAACAAATATACACATATCTACAAAACATGGTTTATTAATAATTTATTATCTTTGATAGAACAAAAGACATTATATTAGCTACATATGATTGGATGGAACAAATATACACATGACTACAAAACATGGATTATTAATAATTCATTATCTTTGATAGAACAAAAGACATTATATTAGCTACATATGATTGGATGGAACAAATATACACATGACTAGCTACATATGATAGAAAGAAATACAAATTAAAACTGAAACCATTTAACAAGAGTAATGGTTTCAGTGTATAACATACTGAAACCATTAGTCTTGATAAATGGTTTCAGTGTATAACTTGCTGAAACCATAAAACCATACTTATGGTTTCAGTGTACAAATCCATCATATGCTAATAATAGTCAAAAGCAAGGTTATAATATTGAAAATCATAAGTATGAAAACCAAAATCAAGAGTTATTTCATTTCACCGAGAGTGGCTAGAGGCACACAAAAGAAAAATTAAATTTCGAAAGTGGCAAGAGGTTTTTTCAAAATGGGTCTGCTTAATAGTTAATGTCGTGCAAATTCATTTATAATTAAGTTGAAAAAGATTAAAATGTGTTGGACTCGGAGAGAGGAGAAGTGTTGATGGAATATTTATCGCAAGTGTACGACTTCCGTAAGTAGTAAAGAAATGTTCGTCTCCACGAGGACTGTATTAACCAACAAGATCGATGAAGCTAGTCTCAATTGCTATGTAAAATTTCATTGTAACAGGGGGGGGTTTGGTGTAGGATTTCACTTTCAATCGCACTAAAACAAGCACTAGTAATAATGTTTCGATTCACTTAAGGCTAGGAAGAGTAGATAAGACCAAAGTAAAAATCCATTAAAATTACAAATCAAATTGTCAAATCATCCTTTGAACAAAGTCACCTAAGAAGTCCCAATCCAAGTATGGATTTAGCTACTCATTGTTTGATACACACTAGAAGTCAATGAAGAATTCATGTTACAGAAATATATTGATCTAAAACCGGATACAGCTCTATTATGGATTCTCTCCCAAGTTCACCAAGCCTCATTGCGGTGTCCTTGACGGATTAGAAACATCCGGATTTGTCTCAACATTTCCAAACCCAAAATCAAAATAGTCACAAAACATGTTTGCGTTCTCTTGCGCATTACCATACCCATGAGATGGTCCTTCCCCACCTTGAGACACATATCCCGACTGTTGAAAGTTTCCCGTGGGAGGATTATGAGCAAGGTAGCTTCGCTCCCATTCTCTACTACGTCTTCGCATCATCCCTTCATACCTCTCTTGGTCATTGTGGACATAGTCTTCCCATTCCCCACGAGTTGGATACAACTCGTAATCCGAAGGTGGGGGATGTTCTTCCCTATACCGCATTGCATCTTGATACAACGACCCTTGTTGGTTGTAGTAGATATGGGTGGCTCCAGTCGATCTATATAAGTCCAGCTCATGCAACATGCGTGCCAAGTCATCCTCATGATGGGTGTAGTGATACCCACCTTGAGGTGCCTCGTGGTGCTGTGCCGGAATCTCTTGTTCTCCCACAAAACCATCAATCTCAGCCATGAGCGCATCATCTTCTTGTCCTCCTCCTTCTTCATTCATATTAGCATTATTATTCAAAAACTCATCAACATCTTCCTCATCCTCACCTTCATGCTCTTCATCGGGGTCAACCTCTTCCACAAACTGCTCTCTTTCAGCTGCCGGTACAGGATTAGAATGAAATGTACGGAAGGTATTAAGTGCCAATGGGGCCACCGGCTGAATCTCCGCATCCTCCACTAGCTCCGGCACACCACGTGCTTTACACAACGCATAAATCAAGTTACAGTGGCCTAACCGGACAGAAGGCCGCTCAACCCTAGCTATCTTCCGTATATCCATGCTCAAGACGTCCCCCAAGTCGATATCGGAATGGTCCATGATCAACTTCACCAATAATGCGTTTGGCAGCTGAATTTCTGTGATATTTGCAACCGGAGCCAAATTGTGTATCACCCATTCGGCCCAAGCACGGCCGATAGGGTTAAAGTGGTGAATATGAATTTTGGTTGGCGCCGACCCTCCGTAATACTTGTACCACGGCGCCAACGGCCTTCCCACGGAACTTCGGATTATTTTCCTCTCCCGAATCGGCATACTTGAACATGTATCGGAGAGGGGCATATAAGCACATTCTTGCACTCTAACCGTCCTCAACAACCTATTAATTGCATCACCCGAGTAATCGACTAAAACTCCTCTCACATACACCTTTCAATTCACATCCCCCTGAAATGCATTAGCATAGAACTCCCTCACAATATCCAAATTTGCCTTCGCCTTACCCCGTTCCATCAATTCATTAAAACGCACCCAACCCCTCCTCTCTAATTCACCAAATAGTTCCGGTACCTCTCTCAAACCATCCTTAAAACCTTTCTCGTGATTAATTTTCAAAGATTTGAGTTTGAGATACCTTTCCCGGTTGACGTCTCGGAAGAATCTTTCACTGATCGGAGCCATGTACCCTCGATTATCCTGAACAAATCTTTCTCCCCACGTCAATTCTCGCTCTGGCTCTTGTGGAGGTGCAGGTGGTGATGGTGGTGCTTGCCTACTACTTGAGCCTCCTCCTTTGGACATGGCTCTTGTGAGCCTCCTCTTTTGCGGCTCCTCTTGAGAGGGATCGGCAGTTTTCTTGGTTTTTCCCCTTAATTTGTTCAACATTTTGTGAATTGGTAAGATGAAAGTGGATGGGTATGGGAAAATTCGTGGCTTTTTATGTAGGGTTTAGGAGATTGGGGGTTTGGTTGAGATTTTGTGGAGTTTGGTGATTTTTATTGTGTGGGTGATGGAATTGTTAAGTTAAATGAAGTTTTTGGAAGTGAATTTGGTGATGAAAGAAGCTTTTTGTGAGTTTAAGGATGTTTGGGTGAGTTGGGTTTGTGATTAATGTGAGAAAGAAGAAGAGAATTTGGAAAATTTGGGGAAAAGTGTTCAAATTTCGCGTTTCCCCACTTAAAACACGCAAACTCAATTTCCTGCGCGGCACGCCAGTGAGTCCTGCGCGACGCGCAGGTGTCCGTTGAAACCCTGGCTTTTCAAAATTCATGCTGCGCGACGCGTGGCAAGGTCTGCGCGACGCGTAACTATCTGAGGATTTCCCCTGTTTGCTGAATAATCTTGCGCGACGCGTGGGAATGCATTGCGCGTCGCGCAGGTGTCCGTTGAAACCCTGGCTTTTCAAAATTCATGCTGCGTGACGCGTGTCAAGGTCTGCGCGTCGCGTACCTATCTGAGGATTTCCCCTGCTTGCTGAATATTCCTGCGCGACGCGTGGGAATGCATTGCGCGTCGCGCAGGTGTCCGAGGCTTTATTTTCCTGATTTTCTGCTTCAACTTCCTCCCTTTTCTCATGTCATGCTGATTCACCTGCACACACAAATAAGACCTGATCAAAATACATTTATTCAGTAAACTGTGAATTGTCTTCAAATCAACCCATGAACCTAAACCTCGGAAGAGAGGCAATGTGTTGGATTCAAATGCACGTCCTTCAAATGGGTTGATTCGAAGATCATCCTTATCTTTCTCATGTTTGGAGAGCATCCTTAAGGAGGTTTCAACTAATCGAAGTTCCTGATCCTTTTATCAAAAGTGTATAAGTAACTGAAACCATTTAACAAGACTAATGGTTTCAGTGTATAACTTACTGAAACCATTTATCAAGCATAATGGTTTCAGTGTACAATTCCATCATGGGCTAATAATATTCAAAATCAAGGTTATAATATTGAAAAACATAAGTATGAAAACTCAAATCAAGAGTTATTTCCTTTCACCAAAATAGCAGCGTTTTCCACTGAATTTCCACCAGTGGAAATAGAAGCAATTACGTGCACTACAAATAGCAGCGTTTTACACTGCTTTTCCACCAGTGGAAATAGAACGTTTTACACTGTTTTTCAACCAAAACTGCCTGTTTTGCTATCAGCATAGACACTGAAACCATTAATATTGGTAAATGGTTTCAGTATATAACTTACTGAAACCATAAAACCATACGTATGTTTCAATGTTATATTTCTCTTTTTTTAGGTGTTATAGCAAAATTTTATGTCTATAATTTCCAATTTTATATCTAGATATGTTCAAACAGTGTACATTTGTTAATTATGAGATTTAATAAAAATTCAATCAATGCTTTGAAAATACAATTAATTTGAATGCTACAAACAATTATCACTATTAATTGAGTGCATATCTCCAAAATACAGCTATACTCTCTTAAATATTCACAACAATGAAGAGAGTTATACTCTCTTAAATATTCACAACAATCTTCCAATTAACAAAAAGTATCATAAAACCATAGCAGACACATCATTTCAATTAGCTAAATCCATCTTAGTTACACTAAGTAAGACATCATGTTGCATGTGCTAACTCTTGAGCCAATTGTTCATAGTAAGTAGCTGCTTTATTTTGCACATATTCTGCATTTGAACTGCTGGAGTGAGTTAAAATAGTGGAGCATATGTCAATCCTCATATCCATTAGCTTTGCCACTTTGTCATGCTTTTTGAGTTTGGTCCAATTATTGAAAGACTGCAAGGTCTTAATGTCACCTTCCCATTCTTCAAGGAACTTCATGCAGAAAACTCCGCAATTGTCCTTGTCTGGTTGATTTGGCATTTTGGGAGCTTCCCACTTAAATTGGGCGAAGTCGAAAGGCATTGCTATATTCCAATGTTTATACAATTCTATGACAAATGCCTTGACTTCCCTAAACCAGACATCAAACATTTTCTTGTATGTGGTCGGTTCTCCTGACTTCACAAGGAACCTCTCTCCATTAATGCTATTCAAGAATTGGAAGGTGCGGCTTTTCAAATAAACAACAAAGCAGACATAATGGCTCCCTGGATTACCAATGAGTGCTGGTGTCATTATCTGTTTCAAAGCACATATAAAAAAGGAACAGAAGTGAGCAGACAAACACAAATTATGATACAAAGACACAAGAGTAAAACCTAATTAACCATAAGACAGTGAAACCATTCAACAAACTTTGCACAACAGATGAAAATCACGATAACGAAACAAGCATTCATATGCAGCATAGATGAAACTGGCACACTTTTTTGGTATGATACTGTACATATATGTACATGTAGAAATGTATATGCAAACATTCAACAATCCAAATTCCAACTCACTTATATATATACACTTCTGACAAACCAATAAATGATCTATATCAAATTCTTGAACTCCACTTAACAGATATCTCCCACTCCACAATAACCAATTGCAATGCTCCCGGAGAATGCACCTTAATTCTAATTCAGTATTAACTTTCCAATCAACAAGCAAAAATGAAATACAGTTGATGGGGAAGGACTTACATATTCTAATTCTGTACTAAATCAGAATTGACGTGCATTCTAACCAAAAATGTTTATACAACTCTATTAAAAAAGAAATACAGCAGTAATAGTCGGGGAAGGACTTACGTATTCTAGTTTGGTGGGGTCAATTCTCTTCCAAGCCAGATATTTGAACCATTTAAGCTTGTCAATAAAGCTTTTGAATGCAGCTGCATGATCCATTTGCAATGCACCAGGTCTTTCTAAGTTTTCCTGTTTATATGAAATGGATAAAATCAATTTCAAAAAAACTTAAAAGTAAGTAAACTATTAATATTCATGGAATATAATGCATACATGGTTGACATATCGGGTAACCAGCTTTTTCATTTGTCCACGTTGACTCCAGTTTAAGCAATTGACCCAGCTGTTTACCACAAAGCAATTGACCCATTCATCCTTGTTGAGGGTCCACAGATCACTTCGTAGAAGAGAAAACTTATGAAATCCGGAGCGGTAAAGAATTTCCTCCCTATATAATTGAATTAAATGATATATAAGGATTACAAAAGATAGATAATTTGATACAACAAACCAACCAACCAGCACTCAGCAATTTAATTCAGTTACAAACATGTGAATTAGAAACATGTCAATGAAGAATCAGAAACTAACAACAATAACAACAACAACATAGATTCAGCAAAGCATTACTCTCATGTAGCATCTATAAGAAAAACATAAAACACATCAACATAGATTAAAACACTTATAAAAATAGTTAATATAACATTGAAACCAAAAGTATGCTTTTATGGTTTCAGTAAGTTATATACTGAAACCATTTATCAATATTAATGGTTTCAGTGTATATTTAATTTGTTTCTATCATATGTAGCTAGTCATGTGTATATTTAATTTGTTTCAATTACAAAGAACTGCAATCTTAGGAAGAACTACAATCTGATTGTTTACAAAAGACATTATAATTGAAAAAAATTATATATAAGAATTTTGTCCCTATATATAAGAAATTTAAGCTACTATAACATTTCTATTCTAATCACAATATTTTAAAATGATTTTCACTTACTTATCAAGTGCAGTGCTCCATGCATATGTGGATACATCTTTTTGCAACTTAGTTGCAGTTGACTCGTAGACAGCATCATCGTAAGGACTTGTTAAGTACTTTGATTTTTTGATTGCTCGTCTACGGTCAACGTATGTAAAATCCTCCAAGATGTCATGCTTCCTGCTTCTTTTTCGCTTCATTGTTACCACTTGACTTAAGTCTATTACTTGATCCGGCAACACAATTTGTAAGGGAGTTGGCCTGTCAAATAGAGTACATAACTATTACTTTGAGTTATATAACAGATCAACAGACATCAAAATATATAAACATGGTTGCTTCTTACTCTAAACTCTGCTCGTCCACCGGATGATCTCTAGATGATGTCTTTTGCTCATCCACCGGATTATGTCTAGATGATGGCTTAGTTTTTGGATGTTCTTTTTTGCTGAAACAGGCCACATTAGAATTTAGTAACATTAAAATTACTAATACATATCACACAAATACGCGATAGATGGGTTTTGTAAATTCAAATACGTCATATACATTCACATTAGAATTTAGCAGAATTGAATCTTCTTCATTCTTATCACACAAATGATTAAAACAAATACGGCATATACAGTCATTTATTACCTTTTAGTTGAACCATCACCCGCATCAAAAAATTGAGGAAACTTCAAGATCGTTTCCTGTGTGGGTGAAAGATTGCATGCTGCCGTTACTAAGTCATCCAACTTGCTGGAATCAATTTCTTCTTCTTCACTGCTTGAAAAGTATTCGGTTTTCTCATTCGCTTTCTCAGCCTTCTTAGCATGCATCTTCTCATCCTTTCTCTCATCCTTCTTCTCATCGCCTTTCTCATCCTTCTTCTCATGGTTCTTCTCCTCAATTTTCTCATCCTTTCTCTCATCCTTCTTCTCATCCTTCTTCTCATCCTTCTTCTCTTCATTCATTTCATCCTTCTTCTCATCCTCCTTTTTGTCTTCCTTCATTTCATCTGTAGCTTTAGGGTCATGAAAATACTCGGGAAACTTCATCATTGTTTCTTGTGTTGCGGAAAGTGGTGTTTGTGAAGCTTGTCCATCTTCTCCTTGTACTACTTTTTTTTTGTTTGCTGAAGATTTATACCTCAAAGTTTTCCCCTTTGCCTGACAGATTCTTCGTTCCAAGGTGTATGCGCTTGTACTGTAGATTTCTATACATGCCCTACAATGTTTGAGGTGCATTTCTGCCTGCAATTGTTATTAGAGACCATAATCAGATCCAGATGAATTTTCAGAAGCAAAGACACATATACAAAGCACATATAAGTTTAATTATTATTAGAGAAAGTAGATCAAGATGAATTTGCAGAAGCAAAGACTCGTCTACAGAGCACAATTTAATCAATTCTTGTTCAATTTAGAAGTAGACAACCAAATACATTTAATTATAATGGTTTCATGCACAATATTAATGGTTTCTCTCACCTCAGATAGTGGGCATGTATTAGGATCAAAACACAGTACAAACGGCCGTTCATTAGTGGTATTCAGCTGTGTGACACCAGCTGTCAAACCATGTTCAAGACCCATGACATCATAAACCTTTTGAAGGTCTTGATTTGCCATCTTTACATCCCAATCCCGAAGTGATGGGTGCTTGTATTTACCAGTTAAAAATGGGCTTCTCTTCCCCATTTTATCCAAATAGTTAATCTGCAGAATAAAAACAAAACATACATATCAGGAAAACAAAACATACACCTAAGAGATATATAACATTGAAACCATAAGTATGGTTTTATGGTTTCACTAAGTTATACAGTGAAACCATTTATCAAGACTAATGGTTTCGGCGTATAAACTATTGAAACCATTTAACAAAACACAGAACACATTCACTATAGAAAACACCTAAACATATAAAATCATAATATTGAAACCATAAGTATGGTTTTATGGTTTCACTAAGTTATACACTGAAACCATTTATCAAGACTAATGGTTTCAGTGTGTAAATTAGTGAAACCATTTTCAAGACTAAACCATTTGTTACAAGAAATTAGTGAAACCATTTATCAAGACTAAACCATTTGTTACAAGATATATACTGGCCATTAGGTAAAGGAGCTAGTAGGGGATTTTCATGAGGTACACATTCCGAAAGATTACGAAATTTTATTGGATTACTTGAGCAAACTTCATTTAGCATCTCAAGCATGGTATATGAATCTCTCAAAATTATAACCGTTAATCAACCATACTTGGAGGTTGAAGCTAAATAACATTTAAGTTAACATTTAGATTAAAAAGAAGGAACCATGCAGGAATTCAATATATACAATTACACATTAGAAGCAAATGGGCTTTGCCAGCATGTATCATAGACTCTAAAGTAATATGCTTTTGGAGACATGGCAGCTCATGACATAACCATAACCTATGATACAATGTAGGACTTAGAAACCAGCTCATTGTGTCCCATACCACAACAAAATATTGATTTCATGAGACATGATTCATAACTAGAGCTGATCAAATGCAGGACATAAAAACGGGGGATACAATTTAAAGTGTGACCACAAACAAAAGAGGATTGCATATTAGCGAATTGCGATCATCGTCACAACGACTATGCCAGTTGTTAAATAATCAACAGCAACCTATGATTAATGTAAACCACCATCAGAATTCGAACAATTTCTCGCAGAGAACCATTACAGCTCAACCGAATAAAAGCATAAACCAAAGAGAATACAATACAGTAAAACACCAAATGAAAGAACTATTAGATCATGACTTATTTGAATATAATCACCCCTATACATGAAATATGAGGCACATTATGGCCTCTGATGGCATATCATCCGCACACGCTTTCTTACAAAACCACATATACACTGAAACCATTTATCAAGACTAATGGTTTCAGTGTGTAAATTAGTGAATTAGAATTTATCAAGACTAAAGTCAAGAGTAATGATTAGAATTTTTACCAGTAAAAAGTGGAAGTCTGCAAGCGGGTTTGCAACGCCTGGACTTTGCAGTCCTTCTTTCATATAATTCAAAACATGTGCACACCAATTATACGATGAAATCCCAGCTGGATCTTCCAATATATCCGCATATTGAAGAGACACATCACTATGGTTAGTGGGGCACAATAAGTTATGAATTATGAAACATATTGCCCCCTTCACCCAAGTGATTGGCTCCTCAATAGTCTTCAACACTCTCTTCATTTCAGGCAACTTAACATATTGAGAACCATTCTCATTCAGTCCTAATTCCCTCCTCGGCCTATTTATTGCCGCGTCTGAGCAATGAGCAGTGTTTATTGTTTTTCCAACCATTGGGAGAGAGTATACACGGTGGACATCGTCTTCTTTCAACTCAAGCACTGTTGTATTAGAGAGTCTGATGCACATGTTAGCTTTATCAAACTTGTTTACGACCCAATCCACAAAGAATGTGTGGATTCTTGACCAGTTGTAGATGTGTAACATACCTCCAAACCCGGATTCTTGCAATACTTCAATTATCCTCTCTTTTGTTCCTTTTTTATGGATTGATTGCATAGTTTCATACACTTTCGGGATGCTACACTTGTGTCTTAACCTATGTTCTTGCTCTATAGGTTTCTTCAAATTATCCCCCTTTCTCTTTCTCTGCCTATTTTCTTCATCTGAACTACTTTCTTCATTTTTTCTCTGCCTATTTTCTGTTGCCTTTGCATCTTGCATTTTTCCCTTTTGTTGTCGGGAACTACACGAAGTTGAGGATTGTGATAGGCCAAGGCTGAAACTTGGTCCTGACTCGTCAACCTGCATTGATTGAAACCATTTTTCCCATAAGTATACAAAAGATATACAAAACAAATAAAAAAACAGAAACATTACATTGAAACCATAAGTATCGTTTTATGGTTTCAGCAAGTTATACACTGAAACCATTTACCAAGAGTAATGGTTTCAGTGTATAAACTACTGAAATAAACAGAGCAACAATTCTCTCACATTCAGGACTATACATCTGAAGCATGGAAATCAAGTTTTAAGAACAAATCAAGTTTGCCATAGAGCAAAATTAAGCAAGGACATAACTAAAATGTAAAATATCAAATCAAGCAAGGACATAAATAAAATGTAAAATGCAAACAGCTGCATCTCCTGATTAACAATAAAGAAAACATGGAACTGCAACAAGGCCATTCATAAGTGCGAAATATTTAAAGCTTGTAAAACTGTGATGGTAGCACACAATCATTAAAACTCTCATTCAACTTGAAAAAGAACACAAAACATAGCAGAAAAAAGCAAAATGTAGTACTGAATCAAAATCAGAATTAATACAAGCTTGTAGCATATCAGAATCAAAATCAAAGTAGAATATAAGAATAATGTGAAACCAAAATACCTGATTAATGGTTTCAGACAAAACATAATGCTAAATCAAAATCAAAATCAAAAACAAAATCCATGCATATCAGAATCTAAATTATAATGCTAGTAGAATAACATAATCCATGCATATCAGAATCAAAATCAAAAACAAAATCAAAGTATCATACCAGAATCAAAATGTAATAGCATATCATAATCAAAATATTCAAGCATTCAAGCATGCAAAACATTAATCTTCTTCGTCAAATGTGGAAACCAATCAAAATAAATCATGGTGTTCTTCCATCCCTCACATAATGCACAAAATAAGTCAAATAAGCAAGCTAGAAAAGGGTTTGACATGGTTTTAAAATTGAATAAGCTGAACACACCATTAATCTTCTTCGTCAAATGTGGAAACCATTCAAGTTATAATCAAACATGTAAAAAAATAATCAAACCAAAAGTTCAAACGTTCAAACATATACACATATGAGTAATAATCCACAATTCCAAAATAATCAAACCTAATCCCCAAAATGTAATTATACGAAACCATTTAGTACATCCAAAACATCTAAAAAAAGTGAAATATAACATTGAAACCATAAGTATGGTTTTATGATTTCAGCAAGTTATATACTGAAACCATAATACTTGCTTAATGGTTTCAGGCAAAAACAACATTCATCCATATGAGATTCAAACTCAAAATCAAAATCCAGAAATATACATTTCAATCAAAGTATTCAAGCAAGCATTCAAAATCAGAAACAACATTCAGTGAACAAAATCAATGGTGAAACCTAATTCTTAAACAAGACTAAATTAATTTACCTGTTTCCTTTTAACCATTGTTGATTAATCAGTGTTGAAGATGATGAAGAACTGGTGAATGATGATGAACTGGTGAATGATGATGTTGAAGATGAACTGGATGAACAACAATCAGTGATGAAAGACAAGCAGTGTTGAAGATGAACTGAGATGTTGAAGATGAACTGAAGATGGCGATGTTGAAGAAGATGGCGATGACAATCAATGATTTTCACTGAACTGATTTCAGTGTTGTCGATGATTTCAGTGAACTGATGATGTTGATTTCAGTGAACTGATGAACTGTGATGGATGTTGAAGAAGATGGCGATGGTGATTGTGATTGCAATCGCGATGGAGATGGTGATGGATGACGATCGTGATTGCGATGGCGACGGCGAGGTTGGAAGTGATGGTGAGATTTGGAAGACGATGACGGTGGCGGTTACGGCGAGGTTTACAATTGACGGTGGTGAGATTTGGAAGAGGTCGACGGTGGCGAGAGTTTTGGGAATTGTCTGTTTGATTGAAACAGTTAGGTTAGGGTGGGGTGTACGAGAACTTGTGGGGGGTGCAGGAAGCAAGGATTTGGGGGTGCAGGAAGCAAGGGTGGGGTGTATGCAGCAATTGATGGATCCTTATGCACGGTGCATAAGCTTGGACTTATGCACCAAAACCCAACCCCTTTTTGAGTATTACAATTAGTGAATTTTCCTTTGTGAAAAGAGGTATTTATAGTTGACTTTTCATATTTCAATGCAAAATAGATTCAATGCAAAATAGAGTTATGTTTCAAAAAGTAATAATAAATGTGCTTATAAATTTAAAAATGTACTTATATTTAAAGATAAATATATCTTTACAAAAATGTTTATATAGGGACGGATGCTTCCTTCCACAAGATTGGCCCTGGGTACTAAAACCCACAAAAAGAAGCAAAGCCACTACAGAGGCCAAAAAGAGATACAAAAAAAACCTCTAGCAACTAAGACTGAAATGTTTGACCAAAAGTGAAGTATACTGACCTTATATGTGGCCACATCATGCATAATTGCCTCAATAAGTTTTTTACTCTGTGTGTCAATCTCATCAGCTAAGGCCATACGTAACTCCTCAAGTTCAATATACCCAGATTGTTTTTTATCAAAAAATTGAAATGCTCTATCGACGTGTTCTTCATGGGATATCTTTCTCAGTTGAATAAGAACGGCTGAAATATCTCCATAATGTAGGTGATTACGATAGTTCAGCCATTTCTGGTATATTGGGGAGTCAAACTTTTGAAATTTAATTAGTAATTATAATATTATAATAATATAATAATTATAACAATCGATACAATATAAGAAAAATAAGAAAGTTGATGTCTTTCAAAAAAAATAAAAATAAACAGAGAGAAGAGAAATGCTAACTTGGGCACAACCCCAAATCAATTTTATTTAGGCGCACACACATGATTTTAAAAAATTAAACGATAAAATAAATAATTAATATTAATTGATGTGACAATTTTATTTAACTTTTATTTTTTCTCATCTTTGTATGTGTGCATACCCAAATGCATTTTATTTGGGTTTGTGCCCATCTTTGTATGTGCATACCCAAATGCACATACTATATATTTATTTATTTTATTTATATTATTATATAATAATATAAGTATATCAATTTAAAAAAAATACAACATTATTAAACTATTACACATTTTTAATAATAATGTTTATTTATAAGATAATACAAACACAATGTGAATAATTCAACAGAAATATGAACTTTAGCATGAGGTTGATATTTGTTTTGTTTATAAGTTTTATGAGTCAACATTAAACTCTTTGAATTTTTTTTAATATCATTAAAACGATATGATATTTTAAAATTAAACGTTTTATTATTACCAAAAGTGCGGGTAACGGGTACGAGTATGGGTACTTAGGTACCCATAGGATATGGTACGGGTGTAAAAGTTGTTACCCACGCAGGTATGGGGATGGGTATTATGGTACCCTACCCATACCATACCCATTGTCATCCCTAAGAAAGATAGTTGAATTCATTGGTAAATTTACAAAGATTACCGACCAAAAAAAAATTACAAATATTAATCTTACTTTCTTTTTGACAAAAAATATTAATCTTATTTAAAATGCTGCCATGTGTTTAAAAGAAAGACATTTAATCGCCAAAATTTAGAGTTGTAATCCTCTACATTTCTTTAAAAAAATGGCAAATGCAATTACTATAGTTTTGATGTAAATCAAGAATATAAATGCACGTCTTTTGAGAATAATTGATATTATTTGAATATTTATACATTTAAACTTTAGTATTTACCTTTGTCATTTCTTTTAAGAAATGGAGAAGATTTCTACTCCAAAATTTATGGAACCAAACTAACATTGCAAACATCTTAGTCATATTAGAACTGACCAAGCTGTTTTGTGAATTTTTGAGAGAAAATATTGCTTTTTTTAGCCATAATCGTGTGGAACAGTGGACCGGTTGCATTTTTTTAGCCATAATTTTTGAGAGAAAATATTACTTCCTCATGCTTTCGGTTAGCCTATGTTCACTTCTTTTTGTTTCCCAAAACTAACAAAATTTAAAAGGTGAACACTCTAGTACACATATTATGTGAATATGTATCTGTACACATTTTTAGGCCACTTTTTAAATTTGAAAAGTATTGGGTTAAAGAAAAATACAGACCAATTTGCATTTTTTTTGTAAATTTTAAGGACCAGTTTGAATTTTTTTAGTGGCCAAATTGCAATTTTCGAAAAAATTTAGGGTCAATTTGTAATTTTTGAAAATTTATAGGGGTCATTAGAAAATTTTGAAACATTTCGGAGTGTGTTTGGATTAGAGGTGTCAAAAATGGGCCGGGCTATTGGCCCATAGTCGGTCTTGGGTGAACTGGGCTTAAAAAAACAATTATTTTTATTTCTTCCATTACTATATAGTTTTGGAAATATAAATACAAAAGTGTGACATTAAGTGGGTCCAAATGTCTTTTATGTACCCAAAACATTTAAAAACTTTGGGAATGGAAGAAATTGAAATAATAGGAAATGGAGAGGATCTCAACTCTAAAAAATATAGCCAAAAATGCAATCGGACTTTTCCGGGCCAAGGCCATTTAGCCCATACGGACATCGGGTTGGGCTAGCCCACCAGGCTTTGTGCTGACCCATTAACCCATCATTTAATTGATAAAAACACATTTTTGTCATTTTTGTAAAAATAATATCAATGAAAAATTATCATTTAATTGATAAATTATTATAAAAAATATATTTAAATGTGTAAATTTAATAAAAGGGGGTATATTTAGCTAAAATTAGAGTTTAATTGATATTTAGTGTTGATGTAAAATTTATTTACACTTGCATCAAATAATATCTCTATAAAATTGATAATTATGAAAAACTAATATATCAAAATGATATAAAAAATGTTGAATAAAAAGAAAAATAGTAAAATGAAATGGGTCTGGCTGGCCCATTAGCCCATAAGGGTTGGGCGACTGAGCTTGATAATTGCTAGCCCAATAATAATTGGATAGGGCCGGTCTAGCCCATTTATTTTGTCTGGCCCACCGGGCCGGACCAGCCCATTTGACAGCTCTAGTTTGGATGGGAGATTGTTTTGAGGGAATTCAAATTTTTCTATCCAAATACCCTTTGTTTGAATGATCAATTTAGAGAATTTTCAAAATGATAGAAATTTATATGTATTTTGTCCAAACTATATTTAAAAAATTTCAAATGATTCTTAAAAACGGATTTGGATTCTCTATATTTAAAAATCATACATTCAACTTCATTCACTTACATTTAGTGTAAAAATGCTAGGAGAGAGAATGGAGAGAGATAGCATGGTAGGTGGTAATACAAATTTAACCTTAAAAATAAATTAAATATAGGTAAATGTAGGATTTTTGAATGTAGAAAATCCAAATCCAAATTAGAAATTTAAAAGTCCTTCCTACCAACCGTATGTCATTTGAATATTCTCAAAAATTACTCTACCTCTAAACATTCCCTCATCCAAAGCATCCAAGTTGACAATTAGTTTAACAAATTACTAATACCTACACCCATTGATTGCGAAAGATCTCAGGGCAATATACTCACATAGTCAATAAAGCTTTTCACATCTACATCAGGAAATTGTTGGCTTAGCTTTTCCAACCTTACATGTACTTCACCGTGGTTAATGTCGCATGTATCAATTCCTGTATCCCTCACCCACTCTCTTGTTGATTCAAAATTTGCTACTCTAGATAAATACTCTGCAATCACCTGGTAGCACGAAAGAACAATACAACAAATAAAAACCAAAATAAAAGGGTCATAAATGAAAAAATATTTTAGAAATCACTTTCGATGAGATATTTAAGTAAATACGGATAACATTACCATAGATGTTGTTTTTGCAAGATGGTTCATTACAGAATATTGCAATAGCTTTGCTCTGATTGTTTCTCCCGATGAAACATTAGGAGCTATCTTTGGATTCTGCAACCATGGATGACCTGAATTAAGTTAACAAGCAATGTCAACATTCCCACATTTCAATTTTCCAAACTTTGTGTGTATAAAATAAAACACTGTTAATCTGCTATGCAGAAAATGTTCCACACAATTCTATGCATTACTTCATCTACCTAAGCAAAGCATTCTATTCTATATGAACAGCATATTACCCAACACATCATGTGCATTAAGCAGGTTTTGTGCATTAAGCAGCTTTTGTGCATTAAGCCTCTTCCATTTAAGGTCATGTCCATCAAGCCTTTCTTTGCATTTCTCCTTAACACACTGGATCAGCCATGGATGAGCTGCATTTAGTTAACAAGAACATTCTCAATTTTCAGAAAATATTCAACACAATTCTATGTTTTACACATCTACCAAAGCATTCTATTATATGAATTACATTTTACCTAACACTTGCTCTGCAGAAAGCCGGAGCTTTGGGTCAGGATCAA
This sequence comes from Trifolium subterraneum, assembly GCA_951799995.1. Classification (NCBI taxonomy): domain Eukaryota; kingdom Viridiplantae; phylum Streptophyta; class Magnoliopsida; order Fabales; family Fabaceae; genus Trifolium; species Trifolium subterraneum. The sequence goes on along the minus strand of OX637463.1, from coordinate 41,690,054 downwards.
GCATCTTTTTAACAAGGTCTAGTGCGCCATCAGAAACATTTGGCCATGGCTCCCTTTTAAAGTCAATAACAGATTGTATAATTGCTTGAGTAACACCCTCCTCAGTTTCTGCTTTTTAAGAAAGAAAAGATTTAGAAAATCAAATTTATCACACACAAGAAAGCAAGAAATAATGATGTAATAGATATTGCATTGGTGAAATCAAAAGTAAATAAAAACTTTATAACATCAATTACCATCATTGTCTTATACTTACATTACACATACAAATGTAAATACAAAGTGTACAAATATCAGGTAGATGGCTATAGGAATATAAAACAACATTTATTTAGTGAAAAATAAACTACTCTTTAGGGCATTCACAGGACAAAAACAAACCTGCCCAAAACGGAGGAGAACCATAAAGTAAGATGTAAAGAATGACTCCAGCACTCCAGATATCAATTTCAGGGCCATAACTTCTCTTCAATACTTCAGGGGCCATGTAATATAGGTTTCCAACTATCTGATTCAATCTTTCACCTGCAGAGAATGGCAAACTTCAGCTAACTGTACACGGATGGAAGGGGCAAAATTGCGAAAGATCAAGTTTCGAGCAACAACAACAAGTGATTCAATATCCAGTAAAAAGCATTACCAGGTTGAAAGAAAATTGACAGATGAAAGTCAGCAACTTTCAAAGGTGCTGTTTCTGTCTTGTCTGCAAACAAAAAGTTTTCGAGTTTGAGATTCCGATGCATCACACCATGTTTGTGGCACATCTAAAACGCAAAAACATAAAATAACCAACATTAAAAAAAATTATACCCTGCCAAAAAGTTAACATGATGTATTAGTTGTTTATTGAAGAAGAACATGATACATTAAAGTTAAATAAGTTTTTAGTAATTTTGCAAATTTTTTTTTTTATAAGTGAGGTCCTCAAAGCAGCTTTTTCACCAACAGAAAACAAAGCAAATGCCTATTGCAAAAAAAAAAAAAAAAAAAAAGCAGCTATCCCATGGTACCTAGCAACCCACAAAAAATGCTAAAATAATATAAAAAAGAAAAAATATAACACAAGAAAAGAAACTATCGCTAGAATTATCAAAAAAAGAAATATTGCTAGTGTAAAAATAAGAATAGAATTAGAGATATTACATTTGTTTTACCGAGAATGGGTGTAAAAGGGTTATGTTGTAATTGAATTGTTAATATAGTTTATCATGTAACATTATACACTTGAAAGAAATACGGTGCTAGAGTGAAAGAGTATTGACTTAAAATTTCTTTTACACTTATATAAGACAGGTGAGAAAAATTATTCTTTTAATTCCCTTTAAGGAAAAAAAAAAAAGAATAAATACTCTTTCTCTCGACCAACCCTTTCTATCTCACTCGAACCGTTCTCTTCCACCATTGTCTCCCTCCACCTCACTCCCACTGGCGCCGCCGACTCTTTCCCCACATCCCCTCCTATCTCTTCATCTACTGCTCTAATATAAAGGTAAGTCTTTGTTGGGCTGCAGAGGGGGAGTCTCACTGGATTAAATCAACACATTGGGCATTAAGCAACTACAAAAGTGACATTTGACACCACACTTTCACCCCAAACTTAAATGCATTAGGTTTATGGGTCCTCTCACTTATAAAGATGGGTGAACAAGATGAGCCTAATATAATCTATGTGATAACAAGTCAGCTATAGCAATGACAAAGAATCCGGTTCATCATCGTCGAACCAAGCATATAGCAATCAAATATCACTTTATTAGAGAAGCAGAGACAACTAAACAAATCCAGCTCAACTATTGTACGACAGAAGAACAAATTGCAGACATATTCACGGAGGCACTGCCAAGAGCAAGATTTGAGCTACTACGAACTATGCTTGGAGTTACTGAAATTTACATCAAGGAGGAGTGTTAAAATGTGATGAAAATTTCTAGGAGCTGTATAAAAGCTACTTGATTCATTGTAAAGCTACAAATTTCTAGACTATTGTAACATCTAGTAGTATGTATAATTATCTAGAATCATCTAATAATTATTAAATAAACAAACCACCATGCTAAGGGCGGTGGTGTATGCCTATAAATAGGCACTCCAATCATGTAATTGATCTATCTAAGGAATCAATCGCAATTTCTCCCATAAGGCTCTTGGTCCCTATTCCAATATTTCCTTCATCACACAATTATTCTAGCTTTCTTGTAAACAAGTTATTGTCAAAAAAAAAAACCTATCCTATAACAACTATTCAACTATTAACAAAAACAAAAAGGAAGTTAATAAGAATTATTGATGATTATGACCTGAACAACTTCGACGGCGGTTTTAATGACAGAAGCTGCGGAGCTTTCAGTGTAACGTCCTCTAGCAATGATGCGATCTAGAAGGTTACCACCTTGACAGAGTTCCATAACAAGATGAACGTCATCTTCATGTTCATAAGTATACTTCAACGAAACGACGTTAGGGTGATTAGGTAAATGCCTCATGATTTGAACTTGTCTTCTCAAATCTTCAATATCAATAGCAGTTCTAAGCTTATTCTTCGAAATCGACTTACAAGCAAGTTCTTCTCCCGTTTGTCTATCTTTGCAAAGGTATGTTATTCCGAATTCACCTCTCCCTAATTCTCCTCCTAACTCGTATCGTAGCCCAATATCTCGGCCCGTGGGTTCTTTTAACACCACCAATTTATTGTTCTTGTTGTTGTTTATCTTCTCGGGCCAGTCTTCAGCGGGCTTTTCCTTTCGGTTGTGATTCTTGAACAAACCGCATAGATTTGCACAGCCATTTTCCATCAACAACTAGAGATCCACTGGTTGTTTCAATTTGACGAAAGGAAAGAAAATTATGTGAAATTGTGATTAAGGTGAGCCTGAAAGAGTGATGATTTAAGGAAGGGCTTTGGAATGTGAAAGGAAAAGAAGAAGAAGAAGAAGAAGACGTTACTCTCTCACTAAGTCAATAACGGCTTGGTCAGTAATCTTTGTTCCAAAAATATTATTTTAAGATGAATGCTATTTTTGAGAGATACACTTTTTTTTTTTTACTTTGAAAAACCAAAATTTATTAATGAGTGAATTAGACATAAGGAGTGTTACGGATGAGTAGTTCAACCGGTTAAACTAGTTGAGTTAAGGGTTAAGGAGCTGGAAGGAGTCCTAATTCACTAGTACATCAAAACTCCACTGGCTATGGCATCACCAATGGTTAGTTAGTTTAGTATTTTTTTTTTTTTGTTAAATATGTTTTTGTTTCTTACATTTTATTCGTTTTTAGCTACGGCCCTAAATTTTAAAAAAATAATATTAAAAATCCTATAGTTTCTCAATATTTTACCGACAAAAAGGGCACATGGTAAACCCGACTTTTTAATTTTAATTAAGCTAACAAATAATGCAATGAAACTCGTGAAATTCTGCAAGCTCTATCATCCTCGTGACATCCACATGTATAAGTTGAAGTGTCTTCTAATAATTTAGAAAGTTGTAAAGAAAGTTCCAAAAATTGTGTAGCCTCCTTTTGTGCATTTAATGAAAACAAGCTATGAAAGTTAAATTTGATTGAAAGAGGATTGCAACTTGTAAATTGTGAGAAGCCTACTGTCACTGAGGTTGAAAGAAAGAGTACAAACTATAAGGTTTACTTGTAAATCCTTGATAAAACAAGTTTGACAAAAGCCTAAAAGCCTAAACTAATAGAAATTCAAGAAGCCAAAAACCTATCTGTATGCATGCTTAGAAAGAAAATATCTGTCTGTTAGCAAATCTAGATGAATAAATTGGCTTACTAAAAATCCATGAAAATAACTAATGGATGAAGGACCCTGCAAAAAGAAAAAGGAAAACATGACTTCTCTTAAAACTAGGATAATCTCACAAAAGAAAGAGTCTAACTTTCCACATTGTTTTACTTATTTGCAGTATATACAAAACTAACAAATGATAGAATACAAAAAATACAAGAGCTTTGTTTATAAAACATGATATATAGAATAGAATACCTTAAGTTATAATCACCAACCAAGATCTTACATTGATAAATGCAGTATAATTTGTATTCAATTTAACATGGCTAAAAATGTCATACTCCATGTTTACAGGTGCATTTAACAGGCTAAAAGTGTCAAATGATTAATCATTGTTGCTGTGAGTATTTGAAATATTTACAGCAACACAATTTGATGACATGTACAAATCCTTCCATCCTCACCTTTTTTCCCAATACGCTCAACAAACCAAAATGGTGAAGATAAAAAATGCATATCACACACACAGAAATCACTGCTCTATAGACACTAAACAAGGATGTGTATCTTTTGCTTATGTACAACAAACTGAGTTTGGGATTCCCAACAATATATAGCTAGCCAAACAAGCACCAAGAGAGGGCAGGGTCTCCAAAACAATTAGACAACAATTATAATGAAGGAAAAGAAAATTTGCCGACGACATGATCTTTATCATATTTGCCTTTCAATTCTAATGACCACTCCTTCATCAGTTTAAAACTCCGATTTGTAATTTCCTCGTAACTAATTTTTCCATCCTACAATTTCATAAAGAAAAAAGATCAAAGAGTCGTTCCAAATATGGACAAATTAAACATAAGGGAAGTATGCTGACCATATTTGTGTCCACATCATGCATAATTGCCTTAACGACTTCTTTACTGTGTGTGTGAATACCATCAACTAAGGCCTTACTTAACTCCTCAAGTTCAATAAAAAAAAAAAACTCCTCAAGTTCAATATACCCAGATTGTTTTTTATCAAAAAATTGAAATGCATTATCGACGTGCTCTTCATCGGATCTCTTTCTCAGATGATTAGAAATGGCTAAAAACTCTCCATAATTTAGGTAACCTTCTTTGGCTCCATCAAACTATAAAAGCAGCCCCCAAAGATTAGAAGTTGAACAGATACACCTTTTAAAGGGGATATAGAGTCATTCATAAGCAACAATAAATTCAAATTTTGTAACTAAAATATAAACAATTTTTCTAACTCTTTCATGTTAGAAAAGCCGGCAATATATACTCACAGCGTCAACAAGTGTTTGCACATCAACATCAGGATATTGTTGTCCTAGCCTATACAATCTTAGTCGTACTTCATCGTGGTTATTTTGGCCTTTAATTTCTGTATCCCTCACCCATAATTCTTCATCATTCAAATGTTGTGCAATCACCTATTAGCATGAAAGAACAATATAACAAAGAGTTTAAAGTATACGTACTGTCATTGTTGATTCAATCTTTTATGTCATATCAAGAAGGTGCGGTGAAGTGGGGTGACATAACGGAAAATAGGGTTGTTATTAATTGACAGTATAAAATTATTTTACACTGTTAGTGCACATTTCATTTACTCTACATTTAAATTTTAAAGTGTTATTGATAACATTACACTTGATGTTGTTTTCGTAAGTCGGTTCATAGCAGAAAATATCAAGAGCTTTCCTCTGACTTTTTCTCCCAATGAAACATTAGGAGCTGTCTTTGCATTCTGCAACCATGGATGATGATCTGCATTTAGTTAGCAAGCAATGTCAACATTCCCACATTTCAATTTTCCAAATTGTATAGAAAATATTGTTCATCTAAGCAATGCATGTTACCCAACACTTCATGTGCAGTAAGCATCTTCTTAACAAGGTCTTTTTCCGTATCGGGTTCCTTCTTAACAAGGTTATGGATCAACCATGGATGATCTGCATTTAGTTAACAAGCTAGCAACGTTAACATTCCCACTTTTCAACTTTTATTTTTGTAGAAAACATTGTTCATCTTCTAAGCAGAAAATATTCAACACAGTTGTATTTTTTACTTCATCTACCTAAGCATTCTATTATATGAATTGCATTTTATTACCTAACACTTCCTGTGCAGTAAGCCGGAGCTTTGGGTCGGGATCAAGCATCTTTATAACAAGGTCTTTTGCATTATCAGAAACCTTTGGCCATGGCTTCTTAGTAAAGTCAATAACAGATTGTGTAATTGCTTTAGCAACTCCCTGCTCAGTTTCTGCATTTTAATAAAAGCTATTTATAATATCATCAACTTATATTATACATACAAATGTAAATATGAGGTATAAAAATATCAGGTATGTGAAAGCTTAAGCTGAAACTCCATGGAAGAACTTGAGTGTGTGAAGAAGGAGATATTGTAAGCGCAAATGGAGCCTTAGAGCAGAGAACTTTATTTCACACAACTAACTATTACAATGCATAGCTATATGTTTATATACAATGTTAAAGCTAGGACTAACCAACTAACTAACTTGTTACAAGTGGTTAGACAATTACAAGATTAATCTAAGGGTGGAAACTCAGTTAACTTGTTCCACAAGTAACTGAGTTTTCTCATTGTCTTTCACAAGGTAGATGGCTAGGGATAGAAAACAACATGTATTCAACGATAAATAAAACACTCTTTTTTAGGACATTCATATGGAAAAATCAAACCTGCCCAAAATGGAGGGAAACCACAAAGTAAGATGCAAAGAGTGACTCCAACACTCCAGATATCAATTTCAGGGCCATAACTTCGATTTAATACTTCAGGGGCCATGTAATATAGGTTTCCAACTATCTGATTCAATCTTTCACCTGAAGAGAATGGCAAACGTCAGCTCACAAAACACGGTTGGAAGGGCCAAACCGATGAAAGATCAAGCTTGGAGAAACAACATCAAGTGATTCAATAACTAGTAAAAAGCAGTACCTACCTGGTTGAAAGAACGTTGCCGAACGAAAGTCAGTAACTTTCAAATATTTTGTTTCCTTCTTGTCTACACACAAAATGTTCTCGGTTTTGAGATTCCGATGCATCACACCATGTTTGTGGCACATCTAAAACACAACATAACCAACATTAATGCAAAATTTATCATATAACCAACAGAAGGGAAAATTCTTACAAGCAGCAACAAACACAAAGAATCCTGGTACTGTCGTACAAACCGGGAACCAAATTTTATTTGAAAATTCATGATAAATGAGATCCTCAAAGCAGCTCTTTCACTAATGATAGAAGCTAAACAACTTATAATGGTGATAATGACCTGAACAACTTGAACAATCCTTTTAATGATAGAAGCTGCGGAGTGTTCGTTGTAATCTCCTCTAGAGAGGATGCGATCAAGAAGGTCACCACCTTCACAAAATTCCATGATAAGATGAACATCATCCTCATCTTCAAAGGTATCCTTCAACAACACTATGTTAGGGTGTATAGGTAAATACCTCATAATTTCAACCTCTCTTCTCACATTTTCAATATCAATAGCTGTTCTAAGTTTGCTCTTCGAAATCGACTTGCATGCAAGTTCTTCTCCTGTTTGTCTGTTTTTGCATAAATATGTCATTCCGAATTCATCTCTCCCTAATTCCCTCCCTAACATGTATCGTTGTCTAATGTCTCGGCCCGTGGGCTCTTTTAACACCACCAATGTATTGTTCTTCTTGTTGTTGTTGTTGTTGTTGGTGGTGGTGGTGGTGTTGTTGGTGTTGTTGTTATTATTATTGTTGTTGAAGATTATCTTCTCAGACCATTCTTCCTTGGGCTTTTCCTTTCGTTTTTGATTCTTGAACACACCGAATAGATTTGCATAGCAATTTTCCATCAGTTAGAGATGATCCTGTGGTGGTTTCAACTTTCAGCAATTATTTGAAATTATGATCGAGGTGAAACTGAAAGAATGATGATTTAAGGGAGGGTTTTGGAGTGTGAAAAGAAAGAAGGCGATGATGGTCAAAGATAGTAGAGAGACACACATCCATTGTCTCCTTCTATCTCTTTCTCGGTCAACTCAGTCAACTCAATGAGCTGTACTTGGTAGTGTATATACTCCCTCCGTCACATAATATAAACAAAACAAAAAATTTCAAAAAGTAAAGTATGACTTTTTGTGTTTTTGAAATAAATTTCATTGAAAGATGTAAAAAGAATTTTGATTAATTATTGATTATATGGAAAAGAAGAGAGAAAGTAAATTTTATGAGAATAAATAAAAGTAAACCTTATAAATTATAAAAATTAGAATTAGCCACGAGAAAAAATAGTTTTTTTTACTTATAATATAGTTATAATATAGGAGGAGGGAGTACTACCTAATTTATGACCTGAAATTTTAAAAGATCATTCATAAAATAATCCTAAAATCAATACATTCTTAAAAGTCTCCTATGATTCCGTCAATGATCTTTCAAAATCTCGTGTAAGAGCACCCACATTCATACCATCAAAATTGGTTGCTTAAATAGACCCCACCTATTTTTATATATTATTTTATACATTTTAACTTTCTAAACAACTCACTACTTTTTCCAAATATCAATACCACTCTTAAACTGGGTCCCACTGATTCCACAATATATCTCAATTTATATTATTTTTTAATTATATTATAAGGTCTAAACACATGTACCTCCCAACTCACAAATATAAAACAATAAAAAATTAAATCAAAGCAAGAAATGCACCGTAGTAGAAAATGGCAACGTTGCTTTACAATACCACCCAAAACTAGTCAAATAGTGGTGGTCATTCTGACACAAGTTGCAATACCTGCTATGGACACCACCGATGTTGGTGCTCTAAGACAAATAAATTAGGTAGTATTAATAGCAAGTACAACAAATAAATTAGGTAGTATTAATAACAAATAAATTGAGTTGACCGAGAAATAGATAGAAGAGGCGATTGATGTATCTCTCTACTATGTTTTTCTTTTCACCACAAATAATATTCGGTTTAATAGACCGTCTAATCTGGTTCAAGAGTCGATTCTAACATTAAGTAGTTCTGATTTCTTCTCAATCGTAGTTGCGAGATATCGAACTGTGGTCTTATCTACCAAGTTCAATGTCAATTACCACTAAAACAATTATCTTTGTCTACTAGTATTTTTTACCATCGCCTTCTTAAGGCATCGGTTAAAGAATTAAATAAAGTAAAAAATTTGTAAAATTTATGTAATTTATTTTTTAAAAGTAGTATAAGAATATTTTTTCAATGCAAAACTTACTTTTTTTTTTTGTTTTTTTAACTAATACGCCGACCACTAGTCAAAACAGGTTAGCATAACTCTTATTTTAGAATGACACATACATCGGCTGGAAATGTCAATGGAGCGGAGAATAAGCATAGAGTACTTTACCACACAATTCTCCACCATTTAAAATAATCTTTATCACCGTCTGCATTCTCCACTTCGGAGAGTACTCTTCCTCCATCCCCATAAATCCTCACAGTTCCCGGGGACGAAGTCTCTGCAGGACGAGGGATAAAATTTCACTTACATCCCCATTCTCTATCTTTGGGTCCCCATACGGGCAATCTTCAAGGAGATCCCCATTTACAAATCAAATTGACTTCCCTAACACTGTCTCTTGAGATCCCCACGAGGATTAATGGATGCCTTGGTGAAGATGTGAGCAACTTGAGGATGAAATTTGAGACTAGAATGCAACAATCAATGTCTAAGTGCTTCGTTCTCTCGTGAAAGACAGGATTGACAGCAATGATCATGGTTAAGATACATGTAATTTGTATAATCCTTAAATTCGTACAAGTTATACATTTTCGTAAATATTAAAAATGGGGTTTACAACTTTACATCCATCTTAATTCACAGATTCTTACTTGAGGTTAGTGAGCAAGACAAAGATGAAGGTTGCATGATCCAAAGGTATCCAACAAGAAAAGGTGAAGGACTCAACAATTATTTTAAAACAATGCTTTGCAGTTCACTCAAAACATTGTGACATTAGATGATTCATAATATTAAGCAGATAGAATTTTACTCTGCTGGCACATAGAATACCAGTTGATTAATCCGCAAAAGAGGCCAAGTTATTAAGCAAAATTTAACAATCAAAACAATTATTTCGTTACCTAATTAACCAATAAAAATACTGGTACAAATCACCTAACACACATACATCAAGCATAACAAGTATGGTACTTAGACTCAATAAATGTTACTTACACTCACAACTGTTTAAACGAACAACACCAGGACATGGTTCGAGAGGTGCGTTTTTTTTAGTAGTGACTAAGATTCTCTGATCAGATCATCTTTGTCCAGTATAACATCTAGCACAGGTGGTTATTTGGGCAGTTCTATCTTTGGATAGTTGGCCAGGTTTTCCAATCGTCCGACATTTGTCCAATAAGACATCTAGGTCAACTAGTTGGTTTGTTCATAAGACACAATTTCCTTTTGCGCAAATGGTGAAATGGAAAGGAAATGGAGCAAATGTCCTCCTTTTCTGGTCTGGATTGATGCCTGTCGGGCTCCCCCCGGCAGAGGGATTAATTTGCTTAGTTGGGATAACCATATTATGCAAAAATAATGCGGAGGCATTGGCTTTCGCCATTTTCACAGTTTCAATTTGTCCTTACTATAGAAACAAGGATGAAAGCTTCTTACCAAACAAGATGTTATAGTTTTAAAGGTCTTCAAAACTAGATATTATCCATTTGAGGATATCTTGAGGCTCGATTAAGCCATATATCTAAGTACAATGTGACAGAAAGCAAAGCCTGCAACAGTGTCCTTTGACATGTTTTATGTCTAACTGTCTCAGAAATTTCTTCCACGGCTATAATTGTGCAGCAAGCTTTCTCTACCAATAAAAATACTCATCAACAATCTCATTACATTACAAGAGTGAAGTAAACAAATCTTAATTCTTCTCTATCAAGAAAAATTCATCATCCTCTTGACATCAGCATTTAAGATACAGCTGAGCAACTCAATGTTTTGGTCAATGTTCTTCTAATTTAGAAAGTTGTAGACAGCTCCAAAAAGCATTTATCCTCCTTTTGTGTATTTCAACAAAACTAAGAGTTAGATTTGGGTGTAAGGGTTGTAAGTTGTGAGAAGACTGTTGATACTAGAAGAAATAACTCATGAAGTAACAGAAACTCAAGAAGCTAAAGATTTGTGTGTTAAAATTAGATGAATTAATTGGCTCACTTTAAAATCCATGAAAAAGAACTCATGGATTAAGGACCCTTCTAAAAGGGAAAACAAGCTCATGGATAGGGATGGCAAAAGGGGCCAACCCGCTCTTTTTCGCTTTCCACATTGACAAATCACAACTATAAGTGTTGTCGATAACTATAATTGAATACGAAAGTAAAAGCTTTGTTTTTGAAACATGATACAATAAGTAAGTCATTATCACTGACGAAGATCTTACATAAGTTTCATTGATAAATTAGTACAATATGCATATCATGTGTATTCCAAAAGTCATATATTTGTTATTCGAATTTCACGTGACTAAAAATGCCATCCCTATTCTAAAGGTGCATTTTACACAGCAAAAATCTAAAGATTTGGCTAAAAATGCCAAATAATTAGTCATTATAGCCGTGAATATTTGAAATATTTACAGCAACACAAATTGAAGACCTATCAAATCCTCCCATCCAAGAATTTTCTGAAATGATACCAACAAACCAAAAGAGAGAAGAAAAAAACCAAAACTGCAAAGAACACAGACATCACAGCTCAGTTGGCACCAAAATAATGTGTATTAATGTTGCTTCTATACAGCAAACTGAGTTTGGGACTCCCAACATCACCTACACAAACATGCACTCAGAACTATATCCTATATCATCCAAAAGATGGGGGGAGGGGGTCTCCAAAGCATATAAGAAAAATGAGATATAAAAGAATTATAATGAAGGAAAAAGAAAAATGATGACGACTTCTTCCTCTTTGTCGTATTTGCTTTTCAAGGAGTAAAATTAGCCATTTTCTAAAGTCATCTAGCCCCGTTGTTCAATTCTAATGACCCCTCCTTCATCAGTTTGAGACTTAGACTGGTGAACCTCTCTCGCGAATATTGCCTTGATGCTTTTCTCCAATCTGTGCCAGCCTTCATCATTGCAGCAAATTCCTCATAACTTATTCTTCCGTCCTACAGATTAATGAAGAAAACAATTAACGAGTGGTTCCAAATATAAACAAATTAAACATCCACATACAAGCAATTTTGTTTTGAAGTTATAATCTTGATCAATAATAATTTATAGGCTTTAATGCAGTTTTGGTCCCCCTATTTTGAAAAACTTGAAGTTTTGATCCCCCTATTTTAAAAGCCAACTTTTTGGTCCCCCTATTTTAAAAAACTTGAACTTTTGATCCCCTATTTTAAAAGCCAACTTTTTGATCCCCTATTTTGAAAAACTTGAATATTCCCCCCAATTCAATTTGGTCAATTTTTTGCTTACGTGACAAACTCATTGATGACGTGGCAGTGTCTATGTGGACATATAATATCTCATGTCATTAATTTTTTCTATAACTAAAATAATATTATGTTTTAAACGTATTGAAATAATTAATTAATAATGATTAAAAATTACTAAATTACCCAAATATATAATTTAAAATCAAGAAATTACTCAAATATATTATTAAAAATTAGTAAGTTACCAAAATATATAATTAAAAATTACCCAAATATATAATTCATAATAAATAAAAATTATATATTTAAAAATTATATGTTTAAAAATTATATATTTTTAAATTATATATTTTTATTATTATTAATTATATATTTGGGTAATTTTAACTTATATATTTGGATAATTTACTAATTGTTAATTATATATTTGAGTAATTTATTGATTTTAAATTATATATTTGGGTAATTTAGTAATTTTTAATTAATTAATTAATTAATTATTTTATTATATGATCATTTTAATATTTTTTTAGACATAATATTATTTTATTTAAAGAAAAAATTAATGACATGGAATATTATATGTCCACGTGGACACTTCCACATCATCAATGAGTTTCCCACATAAGAAAAAATGTGAACAAATTGAGTGGGGGATCAAAAGTTCAAGTTTTTCAAAATAGGGGATCAAAAAGTCGGCTTTTAAAATAGGGGGATCAAAACTTCAAGATTTTCAAAATAGGGGGACCAAAAAGTTGGTTTTTAAAATAGGGGGATCAAAACTTCAAGTTTTTCAAAATAGGGGGACCAAAACTGCATTAAAGCCTAATTTATATAGATCCATCCATCAGGGAATTCTCCACAAAACACAAATGGAATTAAACCATGAACAAACATTCATTGAAAATTCTGACCAAAAGTGAAATATACTGACCTTATCAGTGTCCACATCATGCATAATTGCTTTAATGACTTCTTCACTATTTGCGTCAACCTCATCAGCCAAGGCATTACGTAGCTCCTCAAGTTCAATATACCCAGATTCGTTTTTATCGAAAAATTGGAATGCTCTTTGGAGGTGTTCATCATGGGATATCTTTCTCAGGTGAATAGAAATGGCTACGAACTCACCATAATCTAGGTACCCATCTTTGTCTACATCGCCCTGTAAAAGCAGCTCACAGAGATTAGAAATTTGAAGTGACGCCTTTTAAAGGATATATAGCTTTTGACAAACTACTTATTTCTATACACATCAATTAAGGAACAAACAAAAAAGATCCCAGATAATGGGAATATACTCACAGCTTCCATAAGTATTTGGACATCTCCATCAGGAATTTGGTGGCCTAGCTTATGCAACCCTACTCGTAGTTCGTCAATGTTAATTTTGCCTTTCTTTTCTGTATCCATCACTTCAAATCCCTCTTTTATTCCAGCAACTTCTTCTACAGACAAATGATCTGCTATCACCTGCTCACATGAACGCAATATACATAATCAAAAACTTACTAAAATAAAAGGGTCGTATATGGATAAATATTTTAAAAATAATTTCTAATGAGATATTCAAGTATTACTGAAACATTACCCTCAATGCTGTTTTCTTAAGTTTGTTCATAACAGAAAATTGCATGAGCCTTGATCGGACTGCTTCTCCCAATGAAACATTAGGAGCTGTCTTAGCATTCTGCAACCATGGATGATCTGCATTTAGAGTTAACAAGCAATGTTAACATCATTGTTCATCTGCTAAGCAGAAAATATTCAACACAATTCTATGTTTACTTCATCTACCAAAGCATCTACTACATGAATAGCATTTTACCTAACACTTCCTGTGCAGTAAGCCGGCGCTTTGGGTCAGGATTAAGCATCTTTTTAACAAGGTCTTTTGCATTATCAGAAACCTTTGGCCATGGCTCCCTACTAAAGTCAAGATTAGATCGTATAATTGCTTGAGCAACTCCCTGCTCAGTTTCTGCATTTAAGAAAGAGAAGATTTAGAAAATTAAATTTATCACAAAGATGAAAGCAAGAAATAATGATGTAATAGATATTGCATTGGTGCAATACAATGAAAACTGAAAAGTACATAAATATTATTTATAATATCATCATTAATCTTATACTATTGCACATACAAATGTAAATACAAGGTATAAGAATATCAATTAAATGTAAAAATACCATCTACATCGACATGAGAAAGGTCAATGTAAAAAAAAATCAATCTTTTTTATCAAACTGAAATTCAAGAAACATGCACCAATTTTTCAAACAACACTTTCTACAAGTGGGTTTTGGGCTATTTAAGATTTCTGATTCACAAGCAAAATACAACATTCACAAGATAAAAACCAACCTGCCCAAAACGGAGGGACACCACAGAGTAAGATGTAAAGAATGACACCAGCACTCCAGATATCAATTTCAGGGCCATAATTCCTCTTTAATACTTCAGGGGCCATGTAATATGGACTTCCAACTATCTCATTAAATTTATCACCTGCAGAGAATGGAAAACTTCAGCTAACTGTACATATGGATGGCTAGGCCAAAATGGTGAAGATCAAGCTTCAAGCAACAGCATCAAGTGATTCAATTCAATAACTAGTAAAAAGCATTACCTGGTTTAAAGGTAATTGACAAACCAAAGTCAATAGCTTTCAAAAGTGATGTTTCCTTCTTGTCTGCAAATAAAAAGTTCTCTGGTTTGAGATCCCGATGAATCACACCATGTTTGTGGCACATCTGAAACACAACAAATTACAAAATAATCAACACTAAGTCTAAATCCCAAATTCATCATAACCAACTGAGGGGAAAATCTCTCAAGCATATCAGCATAACAAGAGCAAAGGATCCTCATAGCAACCGAGAAACAAATTATACCTTGTCCTAACATTATAACTCAAAATGTTACAAAGATATAAATTTTATTTGCAAAAAACTTTGATAAGTGAGATCCTCAAAGCAGCTATTTCAGCGACAGAAAACAAAGTAAAACCATGTATAAGACTTACACTTACTCCATAACCACGGTGCCTAACCACCCACACAAAATGATAAAAAAAAAAAAATATAAAAAGGGAACAAAACATAACACAAGAAAATATGCTATTCTAAAAAGTTATGGAGTAGCTGCTGAATTTGAATAAAGGGATTCTAAAAAGTTGAGATGTAGATGTTGATTCCAACCTAAAAGAGGTGTTATCAGTTAGAATATTCATTACTTTTACAAGATCATTCCAACTATTTCTTGTTTATAAGTGTTTATGGTAAATTAACAAAAACTAAGAACTCTTTTCTATCATTTCAATTTTTTGATTTGTTGTGGCAATAACACTGTCCTCATGTGACAATTACTTTAAAAACAGGGTTCAACTAAGGAGTGTTAAAAAGTACTAGTTATCATTTGCCTTCAAATATTGGCCATTTTCTAAGGTGAAGTTTGTTCCAAATTACTCACTTTATTATTTTAAAATAATAAAGTAAACCTTTTTTTTTTTTTGAACTCTCCTGGTGCTACCGAAAAGAGCACACTAATTCAGAGTTCGGGCAGATAAGTAAACCTACCTAGGCTCAGTTTGGTAAAAAATAGCGGATAGTTGATAAGCTAGCTTATAGCGGGTGGTCTTATAGCGAATCGCTTATAAGCTAACTTTTAGCTTATAGCGAATAAGCTAGCTGATTGAACTTGTAGTGTTTTGTAAAATTAGCGGTCGAACTATCTTATAAGTATGAAATGACATAAAAAAAATAAATTAATAGTTAATTTTTTTCAAGTTAGATGGCAGAGGCAAAATTATAAGAAAAAATGATAAGCTATAAGCTAAGAGTCTTTCACCATGCACAAACTCATTTTCACCATTGGATCAATAACTCTCACCACCTGATCAATGATCAAAATGTTACATCATATCACATCTCATTTGATCTAAATATCGAATGATGAGACTTATTGATCCAACTGTGAAAAACAAGTTTGTGCTTGGTGAAAGATTCATCTCGCTTACAAAGCCTATAACCAAACATAATTAGCAGCTATAATTTTCAAAATAAAAATAAAAAACATTAAAAAAATAAATAAAAACAAGAGTCAATGATCATGACCTGAACAACTTCGACGATGGTTTTAACGACGGAAGCAGCGGCGCGTTCGGTATAATGACCTTTAGCAACAATACGATCAAAAAGTTCACCACCTTCACAAAGTTCCATAACAAGATGAACATCATCATCATCTTCATAAGTATCCTTCAACGTAACAATATTAGGATGTTTAGGTAAATGTCTCATAATTTCAACTTCTCTTCTAACATCTTCAATATCAATCGCAGTTCTAAGCTTATTCTTCGAAATCGATTTACAAGCAAGTTCTTCATTTGTTTCTCTATCTTTACATAAATACGTTATTCCAAATTCACCTCTCCCTAATTCCCTCCCTAATTCATATCTTAGCCCTATCTCTCGGCCCGTGGGCTCTTTCAACACCACCAAATTATTCTTCTCCTCCTTTTTTGTGTTGTTTTTCTTCTCAGGCCCATGTTTCCCGGGCTTTTCCTTTCGTTTATTCCTTCTGGTAATAACGGATGGAATTGTACAGCAATTTCCCATTGTTTATAGATCTAATCACAGATAAAATCAATGAGAATTTGAAGATCTAAAATATAAATATATAAATGAAATTGGTGAAAAGAATAATGAAAATATTTGATTTGATTTTTTTGATGAGAATATTATAATAATAATAATAATATAAAGGGAAGGGGTTTTGGGAGAGAAATGAATGAAATGAAGAACGTGAAAGGAAGGAAGGAGATGGTCAAAGATGACGATCAGACGCGTTCATAGTCTTCTCCTTCCTTCTTTCTAATTCTCCTTTTTCTTTCTTTCTTTCTCTATTTGATTATTGATTATTGATTTTTTTTTTTTCTCTTTCTAGAACTAGAGAAAAACTAGAAATAAAAGGCTAGCTCAATTGGCTCTGGTTTGTTAGTTTACCAAATTTGTCTTTTGGTAAAAACTAATTGATTAATTAATTACCATTACAATTTTGGTCTAATTATAATTGTCATTCTTATTTTTATTTCTTTTGACTTATTTGTTAGTTTAATAACTAAAATTTCATTCTCTAACTAACAATTTAATTAAGGTTAAGGGAACATCGTTTTTACTTTTTTTGAATATCCACCATTTTTTTTTAACAATTTTTAGATGAAAGAATAGTAATAGTTATATGATATATTTTAAATAATATTTTATACAATATAACAATGTGAACTGATTAACAATTGTGAATCTATAAAAATAAAAACCTATTAAAAATTTCAAATACCAATGAAGCATAGATACAGTACGGATATCGAATACGATACGTATTCGATAAGGTGATACGTTAATCTTCAAAAATATAGGATACGATACGTTTAAGATATGTATATTAAAATTAGACTTTTTACACTGAGTAAAAGGCTGGCAAATGATACAAATAAAAAACTATTAAATCTAAAATAACATTTTGTGACTTATTGATGAATATTTGTTTGAGTTTCTTTACTTCTCGTGAATTAGAACGTTGAAAATTGATAATAACAATTAATAAGTATTAAATGTGAAGAAATCAAATTGAAAGGTCAGTGCTAATAATATATGTGGGGAAAAATGAACCGCCCGAAAAAACAGTCATGCGTATCCTTGACATATCGGAAATGCATCGACGGCATATCACAGTGTGTTGTCATCTAGGCATGGCAATAAAACTCATACCCGCGGGTATCCGCCCAAACCCTACCTGCTTTGACGGGGAAAATCCGAGTTGACTGGATTTGGGTTTGTGGCGGGTAACAGGGACATTGATACCCACCCCCGAACCTGCCCCGCTTATGTTAAAATTAGATTTTACCTGTTTAAAATTAGAAACTCTTAAACAATCTCTTAAATTATATTCATATGTTTATTTTTTATTTTTAATTTGAGTAATAAACAAATGGTTTTCTCTATTTTTTTATTTATTTAAAAAAATATTGTTAAAACAAAATAATTTTGGACTTTTAACCTTGTTTTTTTAATAAAAAAATACTAAAATACAATCATAATTCATGTGGAAAGAGGCGTAACGGGGATAGACGAACCCCGTTGGGGATACCCGATCCCCGCTGAGTAGGGGTTTGGGGTTATACATTTTATCTACGCATGGAATTGGGATGCGTTTAGGGAAACTCGAACTTTATGGGTTTGGGATGGCAAAATCCGCCCCCGCCCCGTTGCCATGCCTATTGTCACTGTATCGAGTTTTTTTACATTTTTTATTTTAAAAAAATAAATTCGGATATTCCTTCGATACGCATCAACAGCGTATCAGAGAGTATCGGCGTATCGGTACTTATTGAGTACGATTTGGAAACCAATTTAAAGTATTGGTGCTTAGAGTAAAAAAAACTATTTATTTTGGTAACTTAATTAATAATTTGTATAATTACAACATAGTTATTCAAAGGATTTGAATGGGGAACTAAAAAGGGAGATTTAAAATGTCTAAACATAAAAAAATTTGCATTAAATTCTTATATGTTTAATGTTATGTTAAAAGAATTATATGTTTGACAAATATGTTTGATTTCATATCTCAATAACAAATAAAGATAGGAAAACAATGAACATGTATTATTTATTGATATTGTTTTCAAAAATGACAATATTAATAAATATAGTATTATATTGTGGGTGAGTATAGAATCTTTAACTTTTTTTCACTCCATGGCTTGAATCGTACACCAACCATAAGTCAAACTCCATGAACATATATATTATTAACATTTAACAATTTATTCATTTGTCTCTAATTTTAAGTTTCCTTTGAGGATAACAAGCCCTTAAGTATAAGTCATCTTTCAAATTTTTCTTAAAATGTAAAAAAAGGCAATATTACTTTATTTGTCATATAATAATTGTAACATTTTAAAAAAAAAATTTATTTTTAATATTTAATGTACTAATAACGTTATTTATCAATTATATTCATGTAATTAATAATGTGCATCACTTTCAAATTATTATTTTTCATTGAGTATTTAATATTAAAAAATTTAAAAATAGTAAGTATTTGTGATAAGAGTTAATATTTACACTTTTTGAGAATTTTTTTTATCAAAAAGTTAGTAGCAAAGAACTACTAACCCCACAGATATATTTGAAAAGATAGATATATAAGAGAAGGGGTCAAACCAAAACCTTTTGAAAAAGACGTAAATCTATATTTTGGCTTTGGAAGGTCATGTCTATTCTTTGACTATTCATCCAAAAGAGTTGAAAGAAACTCATTCCAAAACAAAACACTATTTATATATAATCAAAATCATTCTATGTTATTGAGACCCATCAAAATCAACGGTTTATGAATATATCAAAATGATTTTTAATTTCTTTTAAAAAAATTATGGATAATCTATATGATATAAATTTTCAATCCAACTGTAAAATTTGTACTCGTTATAATAATGTTGATGACTTGTGTACCGTGGAAGACTCCATGAAATCTTTCACCATAGACTTTGCATGTTATGGAACCTAACCAAATTTCTAGAAAACCAGATAATTAGAAATTCATCTCTCGAAATAAATAAGTAAAAAAAAAGTTCAAACATGTTAGAACGAAATATATATAATGTGATGTTTTTATATGCATAGTTATGTGTCGTTACTTAGAAAACTGCAATGTTACCTTAAAATTTTGCCTTTAAAACATTTGAATTTTTTCTAGTTTTTTTCAAAGTGCTTGGCTTTAATTTTCTAATATTAAGTTATATGATGAGAGAAAAGGCATATATTTCTATATGTTGGAGTTGATTGCAATGTAAGTCTCACATTGCTAATGAAGGAAAAAATGTCAAGAAAATTATATTGGAGAAGTCTCACATCGCTTAGAGAAGTTAAAGGTGGAGGAGTTTAATACTATATATAGAGACCTCAAATTCTCTGTTTCAACACACCAAACAGTAGTACCTAGAAACACACTTTAAGTTTATATTTGTGTCTTTTCAGTTTTTCTCTTATGCTTATGCTTTTGCTTTAGAGATATGAGATGTAGTTCAAATATTTACTTTGGAGAGTGTGGGTGTACTGAGGTCATGGGGTGGTTGAGAGTAAAATCTATGTGTTGTAACAATTTTCACATACTATTTATTCTCCGGTTGTCGGTTTAGACAACGGCCGTGATTTTTTCTCCGATTTTGGAGTTTCCACGTTATATTCTTATGTTGTGATTGTGTTCTTTTTGTTTTCTCTATGTTTGTTTTCCCAACATTATCCAAAGAATGATACATATCCCCATAAGTTTAACTCAGTTGATAAAAATATTGTATTATATATGTAGGGATTGATATTTGAACTCCAAACATCCATGTATTCATCTTAAAGATGAAATTTGTAGTCACTAACTTACTTATGTATATACTAGACAAAAATACTTATGCATATGAATTCATTTGGTTAACCTTTAACGAGATAGTTAGCATAAAATCAAAATTTGCTTAAGAAACTAAATTGTATAATTAAATTGTAAGAAACTAAACTATATATTAAGTTATCTCACACTTTGGGTTTGATATACTCAATTGTTGTACTTGTATGCACTTTTTTATACATGTGAATAGATATGGGGTAACCTGCATTTTACAGTGCTCATATACGCACTTGCACTAACACTTGCATCGTAAAAAAATTTAGTTCATTTAGGGTGTGTTTGATCTGCTAAAAAACAGGGGACTGGACAGGACAACTTTTATTGTATCATGTTTGATTCAAAAATTGTTTATGGGACTGGACAAATAGTCAGTAAGGGACAGGAGAAAAGCAAGAATTTTTGTCTCATACCGAACCACAATACAACTTTTTGTCCACAGTACAACTATAAAAAATACGAAAATACCTATTTTATTTTCGAATATAAAAAATATTATCTCTTTATCTCTCTCTCTCTCCAATGCAGTTTTGTCCTGTCCTATACTGTTCTGTCCTGTCCAATACCTACTGTTTTGCAAATCAAACGCACCCTTAAGATCTATTTGATTTATAAAATGTAGATATAGCATATAATATAGCACTAAACAAACTTTTAAGTATTGAACCATTTTTTTCTCTTATATATGATGTTTGGACTTTGGTAGACTAATGATAATTTTTGTATTTTAGACAACTTGTACTTGAGATAAACAGTTATTATGTGATTTTTAATATTTGTCTAATCCTAAAATTAATTTTAAAATTAAACATAATATATTGGAGTTGTCCTGGTCAATCTCTCCTCTTACTATTTAATAAATTAAATGAAACATGTAACAGTCCGGACCCCTTTTCTACATCTATATAGTAGTCAATCTCAGTGATTTCCTCACGATTTTCTCTAGTAGAGTTTTTGTCTTCCGTGAGAATTGAACCACGTACATTGGAGTTCAAGTACATGTTCAATTCATTTTCACTATCACTAACCCAATTGATAGTGGGAATGAATTGAATATGTACTTGAACTACAGGGTTCGATTATCACGTAAGATAAAAACTCTACTAAAAAGGATAGAGAAGATTGTGAGGTAGTAGTGCAGGAATCGTCTAAAAGAGGGGCTCGGGTCGTTCCAACGCACACTCTTATAATCTAAATTTCTATTTAATTTATATGAAACGATATAATATAACAATTTTATGGTAAAGACTATAGAAGGAGTGTACCAATTGCTATTACTAATCCTACTTTTATTCTAGAAGACAGAAAAGCTGTCTGTCTAGTCACGACTTATTACCATCAATTGTGTTATTGAATGAGTCCTCTAAATGATTTAATGTGTCAACTAGTACAAAGGGATTAATATTGAGGTTGCATTTATCATCACTTCTAGAAAACCTATCAGTTTCTACACACGGGTGACACATAGAAAGTACATTTTCATAGGTTTCAATTCTCTTGACTGCTTTCTTTTGTTCCAATCTAGATCATGTTCATTTTCTTCTTTTACCTTATCCCAATCTAGTTGATTTTCGGCAGGTTTGTTGTTCGGTAAAAGCTGCTTAGACTCTCTCAATAGTTACAAATATACTATGAAGAAATTGAGTGTATATAATGGAATTTTTTTTATTCACAAAGCGAGTTTTAATTGTCCAGCATTGACGACTTGCAAATTGAAAATTCATCAAGGACATATATTTCACAATATGATTCAATTGCTTATGTAGTTATGTTTTTGAAGTTACAAAGGATGGCAAAGTGGTATAATGATGGTACTCTTTCTAACCCATTTTAAGTAGGGCGTTCATGGTTCATGAACTGCACTGAACTGAACCATATAAATGGTTCGGTTCAGTAAATGGAATCACTTTTTATAAAAAACTGATTTATTTTTAAAATCAGTTACAATTCGGTTTAAAATCAGTTTACACTTTTAAACTGGTTTAGTTTTAGATAACTGGTTTTTTAATAAAAACCGGATTATTTTTTAAAAACTAGTTTTCAACCAATTTTTCGAAGAAAAAAATCGAAATTTTTTTCTCGAAAAAGTCGAGAACTTTTTTCCCGAAAAAAGATCGGAAATTGTTTTCCGAATAATCGAGAATTGTTTTCCGAAAAAAGTCGAAATTGACAATTTTTTTTCAGAAAAAAAAAGTCGGAAACTTTTTTCCGGAAATATCGAGAACAATTTTTCCGAAAAAAAATTAAACATTCTTTTTTAATAAAAACCAGTTCATAAATTCAAACTGGTTCTGAACCAGTTATAAACTGAATTGTAACTGTTTTTTAAAAGTGGTTCAGTTCAAAATTGAATTAAATGGTTCAGTTTAAAATATGGTTCGGTGCAGTTCGAATTATAATTTGGTTCACTTAACTGAATTTTTGAACACCACTATTTTATTGTTTATTGCTTCCGCTGAGAACGTTGTAGACGCAAAGGTGGACATATCTGGTACCCCATCTGGACTACGCCAGAATTTCAAAAACTACAAATTGTAATATAGTCTCAAACTATCGTAGTTGGTGGTCGAATCATTTTACATGTTTGGGCATCTTTTAGTTCTTATGTTGCTACTTGGTTTCGAGTCTTTGTAATATATTTTTTATCTTCTGTGCTAGCTAAGGAGATTCTTTGGTTAATGGTATCATATATATATACGCACATTCTCGGAAATTCAACAGAATGGATCCACACAGGGGGTTGTTACTGATTTGAAGAAAATTCAGCTAATATATTGAAACTTTGGTTGGCCTAAATCAATTATTACTCAACGTAAGGATGACAGATTTCTTAAAGAACAGAAGGATGAAAGAATATGAAATAGTGAGACAGAGAAGGATACAATTTATACAAAGTCAAAAAGATGCAATTGAAAGGGAGAAGAAGACCAAACTCGAATCATTACAAATCAGTTACCGGAAGATTGGATCGGACACCAACGCCAAACTCAAACCATATCAAATCCAAAAGGATAGGATTGCAAAGGAAGAGAAGATTATTCAAGACGATGCCAATGTCAAATACAACAAATTACAGATTGAAAAGGAGAAGATTGAAGCGGACGCCAATTTTAAACTGAGTAGAATAAGATGAACTTTGTAAGCTTTCAAAAGAAACGAAAGCCAAATATACATCAATGGAATATGAGAAGGAGACTATATAGTAGGGAGGGACACTATAATAATAAGACCAGACCGGTAGGAATAAGAGTGTATTTCCTTGTGTCTTCATGTTGTTTCTTTTCTTGTTTTTATTTTATTTTATTTTTTCAAATTTTTGTTTCTTTTGTATGTGAACTAATTATATGAAAAGGTTTTTATATGTATACAATAAAAGAGTTAAATATATTTTAACTTTCTTTAAATATATCAATTTCATTTTTTTAAATATCATTAGTTTAATAATTTTACTATTTAATTTTTATCTTAAGTAATGAAGTTTTACGCAAAAAAGGTGGTTGAATTGTATACTCTTTAAAATTTTACTTTTGAAGATAAGAAGGTTTGATTAGTCCAATTGTCCCTTAAAGACATTTTAGGTTTCATAATGGTCCCTTAAAGAAAAAAAGGTTCAGATTAATCCCTTAAAGACATCTCCGTTTGTCACATTGGTCCTTCTGTTAATTTATCAACCACAAATGTATTAGGTGGACCAACATTAAAGGTGGTCCACCATATACCACAAGATATTTTTTAATCTTAACCATTGGATCTTTTTGAAAGAAAAACAACCATTAGATTTCGCATGTCCACCATATCTAAGAGTGCACCATCACCACAAATTTTTGTCTCATCTTCTTCCTCCATTTCTTCATCTTCTTCCTCCATCCTCCATTCCTTCATCATTTTTTTTCTTCATAATTTCATCATTAAAATCCAAAATTTCAAAACAAATTCAAAAATAAATAAATTCCAAAATTGCAAAACTCTTAACTTTTATCAAAATTTCAAATCTCCAAACAAAAACTCTAAATCCCAAATGTCAAATCCCCAACAAACCTAACCTTGAATTTCATCTTTACTTTCCAAATTTAATCTCATCAAACCCAACAAAAACTCTTAACTATTATTGATGATGGTGATGGGGTATGAGTGTTTGTGGTGGTTAGGTCAAAGAGACAAAAAATGGAATTGAAGAAACAAATTGAGAAAAAAGATGATGATGAAAAATTGAGGAAGAAGATGAACTTTTTGGGTTTATTTGAAGGTTGATAGATTTGAGTTTATTTTTTATGATATTTATGAAAAAGATGAAGTTCTTGTATTTTTTTCTACAATTTCTGGACCCCAGAGAGATGAAGAAGATGAACAGTGGCATTTGTTCATCATTTAACGTTTTTTTGCCAAAAACTAACGGAATGGACCAAAATGACTAACGGAGATATCTTTAAGGGACCAATTCGGACCTTTTTTTCTTTAAGGGTCCATTGTGAAACCTAAAATATCTTTAAGGGACCATATTGGACTAATTAAACCAAATAAGAATGAAAATAGTCAAAATGCAGAGAATGTTTCAAGAATTTTCTATAAAAGATAAAGAAAATTGATTTTAGAAAATTGCTTTTTAAGCCCCCTATGTTACTCTAAGACCCCCAACGTGACAAAAATGCCCTTCTAAACGGGTTCGATTTTCACGAACCGAATCATAATACATCATGATTTTCTCTACCCTTCTCTAGTAGAGTTTTTGCCTTCCGCGAGAATCGAACCACGTACCATGGAGTTCAAGTACATGTTCAATTCATTCTCACTGTCACTAGCTCAATTGGCAGTGAGAATGAATTGAACATGCACTTGAACTCCAGAGTTCGATTTCCACGTAAGACAAAAACTCTACTAAAAAGGTAGAGAAGATTATGATGTAACAGTGCAGGGATCGCCTAAAAGAGGGGCTCGGGCATTTATCATCACTTCTAGAAAACCTATCTGTTTCTACACACGGGTGACACATACAAAGTACATATTAATATTAATAGGTTTCATAAGTTTCAATTCTCTTGACTTTAAATTGCTTTAATTTGTTTTGTCCCAATCTAAATCATGTTCATTTTCTTCTTTTACCTTGTCCTAATGCAGTTGATTTTCAGCAGGTTTATTGTGCGGTAAAAGCTGCTTAGACTCTCCAAATAGTTACAAATATACTACGAAGAAAAATTTTCCTCAAAAAAATCGAGAATTTTATTTTTGAAAAAAAAAAAACGAATTTTTCTCTCGAATAATTGAGAACTTTTTTTTGGGAATTTTTTTCCGAAAAAAATTCAGAAATTTTCCCGAAAAAATATCGGAAAAATCGAGAACTTTTTTTCCGAAAAAAAAAATTGGAAACTTTTTCCAAAAAAATCGAAATTTTTTTTCTCGAAAAAAAGTCGGAAACTTTTTTCAGGAAATATCGAGAACTTTTTTCCGAAAAAATTAAGTATTCCTTTTTAATAAAAACCGGTTCATAAATTCAAACTGATTCAGAACCAGTTATAAACTGTATTGTAACTGTTTTTTAAAAATGGTTCAGTTTAAAATATGGTTCAGTGCAGTTCGAATTACAATTTGGTTCAGTTAACTGAATTTTTGAACATCCCTATATCCAACATACATTGACGTTTGCATTGAAAATTCATCAAGGACATATGTTTCACGATATGATTCAATTGCTCAGGTAGTTTTGTTTTTGAGTGATCCTATTTAAACAGATCTACTATTTTATTTTATTTTATTTTTTGTTGGTAGACGAAATGACAGTTATTGGAAACTCACACACACAAAGTGGAGTGATCAGGAATCGAACCCCAGCCATGACATCCGACACTAACAATTTCGGTATTTCTACCATTTGAGCTAAGACTTGTTGACAAATCTACTATTTTATAAGTATTGTTTTGATGATATTTTTCTACTAATAAATAAAAATGAAGATATTGAATTTATTTTGATGAATATTTTTTAAAAATATCAACTTTTTATATTGTTTACTTAAATATATTAATTTTCAATATCGTGTATTGACATACCTAAAATAGTTAACTAAATCATTTCATATGACTTTTTTTTGACGGAAAATCATTTCATATGATACGAAGGGAGAGTATTGATAAAGGGTACGTGTTTAGAAAGGCATGTGCTCAAGACTCATGTGATAACTTGAAAATAATTCCATATAAACTTCAAAATATCCAAAATAAACATTTTAAATGAATGACGTGCAGTTCAAGTTGCAAGAGGGGAAGCAATAGTGCAACAATTGGATGCTGATCACAGATGGAAGAAGCCTAGTAGTGGTCAAGTCAAGTGCAACATCGATGCTTCATTTTCATCTAATTTTACTCGAGTAAGCATCGGAATTTGCATTTGGGATGAGTTTGGTGTTTTTGTATTGGCAAAATATAATCATTATACCCCAATATGTGACGTTCAAATTGGAGAACTGCTTGGATTATTATAGGCTTTCAATTGGATCCATGATTTGAACTCATGCCTGGTTGATTTTTAGCTTGACTCGAAATTAGTAGTGGATAATTTAACTCTAATAAGTATGGTACTAGTGAGTTTGGTGAAATTATTACTCATTGTAAAAAACTCTTCTTTTCTTTTTATCCTAAATCTAGTGCTGAATTTAATAAATGACAAGCAAATAAGGCTGCTCATAGTTTAACAAATGCCGGTGGCTTATTGTAAACATCATATAATCATCAACCAATAATCATATCACGAACAATTCGTATTTTGATGTTCCTTGCTGTCAATGAATATGGACTTTACAAAACATGTAATCAAAATTCAGTGTAATTTTATCCTCTAAAATCAACTGTGAACAATTGCTATGATGAATATGGCTTTCTGCTAACTCCTATATTATTCTGCAGTTTCAGACAAAAATATATGCGACATTGCATCAAACGGTAGTGAAGTTGTGCAGTTTCCGCAGCGTTGCCTTAGAAAACATCTGCAAGTTACTGCCTTCCTTTCTTTGCAAGTTTTGGATTCTTGCACATTCTTATACATTGGGGGGTGATCTCTACTAGTTCATCTTCTTGGATGTATTCAATGCAGTCATCCAGACTGTAATCCAATGGTGTATCAAGAATCACTGCACAAGGGAGTAAGGAAAGTTAAAAGTTTATCAAATATTAGCCTACTACTACATATGAGTGAATGTAAAGTTTTCGGACTTGCTTTACTGAAAAAATTTGCTATTCAGTGGAAGATGATATAGGTTTTTTATTAAACAGAAACATGAAAAAAAAGTCAATGGTGCAAACATTTTGAAACTTAATGAACCTATGTGTGACAAAATGAACTTAAAGGACCTATGTGGTACAAACACATAACTTAAAGGATAGTAGATGCAATTTTTTCTAATAAATATTCGACTTGCAAAATATTGAACCAAGATTCGGCTTATCAAATGATGTCAACCTAGGATTCAAACCATCTCATAATCTGAAAAGGCCATTCAACAGCTTTGTATAAATCCGTAGACGTAATTAATTACACAGTATACCATAGAATGAATTACCAAGTATCTTTACAGTTGCAGATGATAAACTAATAATTTGCAACATCAATTTTAAACTATTATTATATGATAATAAACTGGAGAATTATAAAGAAAATAGTTGCAAACAAAATAGCTTGGGATTAAAATAATGGTCAAAATAAATATTTATTTAAGGTTTAAATATAATTTTAGTCCCTACAAATAGTGTTTTTTGGTTTTAGTCCCTATAAGTTTTTTTGTTTGTTTTCAATCCCTGCATATTCAAAACTTGATGATTTTAGTCCCTTAAGGCATAAGTGGACCAATATAATCATGACATGTGGTGCCACGTGGCCTAATAAGGTGACTTTCGGGAACTGTAAATTGCATCAAACCACCCCTAATTTCAATTTGTGTATTTCACATAATATGTTGACTGCAACGGAGCTACTTCTCACCTGATTGTTCCTTGTTGGAACGAATGTTTGTTGCAGCTTTTTTCTTGCAAACATTCAAGGCCAAGTCCCCAGAGCGTTGATGAATGCCAACAATTTGACCTTTATACACTTCAGCTCCGGGACCAATAAACATTTGCCCCCTCTCCTGTGAACTTGCGATTGCATAAGAAGTACAAGTTCCACCCTCAAAAGCAACCTGGTATTCCAGCAAATATCATTAACCAATGAATGAAACAATGGCAGTCAAAAGAACCGTAAACAGTAATCTAAGTGTAACATTACCAGCGAGCCTAAATCACGAGTGCTCATATCACCGGCCCAAGGACCATAGCAATCAAAGACAGTGTTGAGAATAGCTGTCCCTCGGGAAGCAGTTAAAATTGCATTCCGCAATCCAAGTAGACCACGGGTTGGGATCTTATATTTGATTAGTGTAGTTCCCTCCGATCTACCAGAAATAAATATTGAAATCATCAGACAGAATGCTATATTAATTTAACCGTTAAAATCTCCTAAACTATAGGAGGAACTCATATTTATGACACACAGATACGAGTTTGGGTATTGGACATAACATTGTATGGACATCAGAATTGCAACCTTTCTTCTATATTTTTCTTTACGAAAAAGGAAAGAAGCATTTCTAGAAGTATATCAATATCAATACAAAATACATAACCTCAAAACATACAAAACCACCATAGGACTAAGACATCCTAACAATAATGGATATTATCTAAGAAAAGTTTCTTTATAACAATGCTATGTTTCCATAGGGGTATAACTTTAGTGGTAAAATATATTACAATATAAATAGAAGGAAAGCAATTTTCATACCCAACTCCTTGCATATCAGACATTTGTCCTCGTCTCTTGCCAAGAAGTTCAACAACTGCTCCCACGTACTCTTCTGGTACCTCCACAGTTGCAATCTGCAACCATTCCACGAATTAAAATATGTACGAAAAGTGTGAAGGGACTCGAACATTTTTGGAGAAAATTCGGTCTATCATAACAAAAAGCTTTTAAATGACACAAAATAACTAACAATCCCAATATTTAATAGCATAAAAAAGAATAAGTTCCTGCATTTGATTGTAATATCCTAGCCTAGCTGAATTCATAAAAATGAATAGACACTTCTTATGTAGAAAAAGGGCATCCTAGAACCATAAAGTTACCACAGTGACAAGGTCATGGGAATAGTTAGACCCATTGTGAACTTATTGTTGGAAAGTTTTCCTTGCACTTGCAAACCTCCTTGCATTTCTTATATAACATCATCTTAATATATTTGTGTAACCAATAATGTTGATTCTCAAAGTACAAGGTCATTAGAAGCTAACTTTTAGGAAAGTGGTTATAGAAAATAATGTAAATGTAAAGGCCATAACATAGATCCATCTTATGCTTTTAATGACACAAAATCACCGGACTTTGACCCATGCAATAATTAAAAGTCAGTTCTATACAAAAGTAAATAGGAATGAGCACGTCAAATGACTGAGTCACGTCCAGTTATTTTCAATGTTATCGATGGAAGACCATAGCGGAGAGCCAAAACTCCAACATATGGCGCCGTGGCGCAGGCGCGCAGCCATCTTTCACAACAAAATGGCCATATCAGTTTTACAAAAATCCACCACATATATCTGCCATGGCCGATGTTTGACATTATATTTAAATAGCAATAAAAATTTGATTGGAAATTTACCTCGTACGGCTCCAACACTTTGTCATTCACCTTCTTGTTGATAACTTTGGGAGGCCCAACCATGAATTCATATCCTTCCCTTCGCCTGAAGATTGCAACATTATTTCAAGAAATTAGATTATTCGCAAGAAATAGAATACTCACACAAACACACTTAGTCACTGGCTTATTAAGAAAAATGCTTAGTCACTTACATATTTTCAATGAGTATAGTGATATGCAGAGTTCCGCGCCCACTGACAACGAATGTATCAGCTGTTTCACCATCTTCAACCTTCATAGCCAGATTTCGCTCAAGTTCACGATAAAGCCTGTCCCTTAAATTCCTACTGGTAACATACTTTCCCTGGAAAGTACAGGATAAGTTTTAGATGGTCTCTTACATAAATGTGAAACAAAAAAAATTACAAAGGAAGGTGAATAATAGCAACTATTGTGTCCATCAAAAGGCATCAGGATATCAACAATGTAAAGGATACAATTAGAAGACTTCTTTTGTGATGGAAATGAAATATTATTCTATATACATACCTCACGACCGACAAAAGGTGAAGTGTTTATGGAGAAAGCCATTTTCACTGTCGGTTCTTCCACTTTGATGGAAGGTAGTGCCTTCCCAGTCACTTTATCCGCAATTGTCTCCCCAATCTGAGTTGCAATGGCTTTTATAAGGTTGCTTAAAGAAAACATCATGCACTTCATCTAAAACCCTAAACCTTTACCTGAACATCAGAAATTCCACATACTGCACATATATCACCAGCCTCCACCCTATCTGCAGGGACCCTAAAGAATTTTTCATATACATAAAGCTCGCTAACTCTTGCATATCTACATGAATCTTCTGAAGTGCATACCTGAACAATTAGTGAAGTATTATTACCTTGTAGGAATTCAGAAATTAAACAATAAAATTAAAGGACAAGGAATACCAACCTTGACCTCCATCCCTTTTTCTAAAACTCCAGCTTCCAAGCGCCCAATTGCTATACGCCCTTTATGTCCCTCAAACTCGGTACTTGTAACCTAGTTGATGAATAAGTATATGATAAGACTACAGATTAGATCTTGTATATATCATTTCACATAATTTGGTTCAAATCGTGATGTTTAAAAATGAAATTTGAGAGTTTATCGGTGTTTCATATTTTGTTATGGTTTATTAAAACTATAATGGACTACAGAGCATTTCCTACAAACTTCATAAATGGTCGTGTCTATAAAGAAATGGAATCATCCAATCCAAGCTAAGTAGAAATTAGATAGGATTGTCATACATATTTTGCCTCAGCTGAATCAAATGGTAAATATTTTCAACTGCTTCTGTTATTTATGTTTCCCATGTGGTAGTAAATTAGAAGGAGCACATACTTACTACCAAGATGCTTCTGTTACTATTATATATACAAAATAAAATCAATAGAATAATTGAAATAAAAGACCAAGATGCAGTATGATAAACAGCTACTAACAAGCATTTGGAGTGAGCCATCTTTATCAATACGTGGTCCAGGGATACATCTCATGATGGATTCAAACAATGGCCCAAGGTCCTCTGCCAGATCTTCAGGAGACAACCCTGCTTTCCCTTTTATACCACTTGCATATATTACCTGAAAGTCACACTGCAAAACAGAAAAAACATTACATATACTGAAACAATTGCAATCCTTTAAAACTCAAACACAGCTGATATGTTTGTATTTACCAGCAAACATTCGAAATCTTAATGACTGTATACCTTTCCCACAGATCACTGTGATTAAAGAAATCACAGTTGAACTAACTACTGACAGATTTCCAATTCCAAGTAAAAACCCAATTTGTAAAACACACAAAACAAACTATTTGTGTTATATCACAAGCATACCTGTTCATCCGTTGCATTTAGTTCAATGAAGAGTTCGAAAGTAGAATTGACAACAAACTCAGGGCGAGCAGAAGACCTGTCTATTTTATTCACAACAACAACAACCGCATGACCAAACTCTAAAGCCTTCTTTAAGACAAATCTTGTCTGCGGCATTGGCCCTTCAACAGAATCTACCTACACAAACAAAGAGAAGCTTGAAAAACATATATATTACAAGAAGCCACGTTTTAAGCGGCATTGGATCTTCAGTGAATTGGAAAAGGAGTTGGAGTAAGTACCACTAGAAGGATTCCTTCGACCATATTCAAGATACGCTCAACTTCACCACCAAAATCAGAGTGACCAGGAGTATCAATTATATTAATCTTGGCATCTTTATAAGTCACAGATGTATTTTTACTCAGTATAGTGATTCCTCTTTCACGCTCCAAATCATTGGAGTCCATTATCCTTTCTTGAACAGTTTGATTATCACGAAACACCTACACAAAAGCCAATAGATATGTCACATCGTCAACAAAATCATCTAATCTCTCACTTTTCTCTATCAAATAAATAAACAACCAAATAAAACCTACATTATCTTAAGTTTATAATAACAACAAAACAAAATTTTCATCACATAGAAAACAATCTCATGGAAAAACTGTTTTTTTTCCAGTTTTAAAGAGCCTAGCAACAAAACTCACACAACACTAAGGGCTTGTTTAAGACAAACAACTTATTTGCAGCTTATAGCTTATTTGCAACTTATATAGCAAAAGATAAAATAAAGATAAATTGTTTTTATATATGCTAGGAACTGTTTTCATTAACTATATTGGAGAACTTATGAAAATAAGCTAAAAAAAAACATGAAAATTGTCATAAGTTGTTTTCGTGCGTTCTCCCACACAGTCTCACAAAATTTATGCTAGTATATAAGTTCAAATAAGTCAATCCAAACAGACCCTAAGTACTGAGGAGTTGAAAATTACAAGTTCAAACTCCGCACCCCAGCATATCAAATGTAAACTGTAAACTGGCTCGCGTAAGTACAACTCATATGATAAAAGGATATCAAACAGGACATTTGAGTTGTACTTACGCGAGCCAGTAAAAAATGAGTTTATAAACAAAGTGTAAACTGTAATTGTGAAATTGATACCTTAGTTTGTTTAAGCATAGCATCAACAAGAGTTGTTTTTCCATGATCAACATGAGCAACAATTGCAATATTTCTAATATCTGCTCTTCTCATCAATTTCCTCTTCTCCTCTAAGGTAAAAATATGAACCAACAAATTCAATTAATAACTAAATTAAATTAACTATATAAAGCTAACTATAATGAATAGAAAGTGAATTAATGAATTACCAGTTATAGGCTCAGTGACTTCAGAAACCGAACATTTGATAGGAGTAATGTTATTGTTCCTTGAAGCAATTCGAAGGGTAGGTTTGGAAGAAGATAAGTTAAGTCCAAAGAGTTTGTTACGTTGTTTAGAGAAGAAAAGTGGTGAAGAAGAATTCTTAGGAAGTGTTGTAGATGAGAATAATAAAGTGTTTTGAGAAGTGAGTACCATTTTCTCCATTATTTTTCCTTCACTTTACTCACTCACTGTGTAATGGATTATTACACAGAAAAGAGAGAAAGATGAGGGATTGGGGAAAACGAGAGTGTGAGGCTATTAATATTGTTGAGTTTGAAATGAAATACTAGTGGTATAGAAATGGATACGATACTTGGATATTGTACTGTGTGGGAATTAATTAATCAACTAGGTTTTCGTCCTCAATGCTTCTGTGTACGGTTTTCTTTCTTCCACATCATCTAAACTTTCTTACCATTGATGTTATTTAGGGGTTAATGTGACGGCTAATCTTATCCTCAACACTCATTTTATTGTTCTTGTAATTTAGTAGTCATCTTGTGGTTAAATTTATAGGTAGACTAGATTTGAATAAGGATAGTCGAATAGGTTTTGCTAACAAGTGTTCTGGACACTCTTTAAATATTTTATTTAAAGAAATTTTTTATTTAAAAGGTTAATACTAATGTGGAAAAAATCACCATTTTGTTTTAACAAAAGTCATGGCCTGCCTCCATATATCATGCAACCCGTGTACTCCATCAAGTTGAACATCCAACGGATGGAAACCATTCGTGATGATTTCGTCATGTATTTTCTCACTATATATAACACACCTCAAAAGTTAAATACTACAATTTTCAATATGTTGACTTTACATATTTTTATTCAAATTTTATTAAAATTTACTATTTAAGGTCTTAAAGAGTGTCTGAAACACTTGTTAGCATTTTCTTTAAATTTATTGTATTATTAAATGCATAATTTATATATATTTTTTTTTTGTTGACAAATGCAGAATTTCTATATTTAAATATATTAACATGTGTCATAAGGATACATGTTAACATGACCCTTATTATAAGCATGTCAAAGTAATTTTTGAAAAAACAACTTATAAAAATACATTTTTCGTTAGTAAGAATTTATAAATTAACATAAAAGTTTACTTATTTTCATAAGTCATTTTTCTCAAGCTCAAATATAATTCAATCCAAACGGACTCTAAGTGTCTTGGACAGACTTGTGTTTTGGTCGGTGAGAAGTGTCTTCGGGGGTGTTTGGGTTTTGAAGAGAAAATAATTTTGGTGACTAAAATGGACTCTACTTGATGCAAGATTTTTTTTTTGTTTGACTAAGTTTATGCAAGAATGTAGAGGGGATTTTTGTATTTTTTTCAATTTATCGTTCTATGCTTTTTTTGCTCGACTCTTTGCCGCTTCCATCAATTTTTCTTCTTTGTTTTATTCTTTCTCTCTCTCTCTCTCTAATATTTTTTAGATCTTTCTCTCCCTTTTAATGGAAGGAGAGAATTAATTTGCATTTTGGGATTTCATAGTGGCTTTGCAAAATGATGTTAAAATCTATTGTTTTGTGATTTGACTATGATATTCCCTGATACCATAAGGGGTTGGATTATCTTACCCATTCGGGTCCATATGCCAAGATAATCTAAGCCAATAGGGTTATCATACGGAAATGAGGGACACATAAGCAAAAAACATTACCACGGCAGATAATGGGGGAGTGACAATACCTATTATCTAGCCTCATACATAGGAAAGATAAAGAGGCGGTTGAAAATTAATTCACTTTTAACCAAACACATAAAAACCTAAGACTTGATCTGGGTACACCGTCGATTAGGTATCATTCTATGTGACTTTAGCAAGAACTTTCAGCATCCACTGTGGGACCACAAAAATGTAGATTTTCTGGCCACACTACAACTGAAATGATGGTACGAGCACAATCTTCATCATAGGAGAATAACACCCTTAAAACGATAGACATGCTCGTATATGGTGCTTCAGGGTATAAAACTTTGAGTTTCATGGACACATATCTGGGGTACAACCAAATCAAGATGAAATTTTTGGATGCGTTGAATACGACATTCATGACAAACACAAGAACCTATTATTATGAGGTACTGTCGTCTGAGTTGTTAATTTTTACAAATTTCAATTTTGCAAGTTGGAATACTCATATAACGTGTTATGTATTGTTAATTTTTGCAAATTTCAATTTTAGAAATCGTACATTGAAACACTTTGTATGAGTGTTATGGTTTATCAATTTTTGTGAATTTCATTTTTGCAAATCCGAATGGATTTTAGTGAAATGTGGGAAAAGTGAAAAAATCAATGATTTTAGTTTATATAGAAGGGTAAAATAGTCAATTCAATTAGATTTGTAGGGGTAAAGTGTTAAATGGGGAGGGGGGAGGGTTGAGAGGGAAAAATTTTCCAGCAACATTGATTCAGTTGGGCCCAATGGTTGGAGCAGTGTCTCAAACACTTGTTCCAACCTCAAAACTTCCTTCTTCTGCGTACTTCTTACACCTCCTCGTTCAACCTCGTAATAATGGCTTCCACTCCACTTTTCATAAGCACAAACAATGCCTCAAATTCCACACAGCCATTATTCCGAACATTATGCTGTTTCAAGATGTGAACAGGGTCACAAGATTATATGCTGGCTCAGGAAATTCATTACTCTCTTATTAATTCTGCTTGTAAATGTGAATTATATATGCTGGTAACAATCTTGTGAAGCATTACTCAAAATTTAAGAAAATGGGTACTGCGCATAGGGTGTTTGATGAAATGCTTCTTAGGAACACAATCACTTGGACTACCCTTATGAAGGGATATTTGATAAATGGTGATCTTGAAATTGTGTTTCATGTTGCATGTGACATGTGACATGTACTTCCTTGGAGTGGTTTTCAATGAGCACACTTGCTCTGTGGTTCTGCAGAAATGTAGATTCGCTGAAGATCGCAGTTTTGCTTAGCAGGTTCATGCTTCTGTGTTAAAAAATGCAGTTCATGAGGATATTCTTATGCCAAAGACAGGTTTGTGAGATAAGGCATTTAAGGTCATTGTAGATATGATAAACTCTAGCGTGAACCCTAGTGACTATATCTTTACGAATTTGATCCGTGTGTGTGATTCAAGTATAGGACTTTGCATAGTGAAACAACTACATGGGCTGGTGGTGGTAAGTATATGGTTTTATGTGTGTAACATCTCTTGGAAATGCTTTAATTACAATGTATAGGCAACATGGAATGGTCAAAGAAGCTTAGAGAGTGTACGTTTGAAATGGATGTGAAGTGTTTGATTTTTTGGTTCAAAGTTCTATCAGCATTTGTTAAGAACGGTTTTGCTAATAGAGCCCGAGTTTTTCTTAAATATGCTTCAGAATGATGTGCCACTTGGTTTTGGTTGCTTTAATATTTTATTTTATAGATGTTTAGATTGCAATAATTTGGAATTTGGGCTTCAAATTCATGGACTTACAGTAAATGGTCATGTTCTCCGATATGAACAGTGCTATTGCTTTGGTTGATTTGTATGCTAAGTGCAGAACTTTGGAGTTAGCAAGAGTGGTTTTTGACAGGATAACAAATAAAACTATAACTACATTTAATGCCATTCTAGTTGGATACTTGAATTCAGAAATATGAGATGAAGAAGATCCTATGGTGTTTTTCAGCAAACTAAGATTCAATGGTGTTAACCAGATCAAGTGTCATTTCACCAGCTTCTTAGTTTGTCTGAAAATGAAGTGTGCATAGTAGCTGGAAAGAGTCTTCATGCTTACCCTATAAAGGCTGGACTTGAAGATGATACTGCTGTAGGAAATGCGATAATGACTTGTTTGCTAAATGTGGCATTATTAGGGATGCTTATGGGATATTTACTTGTATGAATCGTGACCGGGTGGCCTGCAATGCCATAATTTCTGCATACACTATGTTCGGATCAGACCTGTGATTGAGCACTACTCTTTTCTATGATCATTCTTATAGGTCGAGCAGGATATCTATCCAAAGATGAAAGACCTGTGATTGAGCACTACTCTGCAATTGAGTAAGTGGAAATATCTCTGAAGCCTTGTAAGATAGATAACAGAATACTTGTTTGTTGAGTGGCAATATGCTGAGAATTCTTATATTGCAGGGATAACAGATTACTTGACAGACACAGACATCCTTTGCCTGACCTCTTGAAATGTGAGTAACACCACCAATACAAGATTGGCAAAAACATGAAGTTTTGGAGGCAAGAGGACTCTTACTCGATTCTTATAACAAAGAACATATTCTTGGTGAGTAACTAAGTATCATCATTTTGTCAAAAAAAGAAAACTAAGTATCATCATTGAAGGGAGGAGGGAGATAAGGCACTTGCCACATATATAAGAACCTTATAAAAACAATTTTTCATATTAACATTATAATTCTTAAAATGTGTATTTGATCCGCTAAAAAATAAGGGACTAAACATGACAACTTTAATTGTACTGTGTTTGATAAATTGTTCTGGGAATTTGACAAATTGGGGGACGAGAAACCGGGCAAAAAATGAAATTTTTGTCCCTCGCTAAACCACGTGACAACTTTTTGTCGCAAGTACATGTTGTGTAAAATACCAAAATAACATTTTGTCCATTAAACAATGTACAACACAACAAATTGTTCAATATCTTAAGAGTTCGTATTGTTCTATCATGTACTGTTTCGTCCAATACTTACCTTTTGCAAATCAAACAGACTCAAAGTGAGAACTCGTAAAACCTATTTTAAGTTCTTAAAAGTGTTTTATCATTTGAGTGAAGACCAGACTTTACTTACCTTGAAACCAGAGTGCTAACGCATAAAAAAATCTGAATGTTGAAACAAATAATGTGTACTAAATCCCCTCTGTTGATTTTCTAATGAAAAGATGACACAAAAAGAACCAATAGTATAAAGAGAAAATGTTAAAATAAAAAATAAGAAAACTTTTATGATGTGCCATTTTTTAGTTAGACAATGGGGACATGTGATTTGATTGCATGTTGTGATCATATTTTTTGACAAAAAATCTTCTCATTTTGACTAGTAATGAATTTATCAAACTAAACATTTAGCTTTGTTGATAATTTGGCCCCATGTTGATAATGCCTTCTACTAAAGATTCACGGTTCAAATACAAACACACAAAAGAAAACTAAAAATACTGTCCACTATTTTTAACTTTAGTCCTTGCTTTTTATTTGAAAAGATTGCATATTTTTAGTTACTTGAAGGTGATAGCAAAATCATGCGCAATTTAGGTGTAAAAGTTGAACGCTCTCATCTCTTAATTAAGTTGTCAAGATGTCTAATCTTTCCATTGATAAGAAACTTGTTTCCTAGCTGACTATAGTTGCTTCACAGGTTGGTCTTAACCTTAGGAATTAAACGACAGTATGTACTAGCATCTCCACAGTTTGAGGTAAGTGATTATGCTCTTGCAAGTTGCAACAAATCCATATTGTTTGCCGACACAACTTTCACGTAGTTGGCAGCTCGAAGTCGTTGGATAAAAAAATTGCATAAGTTCAATTGATTTCAAATTTGATGAATCAAACTTGAAATCAAAACCGTTTAGTCTTCGGCCGAACGACTTCGAGCTGCGAACTGAGTGAATAAGTGAAAATTGTGACAGTAAGTAATCAAAATTAGAGTGACACCCACTTTATGTCAAAGCCAAAAATATGATATACCTAGCTTTTTGGCATGGTTTGCAAGATATTTTCTTATAACAGAAATAATTATTTCTTTCTTCTGTAATGGGATTTTTATTTTATAATTAAAAAACTTATTAGGTAGATATGGAGGGTCAGTGTAATAGTCCAAAATCTAATATTATAACCACAGTGCATTAAATGTTGGACATATATCAGTTACGTGCTGGCAATGCATTTGCAAATTATGGAAGCCAACTAATTACAATATACATGCAATAGATTAATGTATAAAACCAAAATATAATATATAACCAGCACAACCAAACAAATGATAATGTTTCCAAATTCTAACATACAAACACAAATTGTAATACATCACTCAAAAACACTACAATTGGTTTAATTTGATAATAATATATACACCATATTTCTTTTTTGTTCATAATATTAATTAATTATGCTACTGCACTCACTGCAAGCCCTCATTAACCCTTAAGATAATTAATTTAAAAGGAAAAGGGGCTCATGGTCTAGTTTGTTAAGAAATGTAATTCAAATGGGATTGAAAAATATCTATGAAACACGAACACAGTCACAGACATCGGGTACACAAACATCGACGTGTGTCTGACTTCAGAATACGTCTAATATGAAGACTGTTGGTACTTCATAGGGAAATATTAAAAGAAGGATCTTTTGGAAGGAGCTCTTCCAACAGCTTTCATAAGGTTAGCAATCTCAAGAACCCTTGCAATTTTAGTACCCCTTTTAGACTCTGCAGATGCCCTTCTCTCTTGTGCTTTCCTATGAGCTTTTGCTACATCATTTTGCATTTTCTCCAATGCTTTTGCTCTTTTCTCCTCCAACTTCCTCTGAACAATAATGCATTGGTTCACAATGGACAAAATTGTAATTACAATAAGACAGATTGGACATTGAAAAGGAAACTAGCATGAAAATCAAATCATTTATTAGACTACTTGATAAAGTAGCTTATTAATAAAGGAAGTGGATACAGAACATAGGACTCCATTCACAAAGTTAAGCTTATTCTTAGAATTTGACTTGGAGCTATATAAAATAACTTGGATATTCTCCGTTACTATATTAAAATTTGAGTCGAACCTAAGTCAAAAAAGTGACTTGTAGAATAAAAAACGCCTCACATTGAAACTTAGTTTGCAATCATATTGAAACTTCAAATTAGTATGACACTCCCTAATACCAAGCTAGAATAAGCTCATGTCTTAATTTAACTTTTCAAATACCAAATCTTTCAAGCTGAATGACTTAGATTTTAAGCTTGTATATGATCAACCCCCTTGAAATTCAAGCTAACACACCACACACACATAAAAAATCAAATGGGAAATAGAAAAATAACAAACAAGTGTTCTAGAGTCCTTAACTTATTGATTCTTCATTAAAGTATATTGATCCTTCATTCATGTTCCAAAATTGTGACCTTTTCATTAAAATATATTGATCCTTCTTTCAATAGTAGTATAAACATTTCCTAGTCCTTAACTTGTCAACCTCATTCAAAAATAACCATTTTTCTGACGACCAAGAAGAAACTAATACTAGTTTAATTAGTTGTTAATAGATTGATTGAATCAATGATCAGCTTATATCAAGATAACTTTCTATTCATGAGAGTAATAATTGCAAACAAGCATCATATCTACAAAAATTCAAACCAACTAATCATAATTATTAACCCACTAACCATATAACAACATAAAAACACAATCAATTAATTGGATTCAAGTGGTTAATGAGCTCCCATATAACTAACTTTTTGGGAGAACTCGAATTCCATTCCCGGTGGGAATAATTTTTTACCAAACTTTACTTACCTCGAGTACGAACTCTGAATTATCGAATCCCTTCCTTTCCTTAAGAACCAGATGGTTAATAGCAAAACATAAAAACACAAAAGAAAAGAAATAAAAAATTGCCACAATCATCCCCTCAAAGTCATGAAAACATGCAAATGACAAACCAATCATGCAAATCATACATACCTCAACTTTCTTCAACCATGAATTAGCTTTCTGAACCTGCTCATTCTCCCAACCATTGATCACAGCATCTTCCCTTTTGAATCTATTATTAACCTTAGCAACCTTAGCGTTCTGCCATGCAGCTATCTTAGATTCAACCTCTTCTTTCTTCACCCTCTGAACAGACACTTCACTCTGATGACCATTAATAGTTCCTGAAGATGATGATGTTGATGGAAGCATCTCCAAAGGGTTATTATCAGCCACAATTGCCAAAGGGTTTGTCTCTTCCATCAATTCATCTTCTCTAATCCTTAAGAAATTGTTAAAGCTTCTACTATTGTTACTTTCTCTTTCATTGCTATAATTAGTAATATTACTCATCATTGGACTTAAGTTATTATGGTCAATACTTGAACCTGCTAAAACTAAAGCACTGAATTCTCTACTTATACTTGTGAAATTCTCACTTGAAGCAACTTCTGTATTAGCTATGGAAACTAAAGATGATTGGTGACTGTGTAATTGTTGTCTTGTATGAGGATGATGAGGTGGGGTTAAGGCATGAATTTCTCTTATTTCTTGGTCTCCTTCATCATAATCATCATTATGGTCTCTGCTATGGCTTGTTGAAGGTATTTGATCATTCAACATGACAGGGTTGTTGTGAAATGGGATTGTTTGTGGTGTGTTTATTTATCTGTAGTGGAACAGAGAAAGTGAAAGTAAAGTGTAGAATGAGACAAAAGTCATGGGGCAAAAGAATGGTCAGCTGTTATTTGTTTATTGAGAAATGTTATTTAAACATAAAAAAGGGACATCTCTACAACATTAATGGGGAGTCACGTATATATAACCGGGGAGTTCTTCAACACATTTGGTCATTAACCAAATGTGTTGAAGAACTCCCCGGTTATATACACGTGACTCATCTTGATGTTGTAGACATAAAATCTTTCAAATTTGAAAAAATATTTACTTTTAACTTTGTTTTAACTTTATCATCCGCAAACAATTAAAAGGTGTCCCATATGCAATTTCTCGTAAACAAATAGTTGAGGAGTTGGAGATCAAATTTGGTTAATGTCAGTTAACCAAATGTGCTGAAGAACTCCCCGATTATATACACGTGACTCCCCTTATTGTTATTGAGATGTCCCCTTTTGATGTTTAAATAGTATTTCTCTTATTTATTAGTAGTATGGATTTCTATGTTGAATAATGGGATTTTGAGTGTATACAATTCCTACATTCGGGACAAATTTGCTGCAGTTTGTTTTAACACAGTTTTCCATCACAGTCGTCCGATTAAATATATGTGGCCGAGATGTTTCAAGTGATTTTACTACTATATTAAATATTAATCTTGACTGTCCGATCTGCAAACTGTAGCAAATCTGCATCCACACATTTGTGCTATTTTGTAAGGTATTTTTGGTCTTTTTTACCACTTAAGATATACTCCATGTGTTGTAAATTATATGTAAAAATTGGTCGATATAAATTAATATATTTAGTGTAAAATTTAATTTAGATATATTAACTTTTACTTACCCATTTTTTAATTATATTTTGAGGCGGATGGAATATTAATTTACTCCCTCTCTTCTACTTATGTTTGAATTAACTCCACCAGAGTTCAACTACAACGAACCAAGCCTTCTAGGAACATCCTATCTAAAGCACATCCCAATTCAAATACTTTGTATCGGTATGTATCCTATCAAATTATGTGGGTCAATTGGACATATGAAATTTAATTAATAGAAGATAGTTTATTGAGATTTAATCCCTTTAGTCTTTAATATAATTTTTTTTTACTTTTTAGATTAATTATATGATTTATATAAATGGTCTATAATATAGATTAGATATGTCAATAACTCAATGAATCTAAAACGAAATTTTTTTTTCTATTAAGGACTAAAGGAAGTATATGATAGAGATTGTGTTATCGACACTATTCTTCTATGTTTTGGGCATTAAGGTCTTTGATGGTGGGGATAAGTATGACTATTTTCATGAATCTTATCATGTCTCTTTAGTTATAGTTAAGATCTTATCCTAAATAGCATTTTTATCAAGCTCTTAACTATAAAAACTTATTTTCAGAACCTGCAGCAATATAGGCTGGGGCTAGATTTGTTGTTTATATTTTGCTCAACTAGATAAGCACTTGGGGTTAGTGGCCTCTACCAGTCT
Source organism: Trifolium subterraneum (assembly GCA_951799995.1). NCBI lineage: Eukaryota > Viridiplantae > Streptophyta > Magnoliopsida > Fabales > Fabaceae > Trifolium > Trifolium subterraneum. The sequence goes on along the minus strand of OX637463.1, from coordinate 41,646,543 downwards.
TTTACTCTAAACATAATTAATATGAGCATGAATCAATCTTCTACTTAATTTCAAACTGTTGTGCAAATGTCAACTCTCTCTTTCTCTATTTTTCTTTACGTCCTCTTGAGTTACATTTGTAGTCTCGATAATAACGTGGGAGTGTTGTTACAATGTTTCTCTAGTCGGTCACATATTTCTCCAAACTACTACTACTACTGACATCATTCATTTTGTTTATTAGCCACCTGTGCGGTTTCACTTGCCCAATTTTATTGGGTTATGAAAATGCCCATGTCTCACGTAATCATAAATAAATAAACTAACACTAATATCTTTTTCAACCTAAAATTCAATCAAGTAAAAACTCATTGTCTAATGTAAAGTGTCAAATCTGCAAAGAAGAAAAAGGGAAAAGAAAAAGCACTTTAATACTAATATATAATAATAATAATTTTTTTTTGGTCTTACTAATAATAATAATAATAATAATAATAATAATTTTGTTTATCATGATAAAAGAGTGATGTAAGTGATTCATAATGCACAAGTCATTAATAATATTATAAGGAATACGAGTTTTATAAAATTTAATGTAGGATTAAAAGTTCATATTATATAGGCATGTAAGGTGATGATTGCATCTGTTGAGGCAAAATCTCAATTTGATATTTTAAAGATAACAAACCTCTTAATTATATTTTAAGTGTAATTCTGGTCTCTTTGGTATCTAACAAGTGTTCTTGAGTGTTTTTAATTAAGCTAGGAACAATTGAGCTTCTAGATCAAATATCACTCTGAGAACGCTCTCTGAATCTAGCGCAACATTCCAATCAAAGACACATTCAATGCAAAAGCACTTATAAGTCAACCATGTACAAGACAAAGAAACATTTTTCTCTTGGACACTCACAAGATCTCTACGGTCCATAAGTTCATTTAAGGCAAGAAATATTTGGATGAATAGAGAAATTACCACATTTGCCAAGTTCAAGGATCAAGCATGTGCAAATGGCCAAATATCTTGAAGGAACATTCTCACACATGGCTTAAATTTATTATTCATGGACCATTAAGAAATAGACAGCACTACACTATCTATGAGTTGACTTGTACTTGCTAAGGAATATAAAATAAACACTCTCCTATGGGGCCTCACTTTCTTCCATGAGAAGCGTACTTGAAAAGTACTTTTTGGACAACTTTACAAAGTACAAAACAATTGTCGATTTTATCTACTATAGCTGGTCAAAGCCTTGCATCAGTTTTTCTTCTCAAAGAACAAATCACATACACGCCCAGTTTGGAGAACGCTCTCAGAGCGTTACTGAAAGGTAAGTGTACTTGTGTAAAAAGGAGATAGCTCATGCACAGTTGTTTAAAACGTGCTTAAAAGTTGTTCAAAGGATTTACTTGTTTGATAAGCAACATACAACAATCTACAGCTCACTCCAAGCTCATCATACACTCCTCTTGTAAAAGTCAGAAGAAGAAACTTTGGAGAGCGCTCTTAGCTAGAACTATCAATTTCTTCACCGAAGATCATGAGCTGTCAAATGCAAAGCAACTAGCCGTTATTTTCAAGTCTCTAACGGATATGCTTCGTGGTCAAGACTCCCAGTTCAAGCTGCAACTATAAATAAATGTCTTTGGTAACATTGAAGAGCAAGAGTTTTCACTACAACATTTCAACACTTGTCTTTGGGATACAAGTTTTATCAAGAGCTCTTCTTTATCTCTTTCACTCAGATCTGTAATTTCTAAATCTAGGATTAGAATATCCATTGAGTTCATCCCTTTTCAAAGCTTTCTCAAATATTAATTGAGTGAATAGACTTTGATAACAAATCTTCCATTGTTGTAATATTGGCTCAAGTTAGTACGTAACTACTAATTGAGTGACACCTTCAGAGTCAGTAAGACTTAGGTAGATTAAGCTTGTAGGGCTTAGAAGAAACTTTGGTATTGGATGTAGATCAAAAGGAAGTGTAACTTGAGATTATTAACATCTCTTAGTGAACAATCTCACAGGAGCGTGGGGACTGGACTAGCCCAAGGTTCTGGGTAAACCAGGATAAATTGTTTGTGTGCTTTCTCTTCCCTTTACTCTTATTTAACTTATGCATACACTGATCACACAAATCAGAGAGTGTTGGGAGAACGTTCTCCAGTCTGATATATATATTTTGAATACTTGATACAACTAACAATATGAGAATACTCTTTGAGTATATTGTTTGTGTTAATTTTTATAGGCAATTTTTAAAAGGTTCACAATTCAAACCCCCCTTTCTTGTGAAAAACTTTGCTACTTCACCATCTACTTTATAAACATATATTTCGACCATCTCGCAATAAATGTGAGATTTTTTAATACACACTCTCGTGTCCAACACTATTGGGTTTGGGGCGCGAATATAAATGATGAATGGTCCAATCAGAAATCTGATAGCAGGCGGCCCAATGGATCGTGGAGGAGGCTCTGATATATATCATAGAATTGAAAGTTGAGTTTAACTCACTACAAAATCGGCTTGTAAGGTAAGGGTTACATCTACTTTAAAAACATATATTCAGGTTATCATGTAACCGATCTAAGACTACTTAATAAAAAAACTCATAACCGTTAATCTTAACGGGTTGCAATAACATATAAAACAATTTTCAATTTCTTTAAAAAATTCTATGAATGATCTATATGATATAAACTTTCAATCTAATGGTAGATTTTATAAAATTCGTATTCGTTATAATGTTATCCATGACTAGGGATGTCAATTTGCATCCGTCAGAGCGGATCCCTGCGGGGATTACCTCGTTCGGAGATCCGAAAATGGGGATTTTTCCCCGTGGGACGGGGATTGAGGCAAAACTTCCCCCGAAGGCAGTTCGGGGCGGGGATCGGGGATTAAGCATCCGTCCCCCCGGATTCCCCGAATCCGTCTATATACACTTAAATATATATTTTTACTACTATTATTATTCTAGGTTTATTTATATTTGAAAATTCTAGGTTTCTATTTTGCTATGAATTATGAGATATTTTGGTTATGAATTTTTGTATGATTATGCATATGTTGTTATGCATTGTTTTTTGGTTATGAAATGCATTATGTGTTATTTTAATCATTAAAAAAGAAAGATGCAAAATATTTATTTATTTTTTAATAAAAAAGGAAAAAAAATGTTATAATTTTGCTCGTAAAATATATAAATTTTCTAATATTCGATCTCCGTGGATCCCCGTGGTACCGCGGGGATCCGTGGGGATGGGGATGGAGACAAAAATTTCCCCGTGGAGACGGAGATGGAGGCAAAATTTCCCCCGTAAACATTTCAGGGTGGGGAACGGGGATGCTTCCTCCGCACATTCCCCGCCCCGTTGACATCCCTATCCATGACTTGTGCACCATGCACCACTTGAACCACTCTTTCATGTAAGACATAACTAATAAAGATATGTAATGCAACAAATGTTAAAATAAAATGAATTGGATTGTTTGGATTTTTGAAGAAAGAAATTTTGATTGGTCGGGTTATTTAACATCTCGAGTGCCAACACCTAGCAATTATCTAATTTTGGAACTGGACTTTTTCTTGTAAAATTTGTACGTAGTAGATATCTTTGATTAATATATCTGTGAGTTTAACTCAGTTGATAAAGATATTATATGTAATATGCGGACCGGGATTCGTTACTCCCACTTATTTACCTTAAAAAGTGAAATTCTAGCCACTAAACTATTTAACAAAAAAAGAAAGAAAAGGATATCGGTTTTCATAGTCACAGACACTATCGAATTGTAAAGCCATTATATTTTTACCATATAATTATACTTAAAATCCTTCTAAATACTATAAAATTACCATTAATAATCTAATACGAGTCACTTAAAACACAGACTAGTACTATAGCTTATAAAAAAAAAAAAACAGACTAGTACTATAGTGACATGTTAATAGAAAAAATTCTTCGAACTTTAATTTATATATATATTTTTTGGTCAAATAGTCTATTGGCTAGAAAATCGTTATATATATAAAAGTAGTTAAGTCTCCAAGTAACCCTAATTTAACCATACTAAAACCCTAATTTTAATTATTAAAAAATGTCTTTAGCAAGAGTTGAACTTACAACCTTTGTGTAAAGACTTTATATATTAGCCACTATGACATATCAATCAATTTGAAATATTTTTATAACCAACATGTATTGAATATACAATCCAATCAATTTTTTTTCTAAGTCTCCAATTTTTTTATACACCTACCTCAGTAGAAATCGAACCCATGATGTGTCACAACAATATATAATTTAATATTTTTCACTGCTATATTTAATTTATTTAAATAGAAATAAATTTTTATTTTATAAAGATATGTTATGAATATTTATCGTATATGCTTTGTTTTTCCTCTATATATATATATATATATATATATCTCAAGTTTACCTTTCACAAATTTTTACTCTAACTATTCATTCTCGCCACGTTTTATATTTTCCTCTATATATATCTCAAGTTTAGCTATCACAAATTTGTGTTTCTATTACTACTATGACTGATCAAAATATTGAATTTCAACTTGCGCTACGTTGTGTAAGAGGTTTTTTTTAATTTTATTTTATATTTTATATACTCTAACTATTCATTCTCACCACATTTTATATTTACTACTTTTTTTTTTACACATAACACCATTGAATTCCTATCTAATAACTGGCTCTTTTTTTTACACATAGTGTCATTGAATCAATATCCAATAACTGACTTATTATACAGGGGGATGAGTCAGTTTGGACTGATTTTAAATGACAAATTTGATGGTGCCATTTATTTAAAAAAATTATTATAATTCTTTTATATAATATATGAAAATGTGAATAAGTGGAGTGTCTCGGGTTCGAACCCGGACTTTTTTTTCTATCGATGAATTACCAAAAGTTACAGATTAAATATTTTTTTTTTGACGCAAACAGATTAAATAGATATTTTTTTTTTTTTTAATAAGAACAGATTAAATAGTTAAAATTTTTGGTGTTTATAGTGGATATTTATTTTTTTTGGTAAACTTTATAGTGGATATTTAACCCTAGAAACAATATTATTACGAGAACGTTAAGCATTAGTAAATGTGGAAAAAAGATTGGCTACATTGAGACACCATAGGTTTCCGTCAATTCAAATTTCAAACAGTAGTTTTATCAACGATCTTCCTCTCTTCATTTCCATTCTTTTGCTCGAGATTCCTTTGCAGTTCTGATTTGGATCTTCAAACCACCGGTTCGTATTATTCACTCACCGCTATTTACATTTCTTCCGTTTCTTGTTCTAATTTGAAGGCTGATTTCCCCAATTTCTTTTTTCTTTGAGAGACAAATTCAATCTTAGGGTTCCTCCGTCGTACACTGATAAACCCTAAAACGATCGATTAACAAAATTTGAATGAATTTATTGTTTTTGATGGATCGATTAACAAATTTTGGTAAGAGTAATCATATATTGCTTGAGTAGTTGTGTATTTAGAAGGTAGAGTTATTTCAGTGGTCACAGTGTCATATTTTCTGAGGGAACTTAAGTGTCAACTTCATTTGCATATGATTAAACTAACATTTTGGGGTGATAATTTAGTTTCACTGTATTTTCTTACAGAGTTTCATGTCAGCTAGGTTTGTTTTAATTTCCGGTTACCGACATTTGGTAGGAATAGGTGTTAGCAATTTTGTAAAACCTAACCTCCAACATTTGGGATCCATGCTCTTTTTGTTATCAATTAAATGCTATATGTATTGAAAAACAATGCTATCTTAGTGCCTTAAAGGAATATCACTTTCTTCCGACAGGTGTGTTAGATTTACATCAGAGGTTGCAGGGGTTTAGGATCTTGGCATGTTAGCTTGTGGCAGTGGAGAAGATATGAACATATTTTGAAAAACTCATGCTGTCTGGAAATATGAAAGATATCAGCCATGTAGGAGAACTCACTTCAAAGCATTTTGCATTTAAAGCCTGAAATTGAGAGATGAAGAATACATAGACCATTGATGTTACTGATGGTGTTCGGTCCCATTATTCGAATTGATAAAAGAGGACCTGAAGTCATGTGCATTGTTCCTCGTTTAAATGAGGTTAGATTCTTATGGAAATTGTTTTCTCAAACTATTTGCAGTTGCAAAAGCTTCAATTTTCCTTTGTGGCTCTAAACATGATTTAACTTTTTGCCAAAACTATTAGCAAGAAAAACCATGGTACCAAGTTTGCTGGTGCTTAAATAGTAAGGAGTGTTGTTCTACGATTTCATAGTATGATTTCATTTGGAAAAATTGTTATTTATTAAGTTAATCTACACCTTATATGAATTGATACTTACCAAAAGATGATACGAATGAATTCTGGCCTTGATATATTTATTTGGGTGTAGGCTTTTTTTATTAACTCTGCATTACAACAATACTATTATGACAAGTTGATTCAAAAACAATACTATTATGACATAAGCAAGTTGATTTTCACTGGCAGCCTCTGAATCACATTATGCATGTTGTTTGGGTTTGAAAAGCTGATGTTGAATTTTCGTTTCTTTCCTGATATCAAATTGGTTACTTTCTATCATTAGAAATAATTCAACTGATGTCGGATTTGAAATTTAAGTAGAAAAAGATCGGAGCATCACGACAATATTTATTATGCGACTAAATGACCTGCCTGAGCTGTTATGCATTTTATTTCTAACTGAATAGTTATACTTTCAAAAGAAAAATGAGGATTTCACTATTCATTCCAAGCTTTTGATTATGGGCATTTGCTTTATAAAGGCCTTTTAGTAAACCAGGCTTTTGGGAAGGGATGTCTGAGGGAAAACACAGTGGTTTTAAGTGTTATTAGACCCTTGCCCAATGGTCATGAATGGAATAACTATAGAATATAGATTGTAGAAATATTATAATGGTTAAATATGCTATATAATGGATTGATGCCTCGACGACCCTTGGATGCCAAATACTCCTGTATATGATGGTTTTGTGCCTCGATGTTCTTTTAATGTGAAAAATGGTATATGATGGTTTTATGCCTCGATGTCCCTTGAAAGAGAAATATTATAAATGATGACTTTATACCTCGATGACCCTTGATTGTGAAATATAATATATGATGGTTTTGGGGCTCGATGATTCTTGATAGCGAAATATGATATTGATTATATATGACTCTAAATATTGTGTTGGTTTTGAGCCTCAAAGATTCTTTAATGCCAAAATGATATATGATGATTTTGTGTCTAGGTGGCCCTTGAATGTGGAATATGACCAATGATGGTTTTCTGTCTTGATGACCCTTGAATGTTATATATATATATATATATATATATATATATATATATATATATATATATATATATATATATATATATATATATATGTTGGATTGATGCCTTGGTGACATTTGAATGCGAAATATTATATATGATAGTTTTGTGCCTCGATTATCCTTTGATCCGAAAAATGATATATGATGGTTTTGTCCCTCGATGTCCTTGAATGATAAATATTATAAATGATGGCTCTGTACCTCGGTGACCCTTGAATATGAAATATGATGGTTTTGTGGCTCGATGACCCTTAATTGAGAAATACGATATTGAGTATATATGACTATATATTCAATAAATTGCAATGATAATATTGTGCATTGAGCAACGTTCCCTTGGATGCCAAATATTATATATGATGGTTTTATGCCTCTATGATCCTTTAATTCGAAAACTGATATATGATGGTTTTATGCCTCTATGATCCTTTAATTCGAAAACTGATATATGATGGTTTTATGCCTCTATGATCCTTTAATTTGAAAACTGATATATGATGGTTTTGTGCTTCAATGACCCTTGAATGTTAAATATGATATATAATGCTTTGTGGGTAAATGACCATTAATTACGAAATATGATATTGAGTATATATGACTCTAAATTCAATAAATTCTAAGGATAATATTGTGCCTCAATGATCCTTGAATACAAAATATGATGGTTTTGTGCCTCGTTGAACCTTGAATCTGAGATATGCTATGTAATGGATTGATGCCTCGGTGACCCTTGGATGCCAAATATTATAAATGATGGCTTTGTACCTCTATGACCCTTGAATGTAAAATATGATATGATAGTTTTGTGGCTCGATCACTCTTAATTGAGAAATATGATATTGATCCTATATGACTCTAAATTCAATAAAATGCAAGATAATATTGTGCCTCGATGACCCTTGAATGTGAGATATGCTATATAATGGATTGTTGCCTCGACCACCCTTGGATGCCAAATATTATATATGATGGTTTTGTGCCTCGATGTCCCTTTTTTGAGAAATATTATAAATGATGGCTTTGTACTTCGATGACCCTTGAATGTGAGTTATGCTATATAATGGATTGATGCCTTGACGACCCTTCGATGCCAAATATTATATATGATGGTTTATGAAGTTTGGATTGGATGATTCCATTTCGTTAGAGACACCACCGTTTATGAAGTTTGTAGGAAATGCTCTGTTGTGCATTATAGTTTTAATAAACCATGAGAAAATTTGAAACACCTATTAACTCTCAAATTATGTGAAGTGATATACAAGACCTAATATGTAGTCTTATCATATACTGATTCATCAACTAGCTGGTTACAAGTTTGAGGGACATAAAGGGTGTATAGCATTTGGGCGCTTGGAAGCTGGAGTTTTAGAAAAAGGGATGGAGGTCAAGGTCGGTATTCCTTGTCTTTTAATTTTATTGTTTAATTTCTGAATTCCTCCAAGGTAATAATACTTCACTAATTGTTCAGGTATGCACTTCAGAAGATTCATGTAGATATGCAAGAGTTAGTGAGCTTTATGTATATGAAAGATTCTTTAGGGTCCCTGTAAATAGGGTGGAGGCTGGATATATATGTGCAGTATGTGGAATTTCGGATATTCAGGTAAAGGTTTGGGGTTTTAGATGAAGTGCATAATCTTGTCTTGAACCAACCTTATAATAACCATTACAACTCAGATTGGGGAGACAATTGCGAATAAAGTGACTGGGAAGACACTACCTTCCATCAAATTGGAAGAACCAACAGTGAAAATGGCTTTCTCCATAAACACTTCACCTTTTGTCGGTCGTGAGGTATGTATATAGAGTAATATTTTATTTCTGACAAAAGAAGTCTTCTATTTGTATCTTTTACATTGTTGATATCCTGATACCTTTTGTTGGACACAATAGTTGCTATTAGATTCACCTTCCTTTGTAATTTCTTAAGTTGTTTCACGGTTATGTAATAAGAGACCATCTAAAACTTATTTTGTACTTTCCAGGGAAAGTATATTACCAGTGGGAATTTAAGGGACAAGCTTTATCGCGAACTTGAGTGAAATCTGGCTATGAAGGTTGAAGATGGTGAAACAGCCGATACATTCATTGTCAGTGGGTGCGGAACTCTGCATATCACCATACTCATTGGAAAAATGCAAGCGTGTTTGTGTGTGAGTATTCTATTTCTTGAAGAATACATGGACCATTGATGTTACTGATGCTGTTGGGTCCAATATTGGAATTGATAGCAGAGGACCTGAAGTCATGTACATTGTTCCTCGTTTAAATGAGATTAGATTCTGATGGAAATGTTTTTTCAAACTATATGCAGTTGCAAAATCTTCAATTTTCCTTGTGGTTCTAAACATGATTTAACTTTTTGCCAAAACTATTTGCAAGAAAAACCATGGTACCAAGTTTTATGTGATTTCATAGTATGAATTCATTTAGAAAAATTGTTATTTATTAAGTTAATCTACACCTTATACAAATTGATACCCAAAAGATGATACAAATGAATTCCGGCCTTGATATATTTATTTGGTTGTAGGAATTTTTTTAACTCTGCATTACAACAAACTATTATGACATATGCAAGTTGATTTTCACTGGCAGCCTGTGAATCACATTATGCATGTTGTTTTGGTTTGAAAAACTGATGTTGAATTTATTTCTTTCCTGATATCAATTTGGTTACTTTCTATCATTAGCAATAATTCAACTGATGTGGGATTTGAAATTTAAGTAGAAAAAGCTTGGAGCATCACAACAATTTTTATTCTGCGACTAAAGGACCTGCCTGAGCTGTTATGGATTTTATTTCTAACTGAATAGTTATACTTTCAAAAGAAAACATGAGGATTTCACTACACATTCCAAGCTTTTGATTATGGGCAGTTGCTTTATAAAGGCCTTTTTGTAAACCAGTATTTTGGGAATGTCTGGGAAAACAGGGTAGTTTTGAGTGTTATTGGACCCTTGCCCCTTGCCCATTGGTCGTGAATACAGTAACTGTAGAATATTTATTGTAGACTATATTGCTACGTGGATGTGTTTTTGCAGATCCTCAGGCCAATTTTCACAAGAGAGGGTTGTGTTGAGATTTGAAGATATTAATAAAAAATTGAAAGAACATGATAAATGATCATATAATATGTTAGTCACGCTTAATTTTCATTTATAAAAACATTTTAGTGTCCGTACTTTCGCTGGGTTACATTTATTATGCTTTAGTTTGGCAGATTATTTCATAATTTAAGTCTTTTGAAAAACATGGTGCTATTATTATGGAAGCTTTTTGTTTAGGTGTTTTACTCTTGGTGAAAGGAAACAATGGTTTCTATTCGTAGTTTGCTTTTGAAACCTATCAATTTTCCCATTGCAGGAAATTAATGAAGAATGGTTTGAAGAGGCAGTGGTTAAATGAGTGTATGATTTGTGGTCCTTATCCCAGCTGTCAAGTATACATGAACGAACTGTATGGTTTTAATTCAAGTTCTCATTGTTAGTTTGTTTTATTTTTCTCCATAGTTTTTAACTTTGATTTGATTGATATATGATTCTATAGGGACTTTTTTCCATACAATCCGAAGAGAATAGAGTTGTGGTTAATTTCTCTATTGACATTGAACCAAGGATATCTGCTGAATGCATTACTCTTCTTGATACCCAGGTTCTCATCATAATAACCAACTTCATTGTTCAAGTAAGTTTTCAATTTTTTCTTCTTATCTAGTTTTAGGTGAGATAATTAAAAGCGATGGATCTTTAACAATTTCTGTGCTGAGTGGATAATTCTTGTCAGTTGAATTGGCTCATGAATTTTATGTGCATTTAGGTATATAGTGACTCTTACTTTAGAGGGTAAAGTGACAACATCTATACCCTTAATTATAACAGTACATAAAAACATTAAGACTGCTTAAAAGCTAAAAATAATCTCCAAATCTAACTTTAAAGAGAAAAAATCCTAAGTCTAGCTTATTATTTATCAAATATAAAGGTACAATATTATACTAAGTTGCTTTTAATGATTAGGATTTATTGTTTTTGGATTCAACTTTTAATAAATACACCACTTGTTCTAGCGCCTGAAATATAGAAGATGATAAATGGAAGGATAAAATATTGTGCCTCATTGAACCTTATATACTAAATATGATATTTGAGATTAGATGACCACATCTTTGATAAGTTTGATCGATGGTTTTGCTTGACCCTTGAATTCAAAATAGACATTGAGCCTATATGACTCTAAATTAAAAAAATTGGATTTATAATATTGTGCTTGGTCGACCCTTGAATGCTAAATTTGATATTTGAGATTAGATGACACCGGAGTGGAAAAATTTGATTGATGATCTTACATCTTGAGACATTATATGCGAAATATGAAGACTTTGTGTCTCGATGACCCTTGAATGCTAAATATGACATATGATGGTTTTGTGCTTCGATGACCATTGAATGCGAAATATGATATATATGATGGTTTGTGCCCCGATGACCCTTTAATGCGAAAAATGATATATGATGGTCTTGTGACTTGATGCCTCTTGAATGAGAAATATGTGATATGATGGCTTTGTACCTCGATGACCCTTGAATGTGAAATATGATATATGATTGTTTTGTGGTTTGACGAGCCTTGATTGCGAAATACGATATTGAGTTTATATTACTCTAAATTCAATAAATTGCAAGGGTAATATTGTGTTTCGTTGGCCCTTGAATGCTAAAGTTGATATTTGAGATTAGATGACCCTACACTCGAAAAGTTTAATTGATGATTTTAACTTTTGACACATTAGATGCAAATTATGATGATGTTGTGCCTCAATGACCCTTGAATGCAAAATAATATATGTGATATTTGTGTCTTCGATGACCCTTGGATGCCAAATATTATATATGATGGCTTTGTGTCTCGATGTTCCTTTAATTCGAAAAATGATATATGATGGTTTTGTACTTCGATGACCTTTGAATGTTAAATATGATATATAATGTTTTATGGGTCCATGACCATTAATTGAGAAATATGATATTGAGTATATATATATGACTCCAAATTCAATAAATTGCAAGGATAATATTATTCCTCGATGTCCTTTGAATGTGAAATATTATATATGATAGTTTTGTGTCTCGATGAACCTTGAACGCGAAAAAGTGATATATGATGATTATGTGCCTCGATGTCCCTTGAATAAGAAATATTATAAATGATGGCTTTTTACCTTTATGGCCCTTGAATGTGAGTTATGCTATATAATGGATTGACGTATCGACGACCCTTGGATGCCAACTATTATATATGATAGTTTTGTGCCTCGATAAAACTTTAATGCGAAAAATTTTATATGGTGGTTTTTGCCTCGATGTCCCTTGAATGAGAAATATTATAAATGATGCTTCTTACCTCGATCACCCTTGAATGTGAGCTATGCTATATAATGGATTGATGTCTCCATGACCCTTGGATGCCAAATATTATGAGTTTAAAGGACACGCACTGTCAGTGTAAATTAATTTTACACTGACAACCATTAAGAATAGTTTAATCTTCCATGTACACATTAAGAAAGTAGAGTGAAGTGACGGAAAACATGGTTGTGATTGGTTGACAGTGTAAAATTATATTTCACTGTCAGGGCATATTCTTTTCTCATATTATAATATTATATGGTTGTGATGTTTTTGTGCCTCGATAAACCTTCAATGCAAAAAATTATATATATGATGATTTTGTCTCGATGACCATTGAATGCGAAATATGATATATGATGGTTTTGTGCCCCGGTGACCCTTTATTTTGAAAAGTGACATATGATGTTTTTGTGGCTCAATGCCTCTTAAATGAGAAATATGACAAATAATGGCTTTGTACTTCGATGTCCCTTAAATGTGAAATGTTTTATTATATATGATGGTTTTTTAGCTCGATGACCTTTGATTGCGAAATATGATATTGAGTATATATGATTTTAAATTCAATAAATTGCAAGGATAATATTGTGCATCGACAACCCTTGAATGCCAAATATGACATATGATTGTTTTATGGCTCGATGACCCTTAAATGTGAGAAATGCTATATAATGGATTGATGCCCTAATGACCCTTGGATGCCAAATATTATATATGATGGTTTTGTTCCTCGATGACCCTTGAATGCGAAAAGTGATATATGATGGTTTTGTGGCTTGATGCCCCTTGAATGAGAAATATGACAAATGATGGTTTTGTACTTCGATGACCCTTGAATGTGAAATATGATATATGATGGTTTTTTGGCTCGATGACCCTTGGTTGCGATATATATTGAGTATATATGATTCAAAATTCAATAAATTGCAAGGATAATAATGTGCATCGACAACCTTTGAATGTGAAATATGACATATGATTGTTTTGCGCCTCGATGACCCTTAAATGTGGGATTTGCTATATAATGGATTAATGCCTCGACGACCCTTGGATGCCAAATATTATATATGATGGTTTTTTGCCTCGATGTCCCTTGGATGAGAAATATTATAAATGAAAGCTTTGTACCTCGATGACCCTTGAATGTGAGTTATACTATATAATAGATTGATGCCTCGACGACCCTTAGATGCCAATTATTAAATATGATTGTTTTGTGCCTCGATGACCCTTTAAAGCTAAAATGATATATGATGGTTTTCTATGCCTCAATATCCATTGAATGAGAAATTTATTAAATGATGACTTTGTACCTCGATGACTCTTGAATGTGAAATATGATATATCATGGTTTTGTGGCTTGTTGACCCTTATTTGAGAACGATGATATTGTGTGTCGTTAACCCTTGAATGATAAATTGGATATTTGAGATCAGATGACCCAATATTTGAAAGTTTGATCAATGATCCTAAATTTTGACACGTTAGATGCAAAATACGATGGTTTGTGGCTCGAAGGCTCTTAATAGAGAATTATGATATTGAGTATATATGACTCTAAATTCAATAAATACCAAGGATAATATTGTGAATTCATACCTTGAATGAGAAATATGGCTCGATGACCCTTGGATATGAAATATGATATATAATGGATTGGTGCTTCGACGACCCTTGGAAGCCAAATATTATATATGATGGTCTTGAGCCTCGATTATCCTATAATGCGAAAAATGATATATGATGGTTTTGTGCCTTGTTAACCCTTGAACGACTTTGTACCTCGATGACCCTTGAATTTGAAATATGATGGTTTTGTGCCACGATTACCCTTAATTGAGAAATATGATAGAGTCTATATGACTCTGAATTCAATAAATTGTAACGGCGATATTTTGTCTCATTAACCCTATAATGCTAAATTGGATATTTGAGATTATATGACCCAACATTCGAAAAGTTTGATTAATGGTCCTAAATTTTGACACATTAGATGTGAAATATGATTGGTTTTGTGGCTCGAAGACCCTTGATTGAGAAATATGATATTGATTATATATGACTCTAAATTCAATAAATTGCAAGGATAATATTGTGCACCGACGATGACCCTTGAATGAGAAATCTGACATATGATATTTTGAGCCTCGGTGACCTTTGAATTTGAGATATGATATATAATGGATTGGTGCCTCGATGACCCTTGGATGCCAAATGTTATATATGTGGTTTTATGCCTCGATTATCCAATAATGCGAAAAATGATATATGATGGTTTTGTGCCTCGTTAACCCTTGAATGACTTTGTACCTTGATGACTGTTGAATGTGAAATATGATGGTTTTGTGTCTCAATGACCCTTAATTGAGAAATATGATATAGTCTGTATGACTCTAAATTTAATAAATTGAAACGATGATATTGTGTCTCGTTAACCCTTGAATGCTAAATTGGGTATTTGAGATTAGATAACCTAATATTCGAAAAATTTGATTAATAATCTTAAATTTTAAAACATTACATGTTAAATATGATGACCCTGTGCCTCGATGACCCTCGAATGTGAAATATGTTATATGATGATTTTTGTGTTGGATGACCTTTATATGCGAAATATGATATATATGTGATGGTTTTGTGTCTCGATGACCGTATAATGCAAAATGTAACACCTTAAATTCTCAAATTATATTTTAAATAAAAATATTATTATTAATGAATGTCACGTAGGGTGTCACACATTCGCAGCGGTGAAACCTACTCTGTTGCTCTCATTGTGTTTTACTCTCAAAAACCCTTGCTCTCCAAATCCTAGTTTTTGCAAGCTTTTTCACGTATCTCCATTTTGGCATAAGTTAATATGCATAAGCCTATTATTATGTATGGTGCATAAGTCATTTATAGCCATGAGATTGATTGTACACGTGTAATAATCATAACACATTTTTCCTTGCTCAATTTCGGCCATATTTTTTATGCGATTCGATCGCCGATTTCGAAAACTAATACCGATAACCTTCCTAATATCGAACGACGATCAAAACGGTATAAAGAACGTCGATTTTCGTTGAGTATTGAGGGAGAACGAACCGGGTCGACGAACCGGGTCGCGCGACCCGTTTTTTGCAGAAAACGGGTGAGAGTGATGATGAACAGTGACGCGCCGGTCACGCCCACTCTCACTGGAAGCGCGTGGGGGCGCGTGCGAGACCAAGGAGACTTGAAATTTTTTTATTTTTTTTACCGAAAAATAGTAAATAATTTTCTGGGAATTTTGGGACCAGTTAGGTATTTTTCTGAGACCTGAAACTATTTTTAGTTAATTAAATAAGGTAAATATGCTTTTATAAATATCAGATATTAATAAAAATTTTCCAAAATTTTATTTAGGGTATTTTGAATTATTTGAAACAGTTGTGGATAACACACTCTCTCTAGTTTTATATCCTCTTAAGAATTTAAATTTATTTCACAATTTTTATTAATTAAGTTGATTTAAAATATGTACTTTCGTCGGTAAATTAAAATCAAGTTAATTGGGTTGAGATACTAATAAGAGGAGTAGTAGGCTTTTTTTTTTTAGAGAGTGAATGACTAATTGAGTGTTGGAGTACATCTAAAACTATTAAGTACATCGAATGATTTTGGAGTACAACTCTTTGAAACCATTCCACAGCAAAAATGGTTTCATACCGTTATACACTGAAACCATTAGTCTAGTTAAATGGTTTCATGATGTTATACACTGAAACCATTATTATAGTTAAATGGTTTTATATGAGCATTAGTACCAAAATGTTATACACTGAAACCATTAGTCTTGTTAATTGGTTTCAAGATGTTATACACTGAAACCATTTGTCTAGTTAAATGGTTTCAAGATGTTATACACTGAAACCATTTGTCTAGTTAAATGGTTTCATACTGTTATACATTGAAATCATTAGTCTTGTTATTTGGTTTCAAGATATTAAACACTGAAACCATTATTTTAGACAATGTGGAGCATTTTTATTGTAAAATAATTGTCTAATGATTTTGTAATAAAACAAAAGACCAATGATTTCGTCCGATGGTTTATGTTAATTGTAATAAATAAAACCATAATTACAGTACATGTTTTAGTATGTAATTTTAAATTAAGATATGACTATATAATCATCCAACACAATTAATTAAAAATGGATTCTTATAATATATACTTCAAAAGGAACAAAAATTATTATTTAATTGGAAACGGGGGATGCGCTAGAAATTTGGGCGGGGTGCGCTAGAAGTTTGGAGGAGGAAAAAAAATTGGGGGCTCGCAAGAAATCTAGGGAGAAAAAGAAAAAAAAACTAGGGGGTGCGCTAAACAATTATGTTGGGTTTGGGGGTGTATGACTAAATTGGAGGGGTGTTCGAAGCAATTATGTTGGACTGGGGGGTGTATGACGAAATGGGGGTGTACGAAGCAATTATGTTGGGCATGGGGTGTATGAAGAAATGGAGGGGGTGTACGAAGCAATTATGTTTGTAATGAGGTTATATGACGCAGTGGTAGGGGTATGCTAAGCAATTAGGTTGGGCTTAAGCAACCAGATGGGATGTACATAGCAATGAATAGAGGTGTACATAACAAACTTATGTATGGTGCATAAGCCCTTATGCACCATAACCACACCCCTCTATTTTATGAGCAAATCCTTATTTTCTTAACTTTCCTCTATTTATTAGGAGTTATTTGTAATCGTAAAATAGACTTGCTAACCGCACCCTTTAATTTTTCCGAATTTTTCTAACAACTACTCAGACCTGCTATTTACACCCCACTTCTCTATTTTACTAAAATTCTATCTTTTCAATTAAACCTTTCAAAAAGTAATCCATATCTATATATTTTCTCACATAATCTCTCAAACTAATTCCTAACCAAATCTTCCAAAAAGTAATCACTATCTCTATATTTTTCAACATAATCTCTCAAACAAACTCTAACAAAATCATTCCAACAAAATCAATATTTTTCTCTCCTATCTACTAAAAAATTCCAACATAATCTTCCCCTTTATTCTCATCAACCAAAATAAATTCCTAACAATAATCTCATCGTTAATTAATTTTACTAAAATCAATTAAAATTCTATTTTAATTCTAATTATGCTTTTCTCACCAATTCACCACTTGTATCATATTTAACACCCAAATACATCATATTCAATTAAATTCGAAAAAATAAATAATTATAAAAATTGGGGTGTTACAAGATATATGATATAAGATGAGTTTGTGCATCGATGACCCTTTAATGCAAAAAATGATATATGATAGTTTTGTGGCTCGATGTCTGTTGAATGGGAAATATGATAAATGATGGCTTTGTACCTCGATGACCCTTGAATGTAAAATATGATATAAGATGGTTTTGTGGCTCGATGATCCTTGATTGGAAATTATGATATTGAGTATATATGACACTAAATTCAATAAATTGCACGGATATTATTGTGTCTCGTTGACTCTTGAATGTTAAAGTTGATATTTGAGATTGCATGACCCTACATTCGAAAATTTGATTGATGGTATTAAATTTTGACATATTTGATGCAAAATATGATGGCTTTTTGTCTTGATGACCCTCGAATGCAAAATATGATATAAGATAGTTTTGCGTATCGATGACCCTTGAATGTGAACTATTATCTATGATGGTTTTGTGCTTCGATGATTCTTTAATGCAAAAATGATATATGATGGTTTTGTGTCTCGATGACCCTTGATTGCGAAATATGACATATGATTATTTTGTGCTTTGATGACCATTGAATGCGAAAAATTATATATAATGGATTGATGCCTCGATGATGTTTGGATGCGAAATATTTTTTTTTCTTAAACCTCTATTATAGTAGAATTTAATTTAGAGGTAGTGAAATATTTAATTTTGATACTATCTCCGTCCCTAAATATAAGACCCTTTAGAGAAAAACACGGAGATTAAAAAATTTGATTGTGGTATCAACCTCAAATATAGACACTAACCAAATAATAATAAAATACAAACATCATATTAGGGCAGTTATTTTGAAATAAAGTACAAAACAAGACTCATTTTGTGGTTCTATTCATACAAGTAGAAACAACAACACAAGTGACATTTATTTATTTTGCAAAAGAGATATTAGTAGCTTGAACCTAATATAAGGATTATGTTTCTCCATCCCACAAGTTAGGAATGAACACAACTGGCCCATTGTTGACACGAACCTGTTTGATTTTATCAATCTTTTCATGGTCATCTTTTGTAAGTGGCCAATCAAATATTTCCAAGTTTTGCTTCATTCTTTCTTTGTTGTAACTCTTCACAGCCATAGTCACTCCTTGCTCATATAACCATCTAAGACATACCTAACATCATATATATAATAAGCACATTAATTAGCTCCATCAATTAGTAAATAATCAAAATCCTAGCTATTTAAAATTGGAATATTTTGTGCAACAATTATCATTTTCATAATATAATTGTGATCGAAAACCACAGTTGTAGTAGCCGAAAAAAATTTCACAGGTCTCTATAATGACAACACAACCATAATTTCTACCGCATAGACCACATTTTGCCAAATAAATATAGGTTCTCAGCATTCCCACAAGATGAAAAATCAAATACAAATAAGAAAAAAATATGAAAGAAAATGTGAGTTTTAATTAATTGAAAGAAGACCAAGATGATTACCTGAGCAATAGTTTTGCCATGTTTCTCTGCAATTTCTTTGAGTATTTCACTGTCCATAACTTCATTACTACCCCATGAGGTCCCTTTGGCTCCTAAAGGAGAGAATGCAGTTATGATTATACCCTTTGCTTCACAATATTCTTTTAGCTTCTTCTGATGCCAAGCTGGATTCATCTCCACCTATATTTTGTACCATTAGTATCAAGAAATAAAATATAAGTTTATCTAAGACTGAAATTTGACATGTCTTACTTTTTCCTCAAAATAAAACCGAGGAACCAAAAGGGCATTTAAATATAAAATATATTTCAAAATAAAATTGGTGAATTGAGAAAAATAGAAAGTAACCAAGAAGATTTTGTTGTCTTACTTGATTGACAGAAGGAGGAATGATAGCAAATGAGAGTAGATCATCAAGTTTCTTGCGAGTGAAGTTACATACTCCTATATATTTTGTAAGGCCTAATTTCTGGCATTCTTCCATTGCAGTCCACACTCCTTTTAAGTCAAATGTTGTTATTAACTCTTCAGGATATGGCATTTCCCAATTTCCAGGCTTCACACTTATGGGAAAGTGGATCAAATAAAGGTCCAAATATTCTAATTTCAGGTTCCTGTTTTATGGCATAAATTTCATGTTTTTTTTTTAAAAAGCAAATAGTCTCGTAAATTCAAAAGTGACCGTAGTATCAAGAGTATTCCAAGCAAAATAATAGGAAAATACCTCAAATCAACCAACTCAAATTCTAACGAAGAATACACTGAAGTGTATAATTTTTCCATCGAAAACAAAAATACCACACTATACTTAACATATCAAAATACCGTATAGACTTTTGAAAAGGAAATATCAAACATGTCTATTTTGGTATTTGAACTTATAAAGTACAAACTATCCGCTGTAAGTCTGAAAATTGATCTTTTCAAACCTTAAATTTTTTCTGTAAATTCTACCGTAAGATAGTTGATAGATATAAAAGGACAATCTCACATGGTACTTAAAATCTATAAAGTTTATAAAATATGACACCTCGGTGAGATATCTGTTAGGGGTCACCATAGAATTGAGAGTTGAGTATAATTAAACCCTACAAAACTAACTTGTAAGAAAATTATTTAATTTATAAACACATATTCAGGTCATCTCGTAATTGATGTAGGACTTGTTAACGATGACAAATAATTAAAAGTAAAATTAAAAAAAGAATTTTTGCTTACTGAAGCGATTTCTGAAGAGCAGGAAGAACAAGATGAGGAAAATTGTCAGTGAGCCAAAGTTTGGAGGTAATAAAGAGTTCATCTCTTGATTGAATTAGACCAAGTTGAAGAGCTTCTTCTATTGCTTCTCCCAAAGCTTCCTCAGAGCCATAGATTAATGCAGTGTCAAAGTGTCTATAACCTGATTTGATAGCTTCAATTACTGCTTTTTTTGTGATTTCTCCATCGTTGTTGGTTACAGCTGCAGTACCAAATGCTATAACTGGCATGTTGCATTGGTTAGAAGATGATTTGAGAACAACTTGAGGTATTTTGGAAGCTGACATGATGGAGAAGATACCACTCTGTTTGCTTTACTTTGCAAATGCATCTTTCTCTTTATATAAATATATAAAAGCATGATGATGAAGCAATTGTTGTCGCAATATATTATATAATATGCCGCCCCAGCATAAATAATAGGCCAAATGCATCTATAGGTCCTTTAAGTTTTACGTTTGTATCATATAAGTCCGTTAAGTTTTTTAAGTATCAGATATGTCCTTTAAAGGATCTATCTGATACAAATGTAAAACTTAAAGTACCTATCTGATATTTAAAAAACTTAAAGGACCTATTTGATATAAACGTAAAACTAAAAGGACCTATAGATGCATTGGGCCTAAATAATATCTATCCAAGTTGAAGATAATAATCTTTCATGATTTGTCAATTACTTTATATATTTTATAGGGTAATTAGCATATTTTATAGGGTAATGCTAATTAATTAAAGTAATATATATTAAAGTATTTAAATAAAATATTTTATATTAAATAATATAAAGGGTTTGTTTGATCTGCAAAATACAATTACTAGACCCAAACATTATGGAACAGTACAAGACAGAACA
The DNA here is from genome assembly GCA_951799995.1 of Trifolium subterraneum. Lineage (NCBI taxonomy): Eukaryota > Viridiplantae > Streptophyta > Magnoliopsida > Fabales > Fabaceae > Trifolium > Trifolium subterraneum. The sequence goes on along the minus strand of OX637463.1, from coordinate 41,624,951 downwards.
ACACAGTACAAACGTTACTTCTGGGCAGAATTTGAATCGGTGCATGAACCCAAAATAACTATAAATTACGCAGGTCGTGTTTGAATCGGTACGATGTATGAACCGGTGCATGCGTACTCAGAAGCTGAAAATGGGCTTGTCTGGGTGTTATAAACCAATGCATACAACGCATGAATCGGTGCATAACTCGCTTTATGAACCGATGCATGCAATGCATGAACCGTTGCATAACTACCATTATGAATTGGTGCATGAACCCAGAATCACTATTTTTGCAATAAACTGAGTTACATGAACCGGTGCACAATTCCTATGAACCGATGCAACCCGAGACCAATATGTTTTAATAAAACCTTTTGTTTTATGGATGGAGGTTATGTCAATTAAAATTTTATTTTCAACTAAAAACTCTTCGTCACGAATAATATTTTATAAAAATAATAAGTGTCTAAATTCCACGATTACGGTTTTTCTACATGTTTAAAATCAGTACACTTAGGAATTGAATCTGTATATTCAGGATTAGTTAGACATACCCAGGAGAAGTTTTGGGTAGGATAACAACCAGGTTCAGGAATTAGGAACATTAAGATATGTTAGGAAACTTATCAGGAATGTTAATAAATTATGTGTGGTTACTTTTGTACCACGTTATGGGATTCTAAATTAGATATCCATCATGTTATGATAGTGAGTTGCTCGATGTGTCGACGTACATTATTATCGCAGACGGATATGGTAGACCTCTTGAGATTGACTCACCTCAAGAATATCCTCATAAAATGAACAAGATAATTAATTATGTGTTACACCATTATGTTATTATGTCATGAATCATATTATGAAATTATGTTATCAGGATTATGTCAGGATTATAAATATTAGATATCAGGTTCAGGTTATCTTAGAAACTATGCATTTCATCGGTTACCCCAGTGTAGTCACCATTAGTCGGGTAGTAGGATCTCACCGAGGCTTAGTAGTCTCATCCCACACCTTTAATTTTTTTAGGTAGACAAGTTAATTGGAGCAAGGACCAGACAGGAACTGATGTTCGACACTGAGCTGGATTATCGGATTAGAAGACTTTTGTCTTCTTCTTTGTTTTGTTTTAATTTGTTTATTTAGATTTCAGTTCTTATTCTGCTGTATTGTATCGGACTGTTACGTTATTCGTGATAATTTTTAATTCAAGAATTTATTTTGGAATTTTAATGTACTCAGATTCAATTATATGTATATCTCAACTAAATATTCTAAATATTTTAGTTGGTGTATTATATCTACTACTAATATATTAAAATCGATTACCACCAAAGTTACTAATCTATCCTTATTACTTTTAACAACGTTACAAAGTTTTGTATCCTTCATTGTAATTTCACTAAAAAAAAATATAGAAAGAATATAAGATAAATACAAAAAAGAAGAAGATGATATGTTTAAAAATAGAAACAAAACAAATTATAGATTGGAACAAAACAAAACAATCTATACTCATAAAAATCGCAACAAAATAGATTAATACGATCAACTCAATAATCTATTAAAAGAAAAAAAAGAATAAAATAGTAAATAAAAATAAGATGAATATGCATAAATTAAAAATAGAGAAATAGAAAAATGAACAATACCTATAAAAATAAGATGAATAAGCAAAAAAATTATTCAAAAATCTAAAATTACACAAGATATATTTGATTTAAAAGCAGGGACCAACCATTGTGATAAAAAATATTTGAGGGAGAAAAACTTGCTGAAATGTTTTTTAGACTAAAAAAAAATTTGAAATATTTATAAGGATAAAAAACTTATTTAACCATATATATATATGGGTTTGCTATCTTAGACCCACCTAAAAACATGAAGGTCTAAGTTAGCAAGGTGCACCTTTTCACTTTGGACAAAAAACCCAATTACCACTTCTCAAACATGTCATAAATAGAAGAGTAGTTATGTCAATGTTATTTAATTAATTAAAGAAAATAATTAATTGAAGTGGGAAAGTCATGTGTCTTTCAAGCAACTTCCTCTGTCCGATAAAACAAGTGTTCCATGTTAAGCCGTGTGTCCCTTTTTAAAATAAAGTGGGTGTAAATTAGCAAAGTAGGTGCAAATTAAGGAACATTTTAAATGAAAGTTACAAAACTATCCCTCAAGTTACTAGTTTTAAATAATAAATATAAATGGTTTTTTTGTCCAAAGTGAAAAGGTGCACCTTACTAACTTAGACCTTCAAATTTTTAGGTGGATCTAAGTTAACAAATCTCATATATATATATATATATATAACGATAAAAGTGAAAAAGAAAGTAAACAAGAAGATTTTACTGTTTTACGTACAGAAGGAGGAATGATAGCAAATGAGAGTAGATCATCAAGTTTCTTGCGAGTGAAGTTACTAACTCCTATAGATTTTGTAAGCCTAATTTCTGGCATTTTATTTGTGACGAATGCATAAGAAATTGGATAATTTATCATTAATAATTATAATCAAATTTATTCCAAATAAGTTTTCGTGTGAATAATTTTTCTACCATAATTTATAATATAGAATAAAAGTCAATGACTCGTGCAATGCATGAGTCTTCAAACTAGTATGCCATAAAAAAATTTGGGACAACACCATATATAAAGTACAAATTTGTGGTTCTATCATACAAGTAGAAACAACAACACAAGTGACATTTATTTTGCAAAAGAGATAATAGTCGATTGAACCTAAAATTAGAATTTAAGTTTCCCCATCCCAAAAGTTAGGAATGAAAACAACTGGTCCATTGTTGACACGCCTCTGTTTGATTTTATCAATCCTTTCATGGTCATCCTTTGTAAGTGACCAATCAAATATTTCCAAGTTTTGCTTCATTCTTTCTTTGTCGAAACTCTTCACAGCCATAGTCACCCCTTGCTCAAGCAACCATCTAAGACATACCTATAACATCATATATAATTTATAATTGGAGTGTTGTGTGCAACAACGATGATTTTCAGAATATCACGTGAATGATTTTAAATTGTGATCGACAATCACAATTGTAGTATCCGAAAAAATAATATTTAGGTCTCTGTAATGACATCACAACCACAATTTGTACTCAATAGACCACATTTTGCCATATATATAGGTTCTCATCGGCATTCCCGCAATTTAAAATCACGATCACACGAGACCATCACAATTATTCACCATTATGACTCACTTACATGTGCTTATTCTTTTCTTGTGAGTCAAATATTACTCAATTGAAGATTTTGAAGATGAAAAATCTTATACAAATAACAAAACATATGAAAGAAAATGTGAGTTTAATACCTGAGCAACAGTTTTGCTATGCTTCTTTGCAATTTCCTCGAGTATTTCACTGTCCATAACTTCATTATTACCCCATAACGTCCCTTTGGCTCCTAAAGGAGAGAATGCAGTTATGATTATATCTTTTGCTTCACAATATTCTTTTAGCTTCTTCTGATGCCAAACTGGGTTCATCTCCACCTATATTTTGTGCCATTAATATCAAGAAATAAACCATAATTATATTTGTAATATATTGGTTTCTCTATCTATCGACATGTCTTACTTTTTTTCCTTACTTTTACTCTAAGATTATTATTGATTAAACAACCATGTATCAATTATATTTTATTTGAATAACTCATTTTCATGTTTTCAACACTGTTATTATATTCTTTCAAAAAAAACACTGTTATTATATAATTATATAACTTAAAAAATATCCAAATTCAGTCTTAATTAACATACATAGGTTGGAAAAAAGACATTTTTAAAACTAAATCAAAATATTGGATTTAGATATTGGGAAATCAAATTCATGAATCTGGAAAGATGGAGAACCAAAAAACAATTTAAGCATAATATATAAGGTTAAATATGTCTTTGGTCCCTATAAATATCTCATTCGTTTTTAGGTACCGTTTGGCCTAACTTTTTTATGGTCTAAAAGTTACTTTAAAACAAAGTTTAAAATAAGTGCTTAATTTAGAAATATAAAGTTAAAGTTGTTTGGTGATTTCAATTTTTAAAAAACTTAAAATAAATTATAATTTAAAATTTATTTGTTAAAATATTTTATAAAAGTTATAATAATATTAAGAATTATTATAAACAAATAAATAATTTAAAAATATAATAAACAAACATTTTAACTAAGTATTTTATAAAATCTATCGTTTGATTATAAGTATATATTATTTAGATCTTTTATGTAAAATTTTACACAAATCTAAAACAATTTGATAGCAATATTGTGCCCCCTAAAACTATGAATGTTGTTTTTAAGAGAACTAGTTTTTCCATTTAAATGTTTGCACCTTACATTCATATATAATTATCCTATATTTATTAACGAAAATTCATTTGATACGTTATTGATATTCATAAAAATTTAAAATATTCAATAAAAATGCATAAGTACTTAATTTTAGTAGGTCTCAATAACATATAAAATAATTTTAAATTTGTGTAAATTTTATGTAAATAATCTAACAATATAAAAATATTAAATTCATTAAATAAAATATAAAATTTATATTTGTTAGAAATGTTATTTTTTTATAATGTTAAAATGTTAATATGTGGCCGTAACATTATCGGTCTAATTTTATCCATAATATATATATATATATATATATATATATATATATATATATATATATATATATATATCAGGGATCAAATTACATTGGTGTAAAATTTGAGTGATGTTACAGCGCTCAATAACGCTTTAACGAATATAAATTTTATAAAATTCACTGTTGGATTAAAATTTTATATCATATAAATCATCTATGTTAAGTTTTATAAAACTCTAAAATCGTTTGATATATTATGAGACAAATTAAGATTAACGGTATTCAATAAAAATGCGCAAACCGTTAATCTCGATCGATCTCAAAAAACATATCAAACAGTTTTAGGATTTTTGTAAAATTTAACATAGATGATCTATGTGATATAAACTTTCAATTTCAATTCAACCTGAATTTTGTAAAACTTATATTTGTTAAAACGTTATTGAGCGGTGTAACATCACTCAAATGTTACACCGGTGTAATTTGATATCTCCCCGTCTATATATATATATATATATATATTTTGAAATGAATAATTTTATAGTTTGAAGAAGAAAAACACTACTGTACATGGTACTGCATTTTATTTGATTATTTTAATTAATAGTAGTATATACTTTTATTCTATTTTATTTTATTTTTTGACGGAATAGTATATACTTTTATTGTGACCGTAAAAATTAATAAATTGTGCATTTTCAAAATAATAAAATTATTATAATAATAGTGCACATCTTGACCCAAAAAAAAAATAGTGCAGATGACTTGTGAATTGTGATCAAGAAAAGTAAAAATAATGGTGCAGATATTAATGAGGGCCGTGAATATCACATCACTTAATTAAATATATTGTTTGCATTTGCTTTTGGTGGGATTCGAAGAGGCCAACCACCGAAAAGCTAGTTTTCCTAAGAAAAAGTTAAAAATATTAACTTTGCCAATTGATGTATTTTACACATGAAAATAAGCAACTTTTTTTATCAAGTACTTTAAAAAAAACACTGTTTGGCATGGCTTCTCCTTTTAGAAGGTAAAAAGTCTAAAATAAGCTGGGATAAACGTTACCTTAGTCCTTATAAAAAATTCAGCAAGTTTTGGTCCCTGAAATATTTCTTATGATGATTTTTAGTCCCTACTTTTTTGTCAAGTATATCATTCGAAAATTTAAAAAAAATTTCGCGGTTATGTTTAGTACACTATAAGAATCTCTCTTGCAAAAATTTAATTTTTTTTAACAAATGATGAATTAAATATGAATTTTTTATTTTTTCGCTTAAAAATTCATATATGCCAAAAAATTCTAAATTTTTATAGGAGAGACTCTTGTAATTTTATAAAATAAATACAAAAAAATTATCCAAAATCTAAAATTACACAAGATTTGATTTAAAAATAGGGACCAACCATTGTGATAAATTTTTTTTGAGGGACCAAAACTTACTGAAATATTTTTTGGACTAAAAACAAAATTCGAAATATTTATAAGGATAAAAAAACTTATTTAACCATAACGATAAAAGGGAAAAAGAATGTAACCAAGAAGATTTTGATGGCTTACTTGATTGACAGAAGGAGGAATGATAGCAAATGAGAGTAGATCATCAAGTTTCTTGCGAGTGAAGTTACTGACTCCTATAGATTTTGTAAGCCCTAATTTCTGGCATTTTTCCATTGCTGTCCACACTCCCTTTAGGTCAAATGTTGTTATTAACTCTTCAACATGATCGGGTAAAGGTCCAAATTCACGTGCATATTGAATTTCCTTCCAGGCTTCACACTGATGGGCCAGTGGATCAAATAAAGGTCCAAATATTCTAATTTTAGGTTCCTGTTTTATGGCACATATTTTAGACCCATGCTCCATGTTGTTAAATAAAAAAACGATTTCAAATCAGCTGGACAAAGAAATTTAAATGGAGGTAGTTATTTTAATTTAAAAGTAATTTTTTTTTTTATTTTTTCAAATTAAAACAAAATGAAAAAACTACCTTTTAAGAGGAACAGCAAAAAATGCATCTAAAGAAATGCATATAAGTTTTGTCCTTTTATTTAATCTTTCCAGAATAAGGTTTCCACATCGATTTTTGGATTCGCCCAATGTGAAATGTATATATTTGTTTTTTGAATGATTAAAGTATACCCCTTATACTTTTCTATTTATTTTGGTTGGATTACTCTTTTTATTATATACTTGCTGAAATATTTTTTGGACTAAAAACAAAATTCGAAATATTTATAAGAATAAAAAAACTTATTTAACCATAATATATATATATATAGATTTCGCGTCTGCGCCATGCGTCTGATCTGCTGCGCCACACTCAGCTGCTTAAGATGTCTTGTGCCACACGCGTGATGAAGCTGCGCCACGCGCAGCAAGAACAACATCCTTGCACCACGCGCAAATGCCAGGGACCAAAGCCATGAAATTCTCAATACCTCATCAATCATTGCTTCTGGCGCCAACCACTCTTGCGCCATGCGTAAGTACCAGGGGCTTAAAGGATGTATTCCATTCTTTTCTTCAATTAATTGCGCTACGCACACACGACCCTTGTGTTGTGCCAAGTGTGAGTGAGTTAAGTCTCACATTGCTTAGAAAAGTTGAGGTTGAACAGTTTATAAGTAAGAGGACCCATAAACCTAACGCCTTAAGGTTTTGGGTTAAAGTGTGGTGTCCAACTCACTTGTGAAGTTGTTCTTGAGGCCAATGTGGGTGATCCAGCTGCCCCCTCGGGACCTAACACCTTGCGCCAAGCGCAAGTAGCAGGAGCTAATGACTTCAAATCCTTCCAATTCTTCCAATTATTCTTCAATTGTGCTAGGCGCATAGAAGAGCCTTGCGGAGGCAAAATCTTCAAAACTCAATGAATTTTCTCATTTTCTTGTATTACAAGCCATCTCTTTGAACCAAGTGTTTTTCTCTTATTTTATTTTATGGCTAGAATCATCAAAAAGACCCCAAATATGACTTGAAATTGCTTAAGATAACCAATAATGATATGAAGTCATCACAATCCCAAACTTGAATTTTTCCTTGTCCTCAAGGAATCATTCTTAATCCATGCACAAACAACTTGAATCATAATTGCTCGAGACTTACCCGATATTTCAATGATCAATTCACAAACAACTTGTCTTCACACCAAGTTCAATCAAGACAATTTCAAGACATCTTCACAATTTTTGACCAAGCTCAACAATCACTTCACACTTTCACCTTCACTCAACTGTTTACAGGTAATCACTCAATCAACACAAATAAAACCATTCTACCATAGACTCGAGAAAATTCTAGAAATCAATCGATATGCAAATAATCACACACTTTAGAGGACTTTTACTGTTGTAACCTGGCTATGGTTAGAGAAGAATTATTCGTATGATTTGTTATTTGAATGGTAAATAAATTGTAGACCAATTTAATGATTCACAGAAAATTAAATTATGAAATTAAACTTAGCAAATTGTATTAAAAAATATATAGCTGTAAGACAAACATTACGTATGACAAATAATTAAAAGTTAAAAAAGAAAAAAAAAATTGCTTACTGAAGTGATTTCTGAAGACCAGATAGAACAAGATGTGGAAAATTGTCAGTGATCCAAAGTTTGGAAGTAATAAAGAGTTCATCTCTTGATTGAATTAAACCAAGTTGAAGAGCTTCTTCTATAGCTTCTCCCAAAGCCTCCTCAGAACCATAGATTAATGCAGTGTCAAAGTGTCTATAACCTGATTTGATAGCTTCAATTACTGCTTTTTTTGTGATTTCTCCATCGTTGTTGGTTACAGCTGCAGTTCCAAATGCTATAACTGGCATGTTGCATTGGTTGGAAGATGATTTGAGAACAACTTGAGGTATTTTGGAAGAAGAAGACATGATGAAGAAGATACTACTCTGTTTGCTTTACTTTGCAATTGCATGTGTCTTTATATAAAAGGAAGAAAATTATGGGACTTTGACTTTCTTCATTTCTTGGAAGCAATGAGAATCACAAAAATACGCCGCCAGCATAAATAATATCTATCCAATTTGAATCGCGTTATACAATTGAATCATTTTTGTAACTTAACTAAATAAAAGGTTCCACATAGTTCTAGTTTTTTCTTTTGTATTTTTTGAGATTTCGTCGACTGAGTGCAACGTTGTGTGTTGATCGTCGTCTTATGCGGCGCTATTTGATTTTCAGTATTGTTGCGGTGTTCGTTTGATTCTTATTGAAACACGGACTTCAGTCAATTATAGATTCAATCAATGATTTATGCATTAACATTGCAGATCCGGAAACATAATCATTTTATTTTTATCATGTTCTGAGTTTGTTCGCAGATTCATCCTTTACGTTTTTAGCATTGTTGCATATGTGGTTGTATTTGATGTATTCTATCGATTTCGAATGAATGAATATCATTTTTGTCTTTTTAAAAAAAACTAAATAAATGGTTCTGGTTTGGTTGTTTGCAAAGATAAAATTATATAACTAAACACTAGTAGAAAAAACACTTTTTACATCTGCCCAAAAACACTTTTTACATCTGACGGTAAAACGGATGCAAACGCACAAGATATAGTAAGTATACACTTTTTACATCTGACTCGCGTCAGATGTAAAAACAACGCCTTTTACTTCTGACTTAAGTCCACCAGATGTAGTAAGTATACACATTTGAATTTTTTTTTAATTAAATTAGACATTTTACATCTGACCAAGTCCACCAGATGTGAAATATTTACTTTATTTAATTTTTTTTTTTTAAATCCTGCGTTTTTTTTTTAAATCCATTTTTTTTTTAATTTTAAAAATCTCAAAATACCACTACAATTGAACATTCAACCAAAGTACCATTACAACATATAATCAAATGTCATTACAATTCAACATTCAACCAACATACCAAATGTCATTACAATTATATATTCAACCAAAATAGCAAATGTCATTACAATTCAACATTCATCCAAAATACCAAAATACAAATCAAAACTCATTGATCAACTATATATGATTTGGATCAACTATATATATGGTTTCCTAAATAGAAATTTACCAAAAGCCGGTGGTCGTCTTCAAAGCAGTAACCGATCAGTTTCACAAGATTAGGATGATGCAGCTGTCCCAAGTAATTGATTTTTGTCTGTAAATACAAACCTAATTAGTTACACTAATAAAAGAAATCATCTAAAACATTAACTATATTCACTACATATATTTTAAAATGAGAAATTCTCAAAAAATCCTAATAAACTAATTTAGCATGTTCCTAAACTTAAAAATGAACTTGTTTAGTATACCCTAAATAGGTCATTTCTCATCAAATCCAATGACAAAGAGGATTAACACGCGACTAGGTGATCAGTATTCATTTAAGTAGAAGGGGCCATCATTGTCTATATACTACTATATATGTGATGGATTGATAGAAAATGATCATCTGGTCTTCAATACAGATCACGTGTATGTTTGGAATCACGGTAAGCTTGATGAAATTACGGTGGCACCGTGATTTTGTCAAAGCTCTGAAGTGTGGCTTTCACCAAAATCACGGTGACGCATCGTGATTCTATCAAAATCACTGTCGATACAAACATTTTGAATGAGTAGTTAGTTTAATTTTGAACTTTCATTTAGCTTTTTCGACTTCATAATTCACATTTGTGACATAAACAGAAATTTATCTTAAATTCTCAAGATTTGAGCAAAGTTCTAAGGTTTAGATAACGATTGATTGCTAGAAGATACTCACCAACCATTCACTGTGTCCTTGTAAACCTTCTTGGTTAAGCTTCTTGACAGCAATGACAACTCCAGTCCCCGGTCTAACCGGCACAAGCGAGTGCTCATCAATCCACCCCTTAAATACAGCTCCAAACCCACCTTCACCAACCACACTACCGGGACGGAAGTTTCTTGTAGCAGTTTTTAGCTCACTAAAAGTGAAGCTCTTCATATTGGAAGACTTCAAGATCTCACCCTCGGTTCAAGGAGTTGGAGGCGCAGTAGGCGGAACGGACACCTTGCCGCTGCCACTGCTTCGTCGACTCAAGCCATTTCCTTTGCTACTGTCCTTCAAACTCGAACCTACACATGTCAAAAGACATAAATGATTAATCCATTTTTCAGGACATATATTAATATTAAGCACTCTAATCTAGTTACTAATTGAGCTTATCTATGCTTTTTAATATACACTATATTTTGGTTGATAGAAGATCATAAAACACTTAATAGGAAAATTCTCATAAAAAAATGGATCATGCAAATTTCCAAAACAAGCAATTTCCACAATCTTATAACCCTAAATCAATACTATGATTCAATTAAAGCAAATTCCCTTTCATAATCATTCTTAAAAAAATTAAAATAAAAAAATCACATAAATTGCTTCCTAGTTCATACCATCACCATAACTTCCAAAGCAAAAACACTCAAATTTCATATCCTAAACTCAAATCATAAACACAAACATATAAAAAATTGAAGTCATTCAAAACCCAATTAAACTAATCCAAACAAACACACAACAAGGTAATCAAGATCAAATTTTTAACAAAAGGGGTAGAAGAAAAAAGTAAAAAGAACACTTTCTACACACTCATAAATTGCAAGTTGAAGGGAACAGAACAAGTTGATAAATTACAATAAAATTCATTACAAGTTGATAAATTCATTTAAATCATGCTAACTACAAAAAAACCAAACATAATATCCACATTGCAAAGAAAAACATCTACATCTAGAACAAATTCATTTAAACTGAGTGATAAATTCATTCAGTTAAAATTTAATCATACCATTGGAAATGACCTTCATTAGCATACAAGCCTTCCTACCATTTATTTTGTTTATTTTTATTTAATACAAGCAAACCTCCACCCTAATCAATGTTTCATAAAAAAATGTAAAATTCAAAGAATCAATAGAATGCCGTCATGGGAGCAGACACATAGCAGCTGACACTCAAGAATGGAGAAAGTATATATGACCACAGATTTAAATTGTAAATACTTCTCATACAAAGATCTAACTGTAATATTCCCTCAGTTTCAAACTGATTTTCAAGTTTTCGGTTCCAAATGATTTCGAAACATTCAATAATCAGGAAGAGTTTAATAAATCAAGTTTCACCTACTTTCACAAAACAAAAGGCTTCTAAGAGTAAAATTATTTAACAATGGGATCATATTCAGAACACTCAATCACAAGGAGTCAGAAAATGTCGTTATTCTTTACATATTGACCAACTTATGCATAAGAATGTTACTGTGATGTATGTGAATGCAATGGCATCATAGTGGACATATATAAATTGTGTGTAAAGATTCTTTTAGTCAAGTATTGACATTATTTACAATATTCAATAGAAAAATATGATCTCACATCTGAAAAAAATTATACCTTGATTGAATCTTCGAGCACACCACCATCCACAGCATCGCATACAAAACTGGCAACACAAATTCAGCCAAATTATGCGTACATGCCATATATATATTAAAAAATGAAAAAGTTCAATAGAAGGAAAAAACCATTAAAACTGTATCTCACCTGAAAAAGTAGAGAATAGGGAAAATTATTTTGTGTCTTAAACATAAAGAGAAGGCAAGACAATTCAAAAGCACGCGGATGTATCCTGCATCCTCACAAACAGTCAAGTGTTAAGATAGGGTATTCTTGGAACACTACAAGCAAGAACTTGACAAAAATATCTTGAACAATCAAACATAAAAAAAAACAGTGGTACACTGCTTACAATAATAAACATCTTTTGTTTAAAAAACTAGTTGCTAACACATGGCATCATCCTTGTAAAAAATGCATGATATGAACCAATCAATAGACAGTCCTAAAATAGGGTATTTGCAGCCTGATTTCATTTCAAAATAAGCACCAAAACATTTATCCTAAACTACGATCCCTTTTCGTACTTATCACTTACTCGATTAGCTCTCATTTAACTACGATCCATACCTATGTTCTGAAATTAAGTTAAAGCTTTGTAACACCAACTAAAGTATCGGTTTCATACCCGATGGGAACGCAAGTTAATGACAATATATCCTAATCTTATTTTCTCTTAATCTATCATTTTATCTATCACTAAAATGATGATAAGACATAACATCATGTAATAACAATAAAAATTACTATCATATATTGTGTTAACTTTAAATCATATAAAAAAACAGATTTCAAATGAATCATTGAAACTTTACCACTATATACCAGACAAAAAAAATCACTGAAACTTCAAATGAAATAAAAACTACACCAGACAGATTTTGAACAACAGATTTCCACTATACCAGGAAAAAAAAATCACTGAAGCTTTAATTGAAATAAAAACTAAGAAAACATATATCATCAAATCAATCTCTCATTTCAATTTCCAATTTCACTCACACTCATCTTCTTCTTCTCTCAGGTACTTTTCTTCTGTTCAAACACAAAATCTCAACAAAGAAGAAGAACTTGTTCAAAATGAAAAACGCAGATCAAGAAACTCAAGCAAAACAGCTAAAACAATGGTTAATCTAATAAATTTCAAACCTTGGTCAAATGGGTTTTCAGTTGGAGAGAGAGGAACGAGCTGGGAGAGCTTCGATTCGTTTCCCTGAGCTTCGATTTGGAGACTAGGGTTCGAGAGAAAACGAGTGTGTGAGAGAGAAAGAGATCGATTTGGAGCCTAGGGTTCAAGATCGAGAAGCTTCAACAGATCGAGATCGAGAGAGAGGACAGCTGAGAGTGAGACTACGGCGGCTGAGAGTGAGAGAGAGTTTGACGGCGAGAGAGTTCGACGGCCAGAGAGAGATTCGTGTGAGAGAGGGAGAAGTTCGCGTATACGTACTGTGAACTCGCGAGTTTTTTTGATTCCAATTGATTCCAAAAAACAGTTTTTTTTTTCTTATAATTTATTTGATTACAAAAAAACAAATATTTTTTTTTTCCTCAAGCTGACTTATTACATCTGATTTTATATATGGCCAGATATAAATTTAAATTAGATACTTTTCGTTATAATTACAAGACTGCCACCGCGTTCAGTTTTGTATCTGGTATATTAATATCAGATGTAAAAAGTGTTGTCCATATATTTTTCACTTCTGTGGCTATTGTAATCAGATGCAAACACGACTCCATATAGCTTTTCACATCTGACATATCTTAGACAGATGTAAAATCCTTATGTAATATGTCATATTTTTACTAGTGAAACATGATTGAAATTTATAATTTATAACAAGAATAAAAACTACCACTTAATGAGAAAATGACAAAATATATAAACAAAAATTTAATTAATTAATAGTGTTTCTTTTTTACTTTTAAGTTTTATAGGACACTTATAAGTTATATGAGAAATTTTTACTATTATTAAAATGCCACAATCTATATGTACGCACGAGTATTATACTAGTTTTATTATAAAGTACAAACAAGACCCATTTTGTGATTCTATTCATACAAGTAGAAACTGTAACAGAAGTGACATTTATTTTACAAAAGAGATAAGGTGGATTGAACCTAAAATTAGGATTAAGTTTCTCCATCCCACAAGTTAGCAATGAACACAACTGGCCCATTGTTGACACGAACCTGTTTGATTTTATCAATCTTTTCATGGTCATCTTTTGTAAGTGACCAATCAAATATTTCCAAGTTTTGCTTCATTCTTTCTTTGTTGTAACTCTTCACAGCCATAGTCACCCCTTGCTCATACAACCATCTAAGACATACCTATAACATCATATATAATTTATAATTATTACATTAATTAACTCCATTAGTACTAATAAGTCATTCGAAGATGAAAAATCTTATACAAATAAGAAAAAATATGAAAGAAAATGTGAGTTTAATTAATTGAAAGAAGCCCAAGATAATGATCACCTGAGCAATAGTTTTGCCATGTTTCTCTGCAATTTCTTTGAGTATTTCACTGTCCATAACTTCATTACTACCCCATAAAGTCCCTTTGGCTCCTAAAGGAGAGAATGCAGTTATGATTATACCTTTTGCTTCACAATATTCTTTTAGCTTCTTCTGATGCCAAACTGGATTCATCTCCACCTATATTTTGTGCCATTAATATCAAGAAATAAAAGATTTATAAGTTTATTGTAATATTGGTTCCTCTATTTATTGATGTCTTACTTTGATGTTGTGCAACTCAATTGATGGTGTAACATTGTTTAGGTCGATGATTCTGATTAAATAACCATGTTTGAATTTTATAATTTTTTTTATTCTATATCACAAAACCAACCAAATTTGATGTACGACACTATAGAAATGGATCTTGTAGTCAATTTTTATGCAGTCAAGCTGCAGTTCGCAGCTCTCAACTGTTTGATCAACATTAGGTGGCTCATATTTTAATTTTTTAAAACATAATTATTTTGACTTTAAATGGTAACTCTCACTGCATGTGGTCACAAGTGTTGACTGCACCCAATCCACATCCGCGACACTATTGAATCTTAATTGAATAACTCGCTTAAAAAATAGTTACCTCGCTTAAAAAATATCTAAATTCGGATTTAAAATACATAAGTTGGAATAAAGACATTTTTAAGAACTAAGTACCAAAATCTTGGAGTTACAAATTGGGTAATCAAGTTCATAAATATGATAAAATAGAGGAACCAAAAGGACATTTAATAGCATATATAAAATATAGACAAAACAAGATGGGTGAAAGGAAAAAGTAGAAAGTAACCAAGAAGATTTTGATGGCTTACTTGATTGACAGAAGGAGGGATGATAGCAAATGAGAGTAGATCATCAAGTTTCTTGCGAGTGAAGTTACTGACTCCTATAGATTTTGTAAGACCTAATTTCTGGCATTCTTCCATTGCTGCCCACACTCCTTTTAAATCAAATGTTGTAATTAACTCTTCAGCATATGGAATTTCCCAATTTCCAGGCTTCACACTGATGGGCCAGTGGATCAAATAAAGGTCCAAATATTCTAATTTCAGGTTCCTGTTTTATGGCACAAATTTTAGACCCATGCTCCATGTTGTTGTTTTTTTTTTTAAAACAAATAATCTCATATATTCAAAAGTTGAACCAAAATAAATAAAAACGTATAAGAGGTACTCTAATCATCCAAAAGACCACAATAGAACTAATTAAACTTCTAACGAAGAGTATAGTGAAATGAATAATTATTCTATTAGCACGCCTTTTCTGCTTCAAAGCTAAACATGTCTAAGAGATATGTTTAATTGCGTTCATCGCCTTTTCAATGCTAGGCGATTTAGATGAGAAGATCATATCATTCCTCACATCCAAATAGATCAAATAGTAGCATGCTAAATTAAAAGGGTTCGATCATGACTCATGCATATGGAAAAAATTCGCCTCGGAGGGAAGAACCCACTTTTGTGCCCCACATGTTCGCATGTTCGGTCGGAAGGGGAGAACCCACTTTATGTGTCCCACAGGTTCTCCGATGAAAATTTTGTACCAACATCATGTAACTCAGAAAAAGAAAGCTATTTTGAAACAAATAATTTACTAATTAAATCGCCTAAAGCGCCGATTGAATTTATAGTATTTAATAAAATTATTAATTAAACTAGATGATAAATATGAAATTATATAAAAATATTTTTAACGAATATTTAATTTTTTTACTTAAAATATATGGTAAAAGTAACAAAAAATGTAAGCTATAAAGCTAAACCGCTACTTAAATTAACATATCAAAAAACTATATAAGCTTGTTAAAAATAAATTATTGCCAAACATGTCTATTTTGGTCGTTTGAACTTATAAACTCTTGTACGTTTTTCTTACAGAAATTATTTAGCTTACTTAAGTGATTACCAAACCCGCTAAAAGAGAAAAGAATTTTGCTTACTGAAGTGATTTCTGAAGACCAGGAAGAACAAGATGTGGAAAATTGTCAGTGAGCCAAAGTTTGGAGGTAATAAAGAGTTCATCTCTTGATTGAATTAAACCAAGTTGAAGAGCTTCTGCTATTGCTTCTCCCAAAGCCTCCTCAGAACCATAGATTAATGCAGTGTCAAAGTGTCTATAACCTGATTTGATAGCTTCAATCACTGCTGTTTTTGTGATTTCTCCATCGTTGTTGGTAACAGCTGCAGTACCAAATGCTATAACCGGCATTTTGCATTGGTTAGAAGATGATTTGAGAACAACTTGAGGTATTTTGGAAGAAGAAGACATGATGAAGAAGATACTACTCTGTTTGCTTTACTTTGCAACAATTGCATCTCTCTTTATATAAAGTGAGAAAATTATGGGACTTTGACTTTCTTCATTTCTTGGAAGCAATGAGAGTCACAAAAAAAAGGTGCCGCCAGCATAATTATTGTCTATCCAAATTGAAGATATTTGTTAATGTTTTGATGATTTGTCAATTGCAAAAACGAAATTCTCAACTACTCTAGTCTTAATATTAGATAATCTTTATTTTTTAGATTTTTGAATTATGCTAACAACATACCTTCTAACATACTATTTCTAACACATTCTATTTAATTGGATGAATTTCAAATGGGTCTCACCAAATTTATGTGGGGCCTGCATGATTTAGTGTGATCCATTTAAATTTCAGCCAATTAGATAGAGTGTATTGAAAAGAGTGTGTTAGAAAATGTGTTGTTAGCACTCTTATCTAGTCTATATTATAGACTAAATATACTATATTTGTCCCTAATTATAAGATCCCTTTGAAGAAAAATAAAAAATACGACCAGTGACTTAGTGGATGGAGTCTTATATTTAGGGATGAAGGTAGTAGTATAGTTTCAATGAATCTAAAAAAGTAAGAGTGTTTTTGGATCAACTAATTAATTTCTTAAGAGGATATTAATCTTTTTTTTTTCTTTTTCTTTTTGGTACAAGAAATATGAATCCTATATTTTAACTAATTAAGTTGGATTGACATCAATACATAAGAGTTAGTTCATAAAGAGAGACATATAAGAGTTAATGAGTTATCACAATAAGGAATTTGCCTTGCAGCATGTACTTGAGAATTGCTTTACTCCAAAACTCACTTAATACAGAAGTTGGCAAATAGGACCATCATAAGCAAGTAACTCACAAAATTAATTAGTATTGACCACCTAAATTACAACACTGAGTTTGCTACCCTCATTTTATTGTCCACTTATGAGATAGATACATGTAAAAGATTAGTGAGACCTATTAGTGGGGTCCATTTATTAAAGTGGGTCCCACCAATATATTATTTGTGTCTATCTCTTTAATAAAAAGGATAATAAATGAAGAATTGATATATCGTGCAAACCCAAACTCAACACTATGATCCAAGAACACTTAGATGAGATGACGCGGGTCTCTTATAGCTTAATCAAGATCCTGAGTCCGATTATTGGTTTGTGCATACAATAGTGTTAAAACTCTTAGACTATCAACAATAGTTTAAAGATTAAACCCCAACTTTTTCACTTTCCAATACTCCACATCATTTTTCTCTCTTCCACGTAACAATTAAACTATTATTCAACTTTTACTCCTATAATGGTTTAGTTTGAACCAAATACTCTCTCTTCCAACTCACTTTCATATACCCCACATTCTTTATTCTTTTTTTATATTATTTAATTTTGCATAATATTTTTTTTTAAATAATGAATATTTTTATATATTTAATATTATTTTTCTTCTTTAATTTATCAACTAAATATAATTTCTTAAAATTAAATATGACAATAATTTTTTTGTTATTAACTCAAATAAGATATGCAAACAACTCGATTTCACATTTTTCTTCCTACTTGGACGAATTTCCTCAACATTTTCTTCAATATCAACATTAGCACCACCCGCGCTTCCAAGCTTCATTTGAGTTGAAAATTTAGGAATTTCAGTGATTTGAACATTTGTATTTTGGTTTGAGAAACGCGGATTAGCATAATGGGTTGTTTGGGAAGAATGGTGTCCATAATGCATAATGGATCTGTATTGTGGTGGATAATTTGGCACAGTTGAAGGCATGTCAAACATAGGTGCAAAACCATAATTTGATGGATCTGGGGTTGTGGTTGGTTGGGGTGTTGGTTGTTCATCGGTAAATTTGAACTTTGGCTATGAAATGGAAAACTATTGGTCTTTTGGTTGTTAAACGAGTAATTTTTTTGATCCATTGCACAAAGAAAAACAAGAGAAAGAAGGGTACAAATGAGTTTCTTTTTATGTTGAAAGTATATCAAACCATATCTCTATTTATAGAGTTTTTTTTTTAAACAAACAAACTTACTGCATTTCATTAACTATTAAATGTTCAATACATAGGGGAATAATCTCAAATCTATGGAAACTAGCCCAAGAATTGGCCGCCATAGCAAGAGTATGAGCAACCGAATTCGTTTGCCTCCTAATAAACTTAACCTCAAAGTTTACATAAGATGACATAAACAGAATAATGTCATTAACAATTAAATTAAATTATGAATTGCCCGATCTTCTCGAATGGATAGCGTCAACCAACAATTTTGAGTCACTTTCAAATTGAACTCGCCCAAATCCACGATGTATAGCCTCTTTCATAGCATGTAATAGTGTTTATGCTTCGCCTTCCACCATGGAATAAACAGATTGCTGCCATTGAGTCAAGCCAGCCACAAATTGACCATTGGTGTCGCGAAAACAAAGACTCATAGAAGTTGTAACACCCAACCCATTATTTAAATAATTCTAACTTTATTAAAATCTTTTCAAAATACGCAACGGAAAAATTACGATTTAATTATAAAATGTTTGGTTAAAGGTATTACAATCGACAACATACTTAACTATTTGATTAATTAGCCTAAACATTAACTATAAAATCATTCTTTATAAAATATACATTTTCCGAAATAAATACATTAGTCATAAAGGACCCTATATCCTAAATACAACCCTTTCCCCGTGTCACACTCATAGCGGAGCTTCACCAAACACTTGGGCATCAACAAATACATAACCTGTAAACCTGGACCACCCAACGGTCCAGAAGTACACAAAACAGAGAGTTAGTAAATCATAACCAATAAAATACAAGTGTAAGCAATATCCCTAATAATTCATCATATTATCATGCATAATCTAACTCACATACATATTCTCAATCTTAAATCAAACATAAGATTATTCACATATACATTGAAACACAATTTGGAAACAATGCTTATCACCAATATTCAATCAAGCAACTCACACAACTTAGACAAACCACACAATGTCACATATCAAATCATCAAATCATATGCACATCTTCCTAATGCAATCTAATGTCACAACTCATGCTATGTCACCCTAGACATATCTAATGCATGTGGTACCAATCGTCTTTATTAGAGTATCTCACCTCTAATATCCGTCTTTATCGAATAAATATAATTCGATATCCGTCTTTATTAGAATCATAGATTCTAATATACCTAACTCAATACATGAATGCATGAATGATTCATGTACAACCACAAACACTTAATATAACACAATATTAAGTTCTACTCTATGATATGGAACACTATCCATATCCGTCTTTATTAAGATATATCACAAATCTTAATATCCGTCTTTATCGAACAAAATCTGATATCCTTCTTTATTAAGATAACACAATACATTAATATATTTCTTTATTAGAATAACACAATTCTGATATTCTTCATTCATATACATACATATCATACATTCATCAATAACATCAACAAATCATTATTAATTAAAACATCCTCAACAATTTTAAAGGTATAGGAAGTATACAAAATATAAGAAAACTTCATAAATTAAGCCTCATCTTATAAAAACTAACTTCGGAATTGGAATCTACGCAAAAAATCGAGTGAAATAGGTTCCGGGTGCATAAACCGTCAAAAAGTCAACCAAAAGTCAACTCTGGTCAACCAGAGATCAGTCTCCTGCGCGCCGCGCAGGGATCAGAGAAACAATTGAAAAAGCTGCGCGCCGCGCAACAGTCAGTTAACAAACACCTACAAATACCCATTTTTACCCATTAAAATTGTTCATACATCATGTTAAGAGTATATTAAACATACTATGAACATGAGTTTTCACTTTCATTAAGAAAAATCATCCCAAAAAGCCCACGAAAATGAGTGGAGAAAGTTTGGGTTCGGAGAAATCGACATTCTCCCCTTTCTCTAGCCACTCACAATTATGAAAACTGTAACGACCCGATTTTATTATTCGTAATATATTTACTTGCTATATTATTTTAAGTCTATTATTATTGTACTTTCATAGGCGATAATTAATTAATAGGCGAGAGTATTAGTTAATTAGACGAATTTGTGAGAATTAGACGAGTGTGGGCTTAAGAGCTATTGGGCCTTGTGACATTGGGCCCAAATTATCACACAAATTGGGAGACCTTTATAAGACATTTTTGAGAGAGAGAAAATCACTATTCACAATTGTGTCTTTTGGAAGAGTTAGAGAGAAGGAAGATCATTTGGTGTGCTAGGGCAAAGAGATTCTTGAAGATTCATCAAGGCAAATCCGAAATTCATAGAGTTAAGGTAAGAGAGATAGTTTTCATAATTGTGAGTGGCTAGAGAAAGGGGAGAATGTCGATTTCTCCGAACCCAAACTTTCTCCACTCATTTTCGTGGGATTTTTGGGATGATTTTTCTTAATGAAAGTGAAAACTCAGGTTCATAGTATGTTTAATATACTCTTAACATGATGTATGAACAATTTTAATGGGTAAAAATGGGTATTTGTAGATATTTGTTAAGATTTGTGAATGTTTATGAGTTTTTACAAATATGTCAAGATCCATGAGAAATAAGTGATTATTAATGTTAATAAGTTACTTTTAATGTGTTTTAAACATGTATGAACATAACTCATGCTTGGTATAATTTCTGGAACTGAAAACAAGTGATTTTGGGTTAAATACGTGATTTTTCGCACAAAAACGCACTTTTCTGCAGGTCACTCTGATTCCTGCGCGGCGCGCAGCTTTTTCAAGTGTTTCTCTGATCCCTGCGCGGCGCGCAGGAGACTGATCTCTGGTTGACCAGAGTTGACTTTTTGATGGTTTATGCACCCGGAACCTATTTCACTCGATTTTTCGCGTAGATTCCGATTCCGGAGTTAGTTTTATAAGATGAAGCTTGGTTTATGAAGTTTTCTTATATGTTTGTATGTTTTCTATACTTTTAAGATTGTGGATAATTGTATCTTGATGATTGATGATGAATGATATAAATTGTGGATGATATTTTTGAAATATCAAAGACGGATATTGAGATGTATGATATCTTAATAAAGACGAATATGAATAATGTTTTCATATTACATGAGTATAGCTTAATGCTAATTATTTGAGATTATTCATGAAGCATCCATGCATTCATGAATTGAGTTAGGGATATTAGAATATTTATTCTAATAAAGACGGATATCGAATTATATTTATTCGATAAAGACAGATATTAGAGGTGAGATACTCTAATAAAGACGATGGTACCACATGCATTAGAAATGTCTAGGATGACATATCATGAGAACTTGACATTAGTTGCATTAGGGAATTATGCATATATGTACTTGATAATTGGTATATGGCATTGTGTGTGTGTGTGTATTAATTGGAATGAATTCATATTCATTAATTCTTACCCTCAATTGTGATTCAATTGCATTGATTGTTTATAATAAAGAATGAAGACGTATATATGAACTAGTTATGCATGATAACATATATACATGAAGTATAAGCTTAGTGTTTACACTTATTTATTGGTTATGTTTACTAACTCTCTGTTTTGTGTACCTCTGAACCGTTGGGTGGTTCAGATCACCAGGTTGAGAAGTCCGCTCAGGATTAGGAGCTCGTGCTTGTGCTATTCTTAGCATACTTTTTGGTGAGGAATTAGTTAAGCTACTCCTTTGGTATTATCTTTTGAGTTGTAATAGCAATTGCTCTGATAGTTGTAACATCGAGTCGGTGATCATACGCTTGAACTCGTTTATAACTTGTTTATTTTGATGACCTTACTATTTGTAAACTATAACTTGGATGTAATTATATCGCTTGTATGATAACTATTAGCCTCTGAATATGTTACGATTATCATGATGATCAATATATGGTAATCGGATTGTATTCCGCTGTGGTTTTCCTTTGATAATCTTAATGAAATGTTTTGCATGCTTGTTCCGTTTTATTTTCCATGTAATGCCTTAATTGCTAGGTGTTTATTTGTTTATATTTAATAAATACGCGCTTAAGGGGTTAGGGTGTTACAAAAACTATCTCTCTTACCTTAGATCGACGATTCCACGCGATTGCTCTTCAAATCTCCTTAAGAGCTCCTTGCCCGAGCTCTCCTCTTCCTTCTCTCTTCTTTCTCTCTCACAAAGAACACAAAATGTGACAAAGTGAGCTTTCTCTCTCTAACTCTTGCTATTTAAAGCTCTCCCCACACCCGGTTTCTCCCACCGAACTGGCCTAGGATCCGCAACAGGAGCAATATTATGACGCCGCAGCTGATGGACGGTAAACCACTCATTCCAGACAACCTATGATGCATGGGTACTCCGTTTTAGATAGAGTACCGGTATCGGGTACGTACCGGGTACTGGTACGCGTATGGTACTCCCCCGGTACGCACCGACGCCGTACCTAGATTTTTGTTTTTGTTTTTTGTAATGGGTACACGAGTGGTACATCTGTGGTACGCGCGTGGTACACCAATCCAAAAAAACACTATTTTTTTCTTCCTTTTTTTTTCTTTAATTTGTTTTTTTATATAAATATTTAGATTTTTTATTTTTGTATAATATAAAAGTAGCACCTACTGCTAAAAAACAATAAAAAAAAATAGTCATTGGAATTATTCACTCATTCATTAAAAATGAATATACTAAATCCAAAGAGAAATGAAGATCTAGTTTTTTTATTCATACAAATCTTCGTATTCTCTCGAGAAAGAGAAATGGTAATATTTATGAAAGAGCAACAAAAATGTGGAATATTCGTAGAGATGAATGAGATTTATTTAATATATAATTGATATTTTTGAAATTGTTAGTCTTTCTCACGATAAACCTAAACTAGAAGCCGCTCTTTTTAGTGATGATGGAGGTGGAAACAATTGACTCTTTTTGAGCTAATTGCTTTTTAATTTCATATTTTGATGTTTTTGAACGATTTGAATTACTTTTAAATTGTGGTGTAATATTTTTTATGTTTAATTATTTATTTTAACAATATAATTCTATTATTTGATTTATATAATTATATTTTAAAAAAATTATAGGGACGTACCCGTACGTTAGTTTTTCTAAAAATGACGTACCCCGTACCAGTACCGGTACCGTACCCGCACCCGGGCAACATAGCAGACAACGAAGGCCATTCTTCCAAGCTGGCTTGGTGACTGGACATTGTCATTCCAGATATTGTCGTTTCGGTTATGAATTTTGAATTAAAAAAAAATATTGAAAAAAATATGCTATACAATAATTGCCCTGAAAGTATTAGAATAAATAAAAATATACACACCCAATCAAAATATGACACATATATATGCAATTTAAAAAAAAAATCAGAAAATCAAGACTCACATTCCTCTTGAGCAAGTGCACCACACTTGCTGGAGGTGGCTCCACAGATCGCGTCATGTGTCCGTTCCACTCTCCCATCTTCCCACTTTTCTCTCCATTCAACCGTTTAATTTTTCATCTCCTCTTCCCTCCAACTCATTCAACCACCATATTAAACCCACCCATTATACCATTTCAATTTTTTTTTGGGGTTTAGTACACATCATTGTAAGTAGTCTTAGGGGTATGTCGTCCATTTAGGTCCACAAGGCTCGAATGATTAGTCTCTGCAATTACACGCTTATGACATCCGATCAAAACTAAAGATATAAACAAACATAATTGGATCCAAATTAAGAAATTTATTAATCTCCAATTCAAAATCGACCGATGGTCGACCCTAATATATGTTTCATAATAATCATGATCATAATTTCATAAACACGTCACAAGAAACTAAAGCCTGTCTTCCCGGTTCGTGAATCAATACACTTAACAAAGGAGGAAAGCCCGAAAACCATCGTAGGTTTCCTTCCCTTGGCCACGTCGCCCTTTTCTACTTCTTTGTCGTTTTCTGTTTTTGTCTTTTGCCGTTTTCTTTCGTTTGCGTGTGAATCCCTTCTTACCCAGGTCTATCGCCTCCCTACTCTGCCAATTTAGTGTAGGTTCTATTTCATGGCTATCTTCGCTAGACCTGCTTTCTCGCGGATTTCCAGATCTACCTTTCGTTCCCGGTTGTATCTGGTGTGTCTATTATCTTTGCATTTTTTCTCTCACTGGTCTAGGTAATTGTAAATTCAACATCTATATATACTGCTTTCCCCTTTCTTTCTCCGTGTTCAGCTTTGCCCACGTAGTCTTATTTGTTGTTTGTTAAAATGGTTTGTGGTGAAAAGAGTTTTGTTGATGCTGTCTATGATGATGTTGCGGATATAGTGCCTGGGAAAGAGGGTGTTCGATCAAGGTTAAGGTTCTTTGTTTGTGGAAGGTGCCTGCTTTCCTAAACCCGAATGAATTTAGCTTTATTGAGATGGTTCTCATGGATGAAAAGGTTAGTCTTTGATGCTTTCTTTGTTGTGTTTGTCTTCTACAGTGTCGATCATTTGTATATATGGTTCTTCTTTTTTTCAATATTGTTGGCATGATTTATCTGGTGTTTTGTATATGATTCCTGATTTAATTGTTGGCGTGCAGCGGGCAACGCTACTATTAGGAAGCAATCACATCAGTTCATGGTAAATTTCTATCTTCTCTTTTTTCTTCCCATAGCTTTTATGCATAATAACTACAGTTCTTTACTCATTTCATAGGCTAGAAATATTTATGTTTAAGTTGTAAAATTATATGGCAAAATGTTGAGTTGTTATCCCAATATCAATTTTAGTTGTTAAACTACTTGCTTTTGGGAGTGGATAGTTTAGTAGGGCTAGAATATGTGTTTGATAAAAACGCATCATAGGTGTTTGATTAAATGCCCATGAGAAAATTATGGTGTTTAGCATCATTTGTTTTTGCTAGGATTAGAAGATAAATGTATTATAATGTGTGTTGCTTAGATTGTGATAGATACAATATAACTAAATGTGATGGACTTAGTTTTGAACATGTTTTTTTGTGGCATTTATAATATGCATCATTTTTAAGCATATAAGACGGTTTTTTGCAAATATAGTCTTCTAAACTATATGTAAGAGGGAAAAACATGCATTTTTCTTCGGATGCTTGATCCAATAACCTTTTCCTAGGTATATCAGTTGGGTGAAGAACTAAAAATGCTCTTTAATATTAGATGTTTTTAATGCAAGAAAATAGGGGATTAAGAGAACAAACATGCTTAGTTATATTTGGATTTAGCCCATTTAAATGTTATAGGGATCAACTTCTCACTGTGAAGTCTTATTTTAAAATTTCCATTATTATGATTCATTTTTCCTTTTTCCATACATATCTTGATGTGTTGTTTTACTTTGTGACAGTGATGAAAACATATGAGGGGATTGATGAGGAGAGCAATACAATTGAGATAGCTTAACAAATGAAAAGATGAATGAGTGAATGGCTTAAGAGTGAGTCTGACCAACATGAATATGTGTTACTGTATTTTTTCACATTTTTGTCTGCATTCATGGCATAATATTTTTCAAGAATTTTTTCAACTATATTTTTGAAGATTGATAATTAACTTTTATTTCATAGTTAATTTTACCATTCATTTGTTGTGATCTCTTTGATAGCATACGTATATTTTGATTTAAAGATTTCAAACTTTGAGTCTTGGCTAATTTTCTTATGTTTTATGTTCAATGGCCTCTTATGTTTTATGCATTTCATATACAAGCCCAACTAATTATTGATTAAGTAAACATGATCAAATAAACTATGTTAAACATATATTGGACCGGTTTCAAATTGGTTTTCTTATTCTCTATACTGATGTTCCTATTTTATGTCTTTGCATGGTAAGATTTATGTTAATTGTTTTCCATTCACATCCTTTCAAGTTCCAGAATTTTAGTCTTTTAATCTACTTTTAAATCTATATGTCAGCCTCTCAATTTATGAATGAGTTTTATGTATGGGGTGATTTTCGTGGTGCTTGGACTTCTTAATGGTGTTTGTTTGGATTGTTGGAAGTTCATGGTATCCTTTAATGAATTAGGTTTTGGTGCCTTATTCTCAACAAAATCTTACATGGACACAACATGTTTTAATGAGAAGATTGGTGAATTACGAAAAGTTGCTAAAGATGCATTTGCCAGATTGAAAGGTAGGTGAGTTGTTTGCATAAAGGGACTGAAGTTAAGCTTCTAGATTTGCCTGGTGTTCTTGGTGCTTGTTGTGTGTTGCATAATATTTGGAAGACGGTGTTGCAAGTGTATGTGTGACACCCAAAGCTACGAAGACTAAGAAGAGAAAGAGAACTAATAATTCTAAAGGAAAGACATCTTAGGATTTGGATTTGAATGGCGGAGATGCCGAAGACTTTGCAGTAGGAAAGAGTGCAGTAGTAAAGAGTGTGGAGAAAAGTTCCAAGAAGGTAAGGTTTTCCATGAAAAATAACTTGGTATGGAAGCCACATAGTCCTTTACCTCCACAAAACTTGAGAATTCCTCCCTCTGTTACACCCAGATGAAGTGCACTCAAAAGGGTGTGCCTCCAGGTCCCATCAGAGAGATGGCTCTCTAGACCAAAAAGGCGAAAGTGAAGAAGGCCAGAAGGACAATAATTTGTGTTGTATCACCTGTCAAGCACTTGAAGAAATTGAGATTTCTTTCTGTTTGATTTCCTTTATGTTGTTATGGAATGATATTCCCTTGATTTATTTTGTCGAATTTTTATTTGTAACTTCTATAAAAAATTTGAATCTTCATTATGATAATTTATTTCTGCACCAAGTGCAAAACTAATTGACTTTTAGATTAGAGACCATGTCTTCAAGATCATTTTGTGTTTGTTGACTAATGTGTGGTTCATTTACATATCCATGTCATTTCTTGCTATGTCTTATTGTTATTATGATTTTTTATGTTTTATTTTGTTTCAGCTTTTAACCAAAATCCTTAAAATGGTGGTGATTATTTATGCCCTTGAATTATTGAGAATAGAGATAGAACACTATTTTTTTTCTCTCTTCAACCCTAAGCTTTGTTGGCACTATATGTAAGATTTTGATAGCTTGCTAAGAATTTGCCTTTCTTTAAGAATGAGTGAAGGGTTATGAACTTGTGATTGACTTAGTTTGTGTTTGATGTGTTTTTTAATTGTTTTGGTACAACTTTTAAAATACAACACTATTTTAAAAATATTTATTAGAAAATATTTTCTAAATTTACTTTTGCAATATATATGGTTTGAGTTTCTGAAGTTTTTCAAAAAATTGAATAAAAAATGTGTTAGTTTTTTGTTTTGACAAAAAAAATGTGTTTGCTTTATACTAATATTTAGTATTCTTGAAATAGTTGTCTACTTATTAAGCTTCTTTTCTTTCTTGTATTTTGGTTGATGGGCGAAGTTTATATTTTGATATTTTATTATTGGGCTAGGTGAATGGTTGGTCATTAAACCCATTTTTTATGTTTTGTGTCAGAAAAAAAAACCATGTTTATCATAAAAAAATAAAATGTTTTTAAAAAAAAAATGCACTCGCACGGGTTTAAAAACTAGTGAAACACAATCCAAAAAAAAACACCCTTTTTTTTCACTCATTGGGCCTACAAATATGAAAATATATATCTCTCTCTCTCTCTCCCTGATATTTTTAACGTTGTTTGTCAACATATGAAGGCACAAAGTTGAACCTGTCACCTCAAAAAAAGACCAAACAAAGTTTGTTCTTTTCTGCACACAATAACTTGCTGCTGCTATTACAATAAGGTATAAATTCAACATACTTTGTCATCTATTTGTCTCAAATGTTTCACCTTTTATTAGGCATTGTGATCTGGGTTATCTTTTGTTTCATCAATTAATCATTCATTTTTCCTTCTTTCATCATTTTCTAACAATTTGATTTTTTGGGTCCTTTTTGTTTTTTCTCAACCATGTTGAAATTCAAGAGCTTTATTAATCTCTTTTTATTGTTTTATAAAGGGTAATCTTCTGAAAATTTAACAATGTGGGTGAGATTAGAGAGATATTGATATTGAATTAAAACCAATTTTGGTTAATTCTTTTCATATATCTATGTTGGATCAGAAAAGTAAAAACCTTCAGCTTGGTATATGAACTAAGCAAAAATCTCCTTGTATTGTCTGTTAGCTTTGAATTATTTTGTAAAAATTGATGTATTCATTCATTGATTCATCTTTCATAATATTAACATTTGTACATGGTTTTGGTTAGGATTGGATTCTTGAGGCTAATTCTCTATGGTAAGTATCTATTTCCCTTGGAGGATTAGAATGATTAAAAATGTAGGAGCTACAAAGCACGACCACTCCTCAGATTAGGCATGTCCCGACGGTGTCTGACACAGACACTTATTAGACAATAAACATATGTGTCGACGTATCAGTATCGTGTCCGGTATCTGTGTCTATAGCTGTGCTTAGTTAGGAGTGCAGTTAGCTTATATATAATATTGGATCAAATTAGTTTTGATTTGATTTATTAAACCCTTTGTGATCAATAGGGAGAAGCAGATCAGCAGAAGGGAACTAATAATGGCTCTGAATTGAAAACCGGAACTTCCGAAACATGTACTACCATTGGCAATAAAACGGTATTGATCATATAATAAACAATACACATTAACCTTCAATATGTTACTACTTATTATCGATTAGATTTGTACATAGTCAATTTTATATTTAAAACAAAGACGGACCTTCATTTGTTTAACATAACAGTATGTCATTGGTGGAGTTGATGAGGAAACCCTGTCTATTAAAGTTCGAATTTTTGACAGCTGTCTCGGTGAATGGTCAGTTGAATGCTTTTTATTTGATTGCATTTTGTTTCCTCTAAGGCTTTTTTGTTGCTGATATCCATTTTAATTTGTAGGGTTAATCCAACTGTGCTAGGAACCAAACCCTTGTCATGTGAAGGCCACTCAGCAGTGTTATTGAAAGACCGAATTGTAATTCTTAAGAAGAATCCTAAGCCAGATGATCATACATGGTTTCTCGAGGTCGGTGCTTCCAAACCTAAGTCCGTAATCTATTAATGCAGGACTATTAATGCATATATTTTCAATGTAGTGTTGCTAAGTTGTGGCTATAGCTGCATTGTAGAGCTATAGCGTAGCGGAATTTGAACACATCCCTATTGTTCCGAGATATAGTATTTAATACAAAATATTTTACAGCATTGTTACGTAGAGTTTGAACAAATTGAAATTATGCATGATCTGCAATTTACAATACTGGTTTGTAGCAGTAGTAGATTCCGATGTTAAATTGCGCAATAGGTGTCAAATTTTTCATTTTCATGATGCTGGCAGGTAGACACCCAATATGTCAGGAAACAGCAGAAGATTTTGGGGACGGAGGTTGTTGCATGGAGTAAGGGTGTGATAGGCAATGTTGCGGAACATGTTGTTATTAGTGGTCCTTCTGGAGTAGGTAAAGGAACGTTGATATCAATGCTCATGAAGGAATTCCCATCCATGTTTGGTTTCTCCGTGAGCCACACAACCCGTGCGCCAAGAGGTATGGAGAAAGATGGAGTCCATTATCATTTTACTGAGAGGAGTATTATGGAGAAAGAAATCAAAGATGGAAAGTTTCTCGAGTTTGCTTCCGTGCACGGTAACCTATATGGGACAAGTGTTGAAGCTGTTGAACTTGTAGCAGATGCAGGGAAAGTAAGTTCCTTATACTTGCAGACCTTGATATCATTTAGAATGTTGAATTCAAAGCATGCCTATACTTGTCAAATTGTGTAAAATGATCTTTATCATTTGGAGCCTTACCTTAACTGCTTCACATTTCAGTTCTAAAATAACGATTAGGTTTAGTCAAAGAAGTGCTATCGATTGTGCGGAAAGCCAAAATCTGCTATTTTTTATCTGCAACGCCATGGTGATTGCATCCTTAAAAAATTGGCCATTGTGGTTGTCGAAAAATTCACCACTGCAATCCACTATTGTGTCTTTATGGCCTATATTTGACAACACTGATTAAAAGTACTCTGTAACGTGTTGATTTTAGAAACGATTACATGATCTAAAGCATAATATTTCCTTAACTTCTGGTGTTTCAATTGCTGCAGAATACATAATGCAGCATTGACAGAACAGAAGCATAGCAGAATATCATGCAGAATTGCCTCTGTTCCTCTCGCTGCTAAATTTTAACGTCCACATTATTATTGAATTGAACGCAGTTTTAATCTGTTAGAACTTAGAATTATTCAAATTTTATTATTCCTTAGCTGCACAATATGTGATTAGGATTAGATTGAGTAATAATCATATCAATCAACATTTATGGTATATTATGTGGTCATGTTTTGTGATACCAATGAAATTGAATTTTCTGTTTGATGTTTAAGAGTGCAATGGCATGAAACCAATCTTTTGAGCATTGCCTTAAGATATTACATTTCACTTTTTCTCATCTAAGATAGTATTTTAATCGTTGAATCTTGTTCAGAGGTGTATTCTAGATATTGATGTTCAAGGGGCAAGATCTGTGGGGGCTAGTTCTCTTGATGCCATATTCATCTTTATCTGGCCCCCATCAATGGAAGAGCTTGAGAAGCGTCTTCGCGCAAGGTGAGTATTAGCTTCTTACTCATGCCTTTTAACTCTCAAATTACTCTAAACCTCAGTTTTTTGAGCAGAGGGACAGAGACAGAAGAACAAATCCTAAAACGATTACGAAATGCTCAGGCTGAGATTGAGCAAGGGAAGTCACCAGGCATATTTGATTATATCTTATACAACGACAAACTTGAGAAATGCTACGAGACTCTAAAGGTAACAACTCTCATCTTCCTTCATGGAAACTTCCTTACATGAACACGGTTTCTTTAACCGGTTAAACATATTGATATATTATATTCATTGGTACAGAAATTATTGGGACTTCACGATTATGTCGCTCCTCCACCCAAGTCAGGTAAGAATTTCATGTCTTTGTTCATAATTTTACATAATTTTTCAAATAATTAACACATCGTAATTATCGTGGTCTACATATTGGGACTCAACTATGAGACTTATCCTTGGTTTGTGGGCTTAGTGACACAAAGTTTCATATGTTTTAATAAACTTTGAAGTTAAATTAGTGTTTCTAATTTCTGAATCCTGCAGCAATAGAGATCAATCTCCCAAAGGATCATTCAGTATCGAAAATTGATGACAAAATCATCATAAACTGCAACCCTTCGGGAGTAGAAAAGGAATCAAATAACATGTAAGCCTTGTGCAACACATTTACTTATTAGAAACTAAGAGTAATAGATCAAGTACTGACTTTGTGTTTCGCTGAGCAGGATAACGTTAGATGTGTCCTTTCTTAAAGGGGGTGCACCGTGCCGGACAAGAGGGCTATATTTTCGAGCAATTGACTAGTTTTCATATTGCTTCAATAGCATGGATCAACTTAACATTCAATGAGTTTTGCAAACTAACTTGGTTTTTTCTCCTTTCATATATATGACAATCTTCAGAAAATGGGACACCCGACGAGACACTAAGTTCATTTGTTTAATATGTTTTTTCATGTCTTATTCTTTGATTATTATGGCTATTGATTTGTACTTGATGCGTGACAGTGAGAGATTATTTATCATTTTTGAGGCTATAGTTTATTCCATCAACACTGAATGCAAACAAAATATTGCTGAATTTTTTGTAAATTCACTTAATGTTTGGTCTGCATCAAGCCCTATTGTGGTTGTCATTTTAGCAATGGTATTACATTTTTTAAAATTTTTTATTTTTTTAATTTTTTTTAAATTTTAGCCATATATATATAGTCAATGACCTTCTGTCACAAACATTTCTTCTTACTCACCAATTTTTACAAATCCTCCAAAAAACCTTCATTTCCACGAAAATCTTGTTTTCAACACACAACCAAAATATCAAGGAACTCTGAAGACATCCCACTATAAGCCGAATGCAAAGGTAATGTCTATCTAATTCTCCCCTCATTCAATTTTGTTTTAATTTAGTTGTAATCACATTAAAGTTACTGTTCATTGGTTATCTCCGCTACTTAGGTAGTGGAAGTAGTGGATCATCTTGTTACTGAAACTAGAAAATTAAATGCATTCATTTTTAACTGTTTTAGTTATGGATCAACCAAACACTTCTATGGTTAATGTGAAGCCTTCTAGGGTTGAGGATAAGGGTGATATGCAATCGACCAACAAACCAATGGTTGTGAATGTTGAGAATGTA
Source organism: Trifolium subterraneum (assembly GCA_951799995.1). NCBI lineage: Eukaryota > Viridiplantae > Streptophyta > Magnoliopsida > Fabales > Fabaceae > Trifolium > Trifolium subterraneum. Next base: position 41,591,938 of record OX637463.1, on the reverse strand, counting down.
AAGAGTAACAGAAATCATAACAGAATTCATAACTGAATTCTAGAGAGAAAATGAAAGAGAGAAAAGTTTGTTATTGAATTGTAATGAATGAATGAATACAATCTGTGTACAGTAGCTATTTATACAAGATGAAAAGAACTAAGCTACTTCTTAGCTTCTTAACTACTGTATTATCTAAACTAATGACATATTAAAAGGCTAATGGCATTAGTAAAGTTATTGCATATTTTTGTTCTCTTCTTCTATCTTTGATAGCTTCCCACAAGCTGGAGCTTGGTAGATATCTAACAAGCCAAGCTTGGACACAAAAGTATTGAATTTGACCACAGGTAGTGCTTTTGTCAAGCAGTCAACAAGCTGTTCTTGTGTGGAAATGGGCAAGAGTTTGAGCATCCCTTGTTGTACCTTTTCTCTAACTAGATGGTAATCTATTTCAAGATGCTTTGTCCTTTCATGAAACACAGGGTTTGAGGCTATGTGTAAGACACTTTGATTATCACAAGAGGACTGGTGGTCTTGTACAAACAATATTGAGATCCTTGAGTAAGAATAGAATCCATATGAGTTCACATGTGGCAGTGGAGAGTGCCCTATATTCTGCTTCAGAGGAAGATCGAGATACAGTGATTTGTTTCTTAGCTTTCCATGAGATGAGGGAATGGCCAAGAAAAAAACAGTATCCAAAAATTAACCTTCTACTATCAATACAGCCTGCCCAATTAGCATTAGAGTATCCCAAAAGCTGAAATTCAGAGGATCTGGGGTACAATAAACCTCTACCAGGATTATGCTTGAGATATCTCACAACTCTACATGCTGCATGATAGTGTGTAATTGTTGGATGTTGCAAAAACTGACTCAGTTGCTGAGTAGCAAAGCTAATATCAGGTCTTGTATGTGTGAGATACAAGAGTCTACCAACAAGTCTTCTATATGAAGACACATCCTCAAAGGGTTTCCCACCAACTTGATGCAACTTAATAGATGGATCAAGAGGGGTTACAGCTAGCTTAGAACCCAGCAAACCTGAATCTGCAAGTAAATCCAAACAGTATTTTCTCTGTGAAACAGTTATACTTCACAGTTATACCTTGCTTAGAGTGAGCAACCTCTAGGCCTAGAAAATACTTAAGAACACCTAGGTCTTTGATTTTGAAATTGTTATCCAAAATGACCTTTATTCTCTGAAACTCCTCTAATGAAGTACCAGCCAAAATGATGTCATCTACATAGATGAGCAGAGCAGTAAACTGACCATATTTGTGTAAAGTGAAAAGAGAATAGTCAGAGGTAGATTGTGTATAACCCTCTTATAGTAACAGAGAAGTTAATCTCTCATGCCATTTTCTGCTGGCTTGTTTAAGACCATATAAACTCTTGAGGAGCTTGCAGACTTGGTTGGGTTTAGGAGAGGTAACACCCTCTGGAACACTCATGTACACATCCTCCTTTAACTCCCCATGTAGAAAAGCATTATTTACATCCAATTGATGTAAATGCTAGTTATTGATGGAAGATATAGCAAGTAGAATTCTAACAGTAGACATCTTTGCCACAGGAGAAAAAGTGTCAAAAAAATCTATTCCTTCTATTTGGTTGTACCCCTTTGCAACCAATCTTGCCTTATATCTTTCTATAGATCCATCAGATTTATGCTTGATCTTATACACCCTGTCGCGGTGATTTTTGGATATCGAGTTATTAATTAACTTCGAATCGCAATTTAATGTTCCACCACCGATCTTTAATTTATCCGAGGGAAAGGGAAAAAGTTCGAAAAAACCCTATTTTTAAGAGAACAAGGTTCGGGGGTTGGTTATACGAAGGGAAGGTATTAGCACCCTAAGTATCTATAGTAATCTATAGGAACCTCTTGTTTTTATTCTATCTATGCGCTTTATTTTAATTGCTTGTAAAAATGTATAAGTACGGGGATTAAAAGTGATGATAAAAAATGATTAAAGAATGAAAAAAAAAAAAAAAAATGTTTTTGTTGATTTTATTGATTGGAGAGACAAATCTCATGCCTACGTACCCGAGGGATCAAACCACCGTAGTTCGGGGTAAAAAGACGAAAAAAAGCCAAAAGTAGCAAAAATGTGAGTTTGATTGATGTTAGTTTGTGAAGAAAGTCTATATGATTAAATTGATTGATGTTTGATTATGAAAATAAGACGCGGGCACTTGGTTTAAAATCCAAGGTTTGTTGAGAAAATGTTTGAAGTGATAAAAGACACTTGGTTTAAAATCCAAGGTTTATGCATGATTAAAGATATATGAATGAAGAAAATGCACTTGGTTTAAAATCCAAGGTTTTAGGCGAGGAAAAGGGACACTTGGGTTAAAGTCCAAGGTTTTAGCGATAAAAGAAGCCGTTGGTTTAAAGTCCAAGGCACTTGGTTTAAAATCCAAGTTTGCGGTAAAAGACTCTTGGGTTAAAATCCAAGGTTTTCGCGATAAAAAGAAATGTTTGGTTTAAATTCCAAAGTTTGAAAAATGCATGATGACAAGATATTTTTGATGCTTGAGGATATTGAAAAGAATTGTGTTGACTTTTTTTGAAAGAGGTTTTGACCTCATTTTTTTGAGAAGAAAATCACTAACTATTTTGATTAGAATGTTGGGTTGAAAATAAAAGGTAGCGCTAAAAGAATAATAACGTCGCAAAAAGCAAATAAGCGCGAAGACAATCCGCAAAAAGCAAATAAAAGGTCACTTTTTCATTCACAAGTTTGTTTTCATCATTTTTGCTCTTAATCCCTTATTTTTGCATGGACCAATTCTTTTGGATTTTGTGGACCATCGGGATGCCCTGAATTTTGCCTAAGTCATTTTACCTAGCGGGCTTTTGTGGTTTTTTTTTGTTTGTGTTTTTTGTGTTTTGGTGTAGGACAATTGTGACTGCCACATGCTATTTTGAGTTTGTCTACTCATGACTTGCTCTATCTCAACAGATTTATCCTCTTGTGTTGAGATGTGTCATTGAACTAATTGAAAGACTACCCTGCCCCGGGTTAAGATTAAGGTTTTTTTTTCTATATAGAAAGAACACCAACTTCTGGCTCAAAGGGGTTGACTACGGATTATCTCCTTATTTCTCCGGTGTTTGGGAAGTGAAACAATGCCCTACATCATCAACCGGGTCCTACTAATGAAAGCATATATCAGCACATATCAGCAATTTTAAACATTTAATTTACATCATTCTCCCCTCAAGTTTGAAAAGTGAAATAGAAAAAACATCGCCGTTTATGATGGCACAAGAAGAGAGTGAATACGAATGGATGGATTCCAAAATATGCATGCTCATTGTTTAGAAATTTTAATTTAAAAGATACAACTAAAAAATGCAAATAAATGCTTGGCAAGAAAGAAATTGCAATTTGAACATAAAAGGCCTAGTGATCCTAGGGACAAACTTCTTGATTCTCTTGAAAATGACAGAGATCCATGATTAAGCAGAGGACGAACTTTGAACGTTAGGGTTCTCATCCTTGAAAGATAGCACATTGTTGCGGATTAAATCCTGAACAGCTTTCTTGAGAGGATAACAACGCTCTACATCATGGCCAGGGGCCCCTTGATGGAAGGCACAAGTTAAATCACTGCGGTACCAAGGAGGTAGTACTGCTGGCACAAGGGGAGGTGGCCTTGTCTGAACAAAATTTTTAGCAAGTAAGGCGGGGAGTAAGTCAGCATATTTCACAGGTATCGGGGCAAATGGTTGATTTTTCTGAGCACGGTCATGATTGAATGATTGTTGGGGAGATGGTAGGTGATGAGATTGTGGGTATTGTGGTGGTAGTGTTATGGCTGCAATATGTGGATAAGCTGGGTTGCTCGAATTATGTCCTCCCTGGGCCTCCATGCCAACTTCAGATTCTTTCTTCTCAGAAAAGTTGTTACCATATCTCTTGGCAGTATTAGTCGGAGCTTTCTCTCTTGTCAACCGTCCCTGGCGGACTCCTTCTTCTAAGCACATTCCCATTTCCACCATTTCGGTGAAGCTTCTTGATACAACACCAACCATTTTCTCATAGAAGAATGGGCTCAGAGTATGCAAAAACAACTTACACAATTCTTTTTCTTCGACTGGAGGACGAATCTGAGCAGCAAGCTCCCTCCACCTTTGAGCATACTCCTTAAAAGACTCCCTATCTTTTTGTGCCAAGGCCGGTAACTCATCCCTATCAGGGGCCAGATATGAATTGTAATTGTACTGCCTGATGAAAGCACTGGCCAAATCATTAAAGGAACTGACATTAGCCCTATCAAGATCCATGTACCACCTCAAAGCTGCACCGGTCAGACTGTCTTGAAAATAATGGATCAGCAACTTGTCATTTCTGGTTTGAGTAGACATCTTTCTGGCATACATTATCAAGTGAGCCTTGGGACAAGTGTTCCCCTTATATTTCTCAAAATCTGGGACCTTAAACTTATGCGGGACCACAACATTAGGGACCAAGCAGAGTTCATGAGCATCCTGGCCGAACAAGTCTTTTCCTCTAAGAGCCCTCATCTCTTTCTGCATCTCATCGTATTTGATCTGTAAGTCATCCATCCTATCATAACCTCCTACACTTTCAGCATGAAAAATGGGCATCTGAGTTTGCTGGATAGTACGAACCAAAGGTGCAGACACAATTGCTGTAACCTGAGGAAGTGTATTGCCGAGCTGAGGAATAGGCACTGTCGATTGGACATGAGGAATCTCTGATATTACAGGACGTGATTCTGCCCCAAGAAAACCAACTGGCATGCCCCATGGGTAACCTTCAGGCATGACAAACTGAGGAGCGCCAAGAGGTGCAGATGCAATAGGAGGAGGTACAAGAGCATTACTAGACTGTGGTGCTGGTGCTGACACCTGATTCTGGGTAGCCATCAAAGATTCCACCATGCTAGTCAACTTCTCAATTTCTGCCTGCATGGTTGTCACCTGTTCCCGGAGCATATGGTTTTCTTCCTCAAAATTGTTCATCTTGTTTCTCAACCTGGACCGAGTATTGTAGACACGAGTTGGTTTGTACTGAATACGCCGAGCCACTTTTTTACTGAGGAAGAGAGGACGGGAAAATATGAGACTTGAGTTTGGAAACTTATGAATGTAGTATGATGCATGATGTGTTTATGCTAAAATATGCAATGGTTTTTTTAGTTATCGAAGGACTTATCCCAAATTAGTTGTAAACATTTAGACATGGATTTTGTACGGAGAAAAAGGAGAAAGAATTTATTATGTGTCATTTGAAATGAATGTTCTCTATAATGTTTACAAAAAAAATTTGTTTTAAGTCCTTTGATGAGCAAAAAGAATTTATGAATGAGTGCATGCATGCATGATGCGGAAAACATGGTGGGGTTAAAGTATAATGTTGGAGTCAAAGGTGAAACCCTCCCATATGGTATGTACTAGGGTTCATATGTACCTGCATCACGGGTTCTAATAAGTTCCCAAAGTCATCAACCGTCTTTCGAACATCACCGGCTTACGGGACTAATTCCCGGTCCAATAATATTCTCAAAACAATCTCGTTTGAGTGTAGTCTCGCGTATCGACTAATTCCAAGACCATTCTTGGTTAGCCACCGCACTACGCCCTAAAAGGCCAAGATGGGTTAATGTGTTTCTAAGGTTCTCAACTTCTCGGGACACTCACATTGATAAGTAATAACGCCGACATGACTATTCATGCCAACAGAGTACTACTATCATGAGGCCTCCACTGAGCGGGATTATATCACATGCATCGGGGTCTAAGACTATTCTTAGCCCGATACTTTGATTATACCCCATCCTATCTTATTGTTTCTCTCAAGCCCGGGTTAGGACTTATCTCACCACTCAAAATTAAACCGAAGTATATATACAAATATTTACACAAATAAAAGAATAAAAGCGCGAAGATAGTAATTTAAAACAAGTTAGGTTCAACCCGCTTGGTTGTCCCTAGTGAAGTCGCCATTTCTGTCGCGGTGATTTTTGGATATCGAGTTATTAATTAACTTCGAATCGCAATTTAATGTTCCACCACCGATCTTTAATTTATCCGAGGGAAAGGGAAAAAGTTCGAAAAAACCCTATTTTTAAGAGAACAAGGTTCGGGGGTTGGTTATACGAAGGGAAGGTATTAGCACCCTAAGTATCTATAGTACTCTATAGGAACCTCTTGTTTTTATTCTATCTATGCGCTTTATTTTAATTGCTTGTAAAAATGTATAAGTACGGGGATTAAAAGTGATGATAAAAAATGATTAAAGAATGAAAAAAAAAAAAAAAATGTTTTTGTTGATTTTATTGATTGGAGAGACAAATCTCATGCCTACGTACCCGAGGGATCAAACCACCGTAGTTCGGGGTAAAAAGACGAGTAAATTTGTTTTTTTGATTTTAAAGTTTTTTTGGAAAATGGTTTTAAGACAAAAAAAGCCAAAAGTAGCAAAAATGTGAGTTTGATTGATGTTAGTTTGTGAAGAAAGTCTATATGATTAAATTGATTGATGTTTGATTATGAAAATAAGACGCGGGCACTTGGTTTAAAATCCAAGGTTTGTTGAGAAAATGTTTGAAGTGATAAAAGACACTTGGTTTAAAATCCAAGGTTTATGCATGATTAAAGATATATGAATGAAGAAAATGCACTTGGTTTAAAATCCAAGGTTTTAGGCGAGGAAAAGGGACACTTGGGTTAAAGTCCAAGGTTTTAGCGATAAAAGAAGCCGTTGGTTTAAAGTCCAAGGCACTTGGTTTAAAATCCAAGTTTGCGGTAAAAGACTCTTGGGTTAAAATCCAAGGTTTTCGCGATAAAAAGAAATGTTTGGTTTAAATTCCAAAGTTTGAAAAATGCATGATGACAAGATATTTTTGATGCTTGAGGATATTGAAAAGAATTGTGTTGACTTTTTTTGAAAGAGGTTTTGACCTCATTTTTTTGAGAAGAAAATCACTAACTATTTTGATTAGAATGTTGGGTTGAAAATAAAAGGTAGCGCTAAAAGAATAATAACGTCGCAAAAAGCAAATAAGCGCGAAGACAATCCGTAATGATATTTTGATCAAAACGGTGTCTTTTCCCTCGGAATTAAATATGCTAACGTTTTGCGGAAAACGATAAATAAATATGCATGAGATGCGATTTTTGCATTTATAGTGTACATTTGTTCCTAATTACATTCTAGAGTATTTGCGAGGAAAAATAAATATGAGATGAATGCAAGAGTATGCTATGCAATTTATCTAACCTTACATCAAATCCTAAAAATACAATCTAATGTCTTTACAATAAAATAAATAATTAAGCAAAAAAAAAAAAAAACAAAAGGGGGTGCAAATATCAATTAAAACATAAAAGGGGGTGCAAAAAGCAACTCTGGGCCCAAGCCCAGCTAGGGGGGCGTGGCCCAGAGGAGAGGTGTGTGAAGTAAAACGCCAATCAGATCAGAGCCGTTTGATTGATCAGACAGCTCAGATCTGATCACAGGCAAAAAGAAACAGGCACGTATGATCATGATCAGAAGGACAAGGCGCGCAGGTGCACCATAAGGCTGTGCACCCGCGCGCACAGGATTGTAAAGAATATATATAAAGACGGAAACCCTAAATTAAACAGAAAACTCTCTTCCCTCTTCTTCTTTCGCCGCCGCCGGCTTCCATCTTCTTCCTCTCCATCCTCTCTGTTCTCCACCTTCTTCGCTCAAAATCATTATCTCGAAAACATTTCAACACCAAACTTATACAAAATCAAACCCCAACCCCGAATACATGCTTGAAATAAACAAAAATTAAACCCCAAGACCTAAATCGAGAAATCAGAAACGAAAAAAGGAAAAAAACAACCTCCGTTTTCTGGAACTGGTTTCGGTCCCAACTTCTTCTTCTTCGCGTTTTGATTTCGTTTCGTTTTGTTTCGATGTGGTTTTGAAATCTGGAACGGAGATGTTTGGTTCTGGAACGGAGATAAAATCTTCTCACTTGGTTTCGTGTTCGTATCTGAGATGATTTTGGATCCGGATTTGGATTTGATTTGGTTAATTTTGATTTGGGTTCGTGAGGTTTTGAATTCGTTTTGCTGTTGATGTTGATGAACGATGATGAACTGGGATTCGGTTATGAGGGTGATGATGATGAATTTATTTTTGATTCTGTTTTTCTGGTTTATTTTTATAATGTAGAAGCTTTTGATTTTTTTTTATCTTTCTGGATTTTTTTTATTTTGTGAAGAAGATGAAAATGAAGCTGCGGCTGATCCCCTTTCCTCCTTGGGAACTGTGCTATTTGTACTGTGTCAGAGACCTAGGGTTTGCAGATGAATTATTTCCCATTTGGACAAAATTGCCCCTTTGGGCCTGGACAAAAAACACCTGATCTGGACCTCTTTGAAAAAAATGACTAAAAACATAAAAAAATAAGAAAACGAAAATATGAATTAAATAAATAAAAAAACAGTAATATATATATATATAACTGATTAAATAAATGATAATAAATAAAATATGAAGAAGTAAGAATAATAATAATAATAAAAAGAAAGTAAAAAGAATCAAATAAATGAGGTATTTTAAAATACCTCTCTGCCGAAATTTCGTCAGAAATGACAAAGAAAAAAAAACTGTCTTAAAAAGACGCATAAAAGCGATCGGTCAAAAAATGGGGTATGACACACCCATTTACTCCCAATGGGTTTGACATGAGGTGGAAAATCCACAAATTGCCATGTTCCATTCTTAGCTAATGCTTCTAGTTCAGCCTTCATGGCACCTTGCCAATGTTCAGACTCAACATAAGTGTGTGGTTCAGTGCAGTGTGTGATGGAATTAGTGTAAGAAGCATGTAAATTTGATAAATGTGCAAAAGAATGAAAAGCTGAGATAGGATATGGAGTACCTGAAGACTGTGTATCTGATGATGCTGAAGATGAGTTACACACATAATCAGACAAGTAAGCAGGGATATGTTTCTGTCTGGTAGGTCTGATATGGGGTGATGAAGAAGCATTTGATGTGTTTTGCTGGTTACTAGATGTTGTGTCAAGGTTAGAAGCATTTGATGGATTTAGCTAGTAACTAGATGTTGGGTCAATATTAGTAGTAGGTAGGTATCTGAATGACTGTCATGGTGCTCAGAGAGTTCTGGTGTGTAAGTGTCAGTAGTGGGGGTTGTATGGGGATGGCTTTGTGGTATGTTTTCACAAGAAGTGGTTTTATGGTATTGCCAATGCTGAGGCTTTGACATAGTATGATATGGCAGTATGTTGTCATAATGTGTTACATTTCTAGAGAGAAAAATCTCTTTGGAGTTGAGATCATAGAGTATAGTGCCTTTGACACCTTGCTTATAGCCCAAGAAAATGCACTTTCTACTTCTAGGTTCAAGCTTAGTTCTATGAGACTGTAAAGTAGAAGCATATGCAAGTGAACCAAAAACTTTTAAAGAATGCATATCAGGCACAATATTATATAAAAGCTCATGAGGTGATTTGTTTTGTAAAATAGGGGAAGGCACTTTATTGATGATGTAAGTAGCATGAATAACAGCATAGGACCAAAACATTGTAGGCAAATTTGAATGATATAATAAAGCTCTTCCTACATTTAATATATGCTGATGTTTCCTCTCCACTCTTCCATTTTGTTGTGGAGATTCTACACAACTGGTTTGGTGTATAATCCCTTTGGATTGATAAAATTGTGGCATTATGAATTCAGGGCCATTATCTGTTCTAACAATTTTAACTCTACAGTCATGTTGATTTTCAATTAGATTAATGAAATTAATAACACTCTGCCTAGCTTCAGCCTTAAATTTCATTAAAGTAATCCATGTAAACCTACTATAGTCATCTACAGCAGTGAGAAAATAAGAGTATCCATGCACAGATTTAATAGAAAGAGGGCCCCAAATATCAAAGTGAATTAAAGCATAAGATTGAGAAGCTTTATTATTACTAGTAGAAAAAGGCAATTTCTTGTGCCTTGCAAGATGACAAACATCACAAACAGCTCCTTTATCAACAATTATAAAAGGGAATTGGGAAACTAACAGGTTCATCCTAGTTTGGGATAGATGACCTAATCTAAAGTGCCAAATGGCATTATTAGGAATACTAAAAGATGAACTATTAACTATTGTAGAAGCACACACAGGCTTGAACTTGTGATTAAGGTAGTATAATCCATCTACAACTTCAGCAGAACCAACCATCTTCAATGTACCCTGCTCCTGAATGAGACATTGCATACCATTGAAAATGACTCTATAATTTGAAAACTGACTCAAACTTGAAACAGATAACAAATTAAGGGAAAACTCTGGTATGCATAACACATTATGTAATTCAAAATTAGATGAAAATTTGACTATACCACTATGTTTGGCATAAACAGAATTACCATTAGGTAATTTGACACTAATAGGATTGATTTCATTATATGAATGAAACCAAGTAAGTGATGTGCAAATATGGTGACTAGCCCCTGAATCAATGATCCAAGAACTGAGAGCACAATTATTAACGAAAGAAATATTACCTTGAGGATTCACTGATATATGACCAGTGAAATTGGAAGAACCAACCTGATTTGAGGATGCAGGCATTGAACCTTGGTTCAGTGATGAATTTTGAACTATATCAATAAGCCTTTCCCATTGATCTTGTGTCATAGTGTTAGAACCACTAGCTTGAGCTTCAGAGGCAACAACTGAATCAACACCATTACCAAGACCACCCTCAGTTGAAGCACTATGAGCTTGAGATTTCTTCTGTAAATGTGGAGGTAAACCGTGTTTCTTGTAACGGTTATCAATGGTGTGATTGTCCTTACCACAAAAGGTACAAACACGCTTCACAGAGGAAGAAGAACCATAGCTAGGTTTGGAATTCTTTGCTCCATAATTCTTGGAGTTCAGAACATTAATCAAAGCATTAGAGTCCTCAGAAGAGGAGAAATTACCTTGGCATTCGTGTTGAATCACCATTGAGAAGATCTTATTAAGAGGAGGTAATGGTTCCATTAGAAGAATCTGAGATTTAACCACATCAAATTGATCGTTGAGACCGGTGAGGAAGCGAATCACATACATCAAATTGTGATTGCGACGAGCACTACGCATCGATTCACACGAACATTGAACGCGACAAGAACAAACCGGAATCGGAAGATAAATCTCAAGTTCTTCCCAAAGAATCTTGAGAGCAGAGAAAAATTCAGTGACAGAACGCGATTCTTGACGAAGAGAGTAAATCTCTTGTTGCAATTCAGTTATGCGAACAAGATCTCCCTGTGAGAAACACTCCTTCAAATCGTTCCACACATCAATCGCGTTTTCCATGAAAACGATGGATTGCGCAATCGAATCGGAAATGGAATTGAGAATCCATGAATGAACGAGCAAGTACGAATGGATGAATCGAAAGGATTAACCGGCACCGGAATCGTACCGTCGACGAAATCAAACTTCATCTTCCCGCCGAGAGCTCGGCGCATTGATCTCGCCCAAGAATGGTAGTTAGAACCGGTAAGCAACGACGTAACGGTAACAGAGGTAGGGCCGTCACTTGGATGGACATAGAAAGGACTCGAATGATCCAGAGTAGGATCAACCGGAACCACCGTAGCGATGCGAGGAGGCATGGCAGAGCAAGGGGAAAACGAGATCAGAAAGCAGCGGAAAAGGATCGGAAAGCGAATGATACCATATTGAGAATGTAAAGAGTAACAGAAATAATAACAGAATTCATAACTGAATTCTAGAGAGAAAATGAAAGAGAGAAAAGTTTGTTATTGAATTGTAATGAATGAATGAATACAATCTGTAGCTATTTATACAAGATGAAAAGAACTAAGCTACTTCTTAGCTTCTTAACTATTGTATTATCTAAACTAATGACATATTAAAAGGCTAATGGCATTAGTAAAGTTATTGCATATTTTTGTTCTCTTCGTCTATCTTTGACAGTGAAACCCACGGTTAATTTTTGCCTAAAAGTCACCATGGATAGAAAGTTTACGACACGGCAACAGATTGAAAAATGGGTTTGTGACTAAGCGTGGAAGTTTGTAATATATGAACCGTTAGATTGGATACAACTAGTTATTGTGCTTCATATCTAGAAATAGTTTGTAAACATAAACAGTTAGGTCGAATACAAGTGGTTAATGTGTTCCATATCAAACTAGACTCCAACCCGTGCGTTGCACGGGTTTTGTGGAGTGTCAGTTATATGATTTAAATTAGTCTAAGATTATAAAAAAATCACATATAGAAATCCCATAAAATAGTTTAAGATTATAAAATAAAATAACAATCGAAAAAATGGGATATATTTAAGACAACTTTTATATTTTATTTGTATGATTTATTTTTGTGAGACAGAATATTTGTTGTGACAAAGCGGGATATATTTAAAAACGAAAAATAAATCGAAAAATAAAAAATGTTGCATAATTATCATATAAGCCATAACAACGGGTTCTATTTGTATTTGTAAGACAATATTTTTTTTTTGCCAAGGCAAGATTTTATATTTTTAGTTGGACGTAATTTTGTTGAATAAAAGTAAAATATCAGAATTGATAACCAATATGTTCAGTTTTTTTATAAGAATAACCAATGTTCTATTTATTGATCGAATATATTAATTTATTTGAAATTTGTTATCCTAAATATAAGAAAGCATAAGAACAATAAATATATTCAAGTCAACATAAGAAGACAATGGATTTCAAATGGCTGGAAACTTTTGCATTTCTTCAAAATCATATTTTTCATTATAATAATTAGATTAATTGAAAAGTTAAAATACAAAAACTAAAAAAATAAAAAAAAATTGATAAGGTTCTCAACTCAAAAGAACAACATTAACCATAAAGTTTAAGTATTAGGAATGAAGTATGTTCCGTCATGTAAAAAGGAATATCTCTTTCATCTCTTCCATCTCCCAGGATTTACATCAGCACCTGAAAAACATTGATCAACTTCTGTAATAAAAAAAAATTGGAACTTTTTACAAAAAAAAAACAAATAAAATTAAACATCAGTATACAAAAAACATCAATATACAAATGATACCAACATGCCAGAAGTAACATCAACAGCTAAAAAGCATCGATCAACTTCTCTCGATCCGTTGCAGGATTATGATTTAAAAGATCTATTATTGTATGAATAAAAAAAAGTAAGGAAAAATATAAAAATGTAATTATAAAGATAAACAACTAACACTTATAAAACTATTTTCAAACCTCTCAATAAATTTAGAGAAAGATCAGTAAAAGGATTAAGATTAACCATTTTTATTGTAGCATTGAAGGAGAACCTGTCCACAGAACCAAAATAATAGATGTGAGTTTGAGGGATGAAGAGATAATAGATGAAATTTGTGAGGAAACAACAAAGGAGCCGGTTAGACTGCAAACAACAACAATTGCAAACTTGTGAAATATATACCGTTAAAAATCAGCATTGACATACATAAAAATACAAATATAAAAAAACTTTCAAACAAACATATACACTTAAGAAACTTTATTTGTAAATAAACCAATTCATAGACACTTTCAAAGATAAAAAACTGAACTTTCTCTCAAACAAACATTGTTTGACTTCTAAAAAAAATCAACGTGAAATCAACGTGAATCATCAACGTGAAATCAACGTGTATGTATATCAAATAAGTGATCATAAATTTTTGAGAGTTTGTTATGGTGTATATATAATATAATGATATGGGATATATTTCAAAAGAGTTGGTTATGTTGTGTATGTATATCAAATAAGTGATCATAAATTTTTGAGAGTTTGTTATGGTGTATATATAATATAATAATATGGGATATATTTCAAAAGAGTTGGTTATGTTGTGTATGTATATCAAATAAGTGATCATAAATTTTTGAGAGTTTGTTATGGTGTATATATAATATAATAATATGAGATATATTTCAAAAGAGTTGGTTATGTTGCTATGTATATCAAATAAGTGATCGTAAATTTTTGAGAATTTGTTATGTTGTATATATATATATAATATAAGGGATATATTTAAAGTTTTTTTTTTCCGTAGACATTAGACATATTACCCGTATTCAAGTATTATATAATAATAATATATTATGATAATAATAATATATAATATAATATATAATAATAATAGTAGAAAGTTAATATAATAATAATAATAATAAATAAATATTTAACATGGTGAGAGATTCCATATTTATTAGATGTTGATTGCAAAATAATAACATAATAATAATAATATATAATATAATATATATAATAATATTTGTAGAAAGCTAATAATAATAATAATAATAATAATAATAAATAAATAAATAAATAAATATTTAACATGGTGAGAGATTCCATATTTATTAGATGTTGATTGCAAAATACTAACAACTTGATTGATGTAGTGTAGTGGCAAAAGACACAAAATAGATCTTAAATGTTGTGGGTTCGATTCTCGGTAAGGCCTTTTTTAAACATTTTATTTTAATATTTTAGGGTAAAATGAGAGGAAAAAAGAGCGGGAAAAAAATTAGGGTTAAGAATAGCAAAACGGAACAAGCTTATAATATAAGAGATGTCCAAACTTTCTTATATTGAAGTTTCACGGGTTTAGTAAAAAAAAAAAAATTCATGGATGATAAGAAAAATGAGTGATCAAACTTTACTTTTGAATTAATTAAATATATGGCATAAATGGTGAATACTTAATTAAGTTTTGTAATTACAGTATTTGGGTAAAATATTTGTTGCTTTACCATTTGTTAAGATATTTACACGGAAACTAACATTGAGTTGGTCCACGTGATAAGGGTCTTGGTCCCCTTAAATATGTGGTCAAAAATTTGATTTCCCGACTCATGCATATGGAAAAAATTTAGTTGTGAGAGGAGAACTTACTTTATGTGCCCCACAGATTCTCCGACGAAGATTAGTAGTAGCTAATGGTGGTGGAAATTTCTTACCAGTATCAATATAACAAAAAACAATTTACGCGGAAGATACTAATTGTTTTTAAAATAATATAAATTTACCCTTATGGCATATTTGAATTGGCTTATTTCAGTTTATTTACTGACATGATTTATGAAAATAATTTATGATAATTTTCACAAATTCTCCAATATAACTTATGAAAACAGCTCGTAGCATATATAAAAATAATTGATCTGAGGTTTTGTGAGTTAACCACAGTTGGTAGGAACACCATTAGAGAGTTTGAACCTCGAACATTTCACTTATTCATCTTAACTCTTAAGGATGAAATTTTAACCACTATACTACTTGATCTAAAAAAATAATAATAATTGAATCTTTATTTTATCTTTAGCTATAAAAATAATTTATAAGAACTTAATATATAAAGCAACTACCGACCAACACGGCAGAAGTGAATACTGAATTACTTCTTTGTGTAGCATTCATTTTCTGCATTTGATAAGGGGAAATTGGTTCCTTTAGCACGGTTTTATCCTTCAGAGTTTTCCCCAGTTGAACTATTAGGGGGGATTAGTGACCTCTCTACAAAGCTAGTGGAGACCAGAAAACATGTTGTGTATCCGTTGGTATATTTATTTTTGGAATTATCTCTGATATTACCGGTGGCAACTGCAACAGCTGAAAGAGCATTCTCTGCAATGAATATTATCAAGAATCGGATGCGAAATCGCATGGGAGATGACTGGTTAAATAATTGTTTAGTTACTTATATTGAGAGAGATTTTTTCTTGATGTTGAAAAAGAGAAAATTATTCAATATTATCAAAATATGAAAGGTCGTAGAGAACAATTATGATGTATTTTTATGCTTTTGAAAATGAAATGTTATATTTATTTAATGATGCAATTTTATAATAACCCCACTACTCAAAACTTCTGATTCCGTCTATGATCATAATAAACACTTATGCTATAAGCTGTAAATAAACCGCTTATCCAAACACTCCTTAAGATCAACTTAAATAGCAAAATGTTTTCTTAGAACAATGATGTCACACACGCACTTACTACAACTGTGTGCCATATAGCCGACACAAAATTTGATATAATATTATTAGGAAAGTATGGTTAAAAATTAAGAATTAAAATTTTCACGGGGAATTCCTGGAGATTCCCCTTACGTGTGTCTATGGTATATTGTAATTGTAAATTAAAATTATCACCACCAACACGAGCTAGCTTCTTCATTGGATTCTCTTTCTCTCTCTCTCTCTCTCTCCCTCCATGTGTTTTTTCTCTCTTCCAATAATTTACTCTGAATTTGCATGTATACATGTTGACAAATTTTTTAGTTTACATATCATCTTTGGATTCTCATTTTACAGCTTCAGATGCTTTGTACCTTCTTTAGATTTTATATATCTTTTGTTCTTTTTGGAGACAATTTTTTACAAGATAAGAGGGATGAGGATATATAATAATAATATTATAACCACCATTTATTTTATCAATAAAAAATTAGCATAGGCCTAAGTCATTATTAAGAAAAACATTGAGACTTTTTATATCATGACAATTAATAAAAATTATATATCAATTTGATCTTCAAACATCGTGACTTTTGTAACCCACAACACAACATTAGGATTTTTACACTCAATAGCTTCTTCCCTTAATATATTCTCAGGGTTTAGGTTATTTTTAATCCGTCGTATAAGAATAATTCTTACAATGTCAACAAAAATAGTAATATATTTGATTTTGTTATATTTTCTTATTAGAACCGGACTAGCTTTTCAATAAACGACTCTAAATTATTTTCTTTTAAAAGAGAATGATTTTGCCAACTTTTTGAACATAGTGTTTGTTCTCACATCAATCTTTCCGGTTCATATTAATATGTTTGTACAAGAATTTGCATGAATAATTTATATTTGGATGTACTTTTTTTTATAAGTCTTATAAAGATATATGTATATTTTGATTATCAAATTAAATAACATATAGTCTTCAATATATAATTTTTTTTTTATAAAATATATAATTTTTATAATATATCCTAAGTGAAATAATAGTTTATGAATTTTTATTGAATACTGTTAATTTTGGTCGGTCTTAATATCACAACAAAAAGATGTTCAGTTTTTCTAAAAATTTATATGAATGATCTATATGATATAAATTTTCAATCTAACGGTAGATTTTATAAAATGTGCACCGTACACCACTTATCTCACTCTTTCATATTAGAAGTGACCTATTTATCAACTCAAACATGTATCGATATTTAGTAGCATTACACACCAAATTTAATACATGTACCCATATATTATTTGATTTCCATGAGAAAAGTTGGATATAGATAACTATACAATTTTTAGTAAATTTTAATAAAAATATTATATTATTTTTTATGAAATGACTACAAACAATAAGGCTCCACCTTTAACTATTTTTGAGAGATCTACATAATTATAACACAAATACTAAAAAATAACTTAATTGCATGCCATGAGAAATGTTCTTTTTGACACAGAACATACACACAGATCAAGATTGACATTCACACTACTTAATATTATACATTGTTGAGATATAGATTTGGATTTTCTTATATTTACATATATGCAATTTTTTTTTTTTCAATAAATTTTTGATTAAATGTAAGAATATTTAGAAAAAGCAAATGAAGAGAATTCAAATTCTTGGATATAAGATTTTAGACATCTTGTGTGTCTAAATAACACAACATATAGTTGCCTTAATTGTAAGACAATTAATGCTTAGAGCATATTAGTTAGTACAATCAAAAAAAGGAAAAATCATTAACAGAACTCCATGCTAAGGTCCTACCACACTAAAAATGTAAATATTTGCATGACTCCAAAACAAATCAAATCAAATCCAATTGCATGAATGAATTAACGTCTCAAATTTAGACAGCTCCCTGCAGAGGAACCAACAAACAGTACCCAACAGCTATATTTCAGACTTGATAGATTCCAACATATATTTCAGACTCTATAGTTCATGAATACACATATTTCAACATATTTTGTAACTAAGCAAAGCATATAAAAGATATGCAGTTTTTTTTTGTGAATATTATTTCTCATGTTATATAGTTGTATTTTGTAATGGAAAAATTTGCCATCATCAGTATCAACAAGAAACGATGCAAAGTGATAAGGGTATTAGTCTTCTTAAGTATGTGATCAGAGCTATGATTCCTGACTCATGGTATGAGAAAAATTCGGTTGGGAAAGGATAACTCACTTGTGTACTCTACAGGTTCCCCGACGGAGATTACTCATAGCAGACAACAATAAAAACTTCATACCAATGTAACCAAAAAAATAAGCAAAAAGATATAGATAGTAGAAGATGAACTATTCAAAAACATAACTTTTTGTACAAAAATATTTAAAAACATCTACCTCATCCTTTTCATCTCCATTCTGTGTTGTATATGGAGATTATAAAAATTGAACATTAATGAAAGAATAATCATGCAAATCTAGCTAAATAAAACTAATTCTACCATTAAAAGAAAACTGATTCAAGAAAAATATGTATTGTTAATTAGAACCAATTGCAAAAAGTCAAGCCTAATAAAATGAGGGAATATTAATTAATATGTAACAAAATTCCATTTGCATACCATAAAGTACTACTAATCACCTTAATTATATAAAAGATGTAACTTCAAAGGATCAGAAACAAACTAAATCATATTACTCTACATGAAGTAAAACTAATTAATACTTAACTTTATACTGATACATTTTTAAGTGCAGAGAAGAAAAAAAGTTCAATATCAGGTGAAGAAAACAATGCTATTGGTGATCTATTAATAGATAAACATGCTGCAGAGGAATTTACTCTTCTTTTCTTAGGTGCTGGTGGACATGTTAACATCTCTGGTATTCTGAATCTCTTAGCTTTTGGTGTACAACAACCACTTGATGATGATGATGAAGTAATACTCTTAGCTTCTGATTCTGTGTTTTCAACTGAAGAAGTATTAACTGTTGTTGAAGCACACTTAAAAGTACTTCTTTCCATTGCTTTTTTCTGTTTTCTATCTTCAATAAGTACTTTTTGTAACTTCATTCTACTTCTTGTACAAACTGGTGCCATTTGATTTCAGCTATACTATGGTAAACACTTTTAGGAATAGTACAAAGTTTGCATATAAAAAAGGGAACACAGAAAAAGACTTATACTTTCAATGGTTTCTTTTGAAAACTCGGTTGTGTAATATATATATTGGCAGCTAAATATCATAAGTCAGCACTCACAAAGAATATATATATATATATATATATATATATAGAATTAGGAGCTTAGAATAACTTAATCATACAAAATTGATTTGTAACGTGAGAATTTTGTCTACTTATAAACATATTTTCCTCCGATGTTTGACTTTTAACACACTCCCTCATGTCCAACAATATTAGGCTAAGTGCATCAATATAAATAGTAGATAACTAAATAGCGAAAACCTGATAGTAGGTGGCAAACAATTTAACGTTTGGTCTAACTCAACTCTATAAAACAGGTTTATAAAGAGAAGATTGTCTTATAAACTCTTGTTTATATACTATCTCACATCTGATGTAAAATTCTTAACATATACTCCCTCCGTCCCAAAATATAAGCAAAAGTTGGTTAACAAAAGTAAATATATTTGGTCCTAATCTTAACCAAATACATCAAGTTTCTTTGACCTATTTTTGCTTATATTTTGGGACGGAGAGAGTATGTTCAGATCCAACGTGAAATCCACATCTTCTAGAGATTGTCCGCTTTGGGGTTAACCTGTCACGGTTTTGTCTTTTTAAAAAAGGCGTCTCAGTGGTTTGAAAGGTGTGAACCTCAATTACCAAAGACTATTTTTGTGTATATATATATACCAACTGATTTTGAAACATCACAGAATCTTTGTGGTAAATTAAACTATTTGAAGAGATGAAAAGTTTTGTTATGTGACATAATATAAGTGTTAAATAATGGAAAAGGAAAAGAAAAACACTACTATTACATACAGTAATAACTACTACCACTAAAGAGATTAAATTTTAATATAAGTGCTTCTACCAAATCCCTTTTGAGGCCTCTAATAAAAAGTCGTTTTCTTCTGTATGAACTTAAAAGCTCAACTTTCTGCTCCGGATTTTATATGAGTTGGCCCACTTAGAGTATATTATTTAATATCAAAAGTTTGAGAAGACACAAAAGAGATCTTATCTTTATGGTTTTAGAACTTTTTTATTTAAAAATTTGGAAAAATATTGTACTACCTCTAATTTTAATTTGACAAATGTTAGTAGTTTTTGTTTTTTTGACAAAACAAATGTTAGTAGTTAATATGTTAAAGTAAGTAGAAAATGTTAGCAGTAGTAGGAGTCAAGTTATGTTCCTCTTACATTATATTTCTTTGTTGTTTCAATTCAAACCACTATTTCCTTTTACACATGATATATATAAGATTATTTAGGGGTGGAACTAAACAATTATATATAACAAAACAGTTAAGAATTCGATTTTCACTCGATATAAAAAATAACAACACTAACCAATCGTTGGTTCAATGGTGATTGACGCTGATATTGATAAGGAAAATCACAGTTCGATCTTCCGCAAATCCGATCGGAAGAGGGTTGTGGAACCACTTAATGAGATAACTGACCCCGAACTAAATTAAACTAACGGCGAAAGCCAAAAAAATAAAATAACAACACTAATATTTTTAAGAAAACTCTTTAATACTTTTCACATATTTTAAAAATACTAGTGCATACATTTTACATGGCCGGTCCAAAGATCAAACAGTCATTTAGCCTCAAAATTATTATTTTTTGACAGTTTTAGACCCAAAATTTTAAAGCAAAAGAAAAGCATAAAAAAATTCAACCTAATTATAAATATATTTGTATAATTCAACTAGTCAAAATGAGAGGCTCAATCCTTCCAAACCTAAATTTGAACATTGGACTGATCAAAACTTATTTTTATAAGCTGTGTTACTTTTTTATATTTTCAAATACGTCACTGAATCATATTGGATATGGATTGGTTCGACATTTTATATAAATATGCTTAAAATAAATGTATTTTATTATAATTGAAATTGTACATATATAAAAAAAATCACAAAAAGAAATTTATATTTAAAAACAGAGGTGGTATGGTCTGTGTTCATAAAATGAGAGAATTTAATTTTAAAACTTGCTAAAATATTCCTTTAGCGTTTATCTCGTGATGTCTAAACTAAAAAGGTTTAGTCTAGTGATAAAAAAAATAGGTCTTTTTTTTGTTTGAATAAGAGAAACAAAACAGGTCTTGAATTTGAGAGGTTTCGAGTTCGAGTCTCATTAGTATCTTTGGAGGGAGGTAAATGTAATCATCGTTGTAAGCGTTCTTTGAGTGTTAAGGTTTTTTCTGCCTTGAACTGGGGCACCATCGCCTCAACCTTAATTTTTATAAAAAAAAATATCTTTTTGATGTTTGGATCACTAAAATTGATTTATATTTCGAGCATGTGACATCTGTTGTGTATGAGAAACATTTTAGATAAAACACCTAATTAATAATGTATTGTGGTGGCATTGTATATATAGTTAGTGACTCCCTAAAAGTTGTTTGTAACATGAATCTTATCTATTTGTTATAAAGTGAATACACTGCAGGAGCAAAAAGAATAGTGTTGATTATAGGGTACACAAATTGAGCTATTATCTCTCAATGGAATTTTTCTTATGCAAAAGTTAGAGATCAAACATCTGATTACATGTATGTCAAAACAAACAAAAAAAACGTTTAATTATCTATTTTTTTAATGACAAACAACGAAAAGAAAAAGTTTATGGAGATACCAGAAGTACATTCCACCAGAACTCAACCATTTCAAAGGTAAGATATCAAAAAACTACAAGGAGGCACACCACCAACAAACTATAATCCATAAAAACACACCACCACAATAAGAAAACTCCTCAGAAAGATAGAGGAAATGAACAATCACAGGTAGGACAAAACAACAAAATGACCTCTGATCCCCTGACCAATCGAGACTCAACACAACACTCAAACAAACTCTACCGGTTCCATAATAAAATAGGGTGGATACCCTACTTGTAAAAGGAACATGGGAGCCAAGATTTTTACCAAGAAATCATTCCCAAAATAAGAGTTTCACCTTATCGACCAGACATACAGAAAAAATTCCTTCCAAAAAAAGCACAAGTCTCGGTTAAACCGATTGTTGGTATATAACAAGTATTTAACTTAATGATTTTAATGAGCCACATATATTGAGCATGTATATTGTATAGTATATAAAGTTACAAGCATCTGAATTTGTTTAAAATTATGTGGCTGGTATGAGAGAACCAATACGATTGAAAATTTGACAAAATTTGTGGTATGTTGGAACCCAGCATTTGTCCCTATGTTGTAATAACGGAGATCACGTATCTTACGTTTCAATGCTAAGATCTTAGGTTGCTCCATCCACAATATGTAAAGACTACATTACTAATAAAAATAAATTTACCTAATATTGTATTACAATATTACTACTTTATTTGGGTGGGTTAGTTGAGAATTAATATAGCTGATGTGATGTCAAACTAATTAATGAATTCCAACAATCAGTACGGCCCAAATCAAAACGGACAAACAACCATAAACAAGATAACAACATTATGGTGAAGAGTTTTATTTATATTTCAAAAAAATAAAACAATTATGGTCATGAACTAACAAAAAGACAAAAAAAAAACTAATGACTAGAAATTTCACTTTTTTTAAAGTGAATATGTAAAATGTAACATCCACTAATAAGCTTTACCACGGAAATTTTGAAAGTGACATATACAGACGTTGCAAAATTTAGCCACGGTTAAATTTGAATTTTGTCACGGCAATATAAAACGTTGTAACAATTTACAACCACAGTTGTTTAACAATTAGTGTGGCAAAACAATGTATAGGAGAATTAAGAAAATTGATTTAGCTATTGTCGTAACCGTGGCTAAGTAACTCAGTAAATATTGTCACCCATGCATCCGTGGCAAACATTGTTTTTTTTTAAAGCTGCTTTGCTTTCTTTTCATCTTTTCTTACACTATTCAAATACAACAAATAGATTTTGTAAAAAAAAAAAAAAATACAACAAATAGATAAATATATAGGAAAAATAAATGTATTTCTATAAGCACATTTTAATAGTACATACTAAATTGTAAGGTTAATAGCAAAAATTACATGATGCAAGACATTGCAAAAATTACATGATGCAAGACTGATCATGGCCTAACTTGTTGCATCTAAAAGTATGAAGAGAAAGAATTGAATTAGATGAAGCTATTAGTTAAGTTACAAGACCACATGTTCACGTATAAACTCAACAACGAATATTGGTATCAATTGTTAGAAATAATATAAAACCATTGATGTAGCATTTTCTAACAGCTTAAACTTTTGGGATAATCGGTTATTTGACATGGTATCAGAGCCTCTCTGACTAAGTGGTCTAGAGTTCGATCCCCGGTCCACTCACTTTCCAATTAAAGTGAAATTTAAGCATATGGTAGGTGAGCTTATGCATTATCCACGATTCAAGCCCAAGTGGGCTCTTGCGTGAGGGGGCGTGTTAGAAATAATATAAAAAAATTGATGTAGCATTTCCTAACAGCTTAAGCTTTTGGGATAATTGGTTATTTGACATCAATATCAACCATAATAACATTTTGCTTCTATATATAGTTGTTGGAAATAACCGTCATAGAGAAAATAAAAGAACACAATCACAACACAAGAATATAACGTGGAAACTCCAAATCCGGAGAAAAAACCACGGCCGTTGTCAAAACCGACAACCAGAGAATAAACACTATATCATTGAGTTTCTTTACAAGAAATTCCCAAAGAGTTACAAGAATTAGCCTCCGATCCTAATTCTACCCTTTCCCCGAATCTCTTCCCGTGACCAAGAGACTCAATGATTTAGACTATCCAAGATGTACCACAAAGATATTTCGCCCACCCCTAGAGTTGTACCAAGAGAAAATCTTTTTTTCTCTCTAAAACCCTAGCCCTTGTGTGGTGGCAAACCCTAATCCTTGCCTCTACATCTTGCTCACTCTCTTATTTTTCTATGAATAAAAACCCCTCTATTTATAGAAAAATATATGCTTAAATAACAGAAACAAATCTGCTTTAAAAACAACCAGAATCTTGCCAAAAATATAAACCTTTGTTTTTAAACATATCAAATTTAAAAACAAACAAAATCTTGGAGAAACATATTTTAAGGCAATTTTCACAAATCTCATTAACAAGAGATTTTTCAACATGTATATTTTCAACCAACATCAATAATCTCCACCTTGAAAATAATACATAGGTTCATCTTCCGCTTCCATTGTCTATACCGACAATCATTGTCTTTGTAACGACCCGATTTTATTATTCGTAGTATATTTACTTGCTATATTATTTTAAGTCTATTATTATTATATTTTCATAAGCAATAATTAATTAATAGGCGAGAGTATTAGTTAATTAGACGAAATTGTGAGAATTAGACGAGTGTGGGCTTAAGAGCTATTGGACCTTGTGACATTGGGCCCAAGTTATCACACAAATTGGGAGACCTTTATAAGGCATTTTTGAGAGAGAGAAAGTCACTTTTCAAATTTGTGTTCTTTTGGAAGAGTTAGAGAGAAGGAAGAGCATTTTGTGTGCTAGGGCAAAGAGATTCTTGAAGATTCATCAAGCCAAATCCGAAATTCATAGAGCTAAGGTAAGAGAGATAGTTTTCATAATTGTGAGTGGCTAGAGAAAGGGGAGAATGTCGATTTCTCCGAACCAAAACTTTCTCCACTCATTTTCGTGGGCTTTTTGGGATGATTTTTCTTAATGAAAGTGAAAACTCATGTTCATAGTATGTTTAATATACTCTTAACATGATGTATGAACAATTTTAATGGGTAAAAATGGGTATTTGTAGATGTTTGTTAAGATTTGTGAATGTTTATGAGTTTTTACAAATATGTCAAGATCCATGAGAAATAAGTGATTATTAATGTTAATAAGTTACTTTTAATGTGTTTTAAACATGTATGAACATAACACATGCTTGGTATAATTTTTGGAACTGAAAATAAGTGATTTTGGGTCAAATAAGTGATTTTTCGCACAAAAACGCATTTTTCTGCAGGTCACTCTGATCCCTGCGCGGCGCGCAGACTGGCTGCTGCGCGGCACGCAGGAGACTGATCCCTGGTTGACAAGAGTTGACTTTTTGTTGACTTTTTGATGGTTTATGCACCCGAAACCTATTTCACTCGATTTTTCGCGTAGATTCCGATTCCGGAGTTAGTTTTATAAGATGAAGCTTGGTTTATGAAGTTTTCTTATATGTTTGTATGTTTTCTATACTTTTAAGATTGTTGATAATTGTATCTTGATGATTGATAATGAATGATATAAATTGTGGATGATATTTTTGAAATATCAAAGACGGATATTGAGATGTATGATATCTTAATAAAGACGAATATGAATAATGTTTTCATATTACATGAGTATAGCTTAATGCTAATTATTTGAGATTATTCATGAGTCATCCATGCATTCATGAATTGAGTTAGGGATATTAGAATATTTATTCTAATAAAGACGGATATCGAATTATATTTATTCGATAAAGACAGATATTAGAGGTGAGATACTCTAATAAAGACGATGGTACCACATGCATTAAAGATGTCTAGGATGACATATCATGAGAACTTGACATTAGTTGCATTAGGGGATTATGCATATATGTACTTGATAATTGGTATATGGCATTGTGTGTGTGTGTGTTAATTGGATGAATTCATATTCATTAATTCTTACCCTCAATTGTGATTCAATTGCATTGATTGTTTATAATAAAGAATGAAGACGTATATATGAACTAGTTATGCATGATAACATATATACATGAAGTATAAGCTTAGTGTTTACACTTATTTATTGGTTATGTTTACTAACTCTCTGTTTTGTGTACCTCTGAACCGTTGGGTGGTTTAGATCACCAGGTTGAGAAGTCCGCTCAGGATTAGGAGCTCGTGCTTGTGCTATTCTTAGCATACTTTTTGGTGAGGAGTTAGTTAAGTTACTCCTTTAGTATTATCTTTTGGGTTGTAATAGCAATTGCTCTGATAGTTGTAACATCGAGTCGGAGATTATATGCTTGAACTCGTTTATAACTTGTTTATTTTGATGACCTTGCTATTTGTAAACTCTAACTTGGATGTAATTATATGACTTGTATGATAACTATTAGCCTCTGAATATGTTACGATTATCATGATGATCAATATATGGTAATCGGATTGTATTCCGCTGTGGTTTTTCTTTGATAATCATGATGAAATGTTTTGCATGCTTGTTTCCGTTTTATTTTCCATGTAATGCCTTAATTGCTAGGTGTTTATTTGTTTATATTTAATAAATACGCACTTAAGGGGTTAGGGTGTTACAGTCTTCACCGACAATCATAATTCTCATTGTCTATACCGACAAATTAAATTATCATACTCCACCATAAAGAGTACACTGCACTTGGAACTAAACCATTCCAAGATTCTTCTTCACTTGGAACTAAACCATCCCAAGAATTTCTTCACTTGGAACTACACCATCCCAAGAATTTCAACATCCCGAAACCTTGCTGAAAATTTATGGTGCAACTTCCATGTTGGCTTTCCCGGAAGTTCATCAGCCATCGAGATAACTCACCACACACCTTGCATCAATGCCAACCAATGCCCGTGTGTTGTTCTGAATCACTTAGCAATAACCCGTCCTTTTCCATGGTATAGCGGAAATACCATAAGAACATATACTGCTCCCGATTCACCTGGACAATTTCTCTTTTAACTACTCTGAAACATACTTCAAGTCATTGTTAGCCTCCAACAATTCCAGTTCAGTTCCACCGCCTAGTAAACCTTGTTTCACTAGTCCAACTAAACCCATGTCACTAACAAGTACCAACCGAAGTCCCACAACTTAACAACATCATGACCACTAGTAACCGATGCATGACCAATAGTAGAACAAACTATCTTTGCATCAAAGTCTAGGAACATACCTCACATTGTGTAAAAGAAACCCACGATTGTCAAACCTCGTATGACAAACTGAAACCATACCTTGAACCTTAAGCTTTCCCGTCACCAAGATTGAAGTAGCAATAAATGTCACAAGAAAGGGGGGGTTTGAATTGTGACCCTTTTTAAAATTCTTTTTATAAATGATAACTTAACACAATATTTCTTTTAGGGATTAGTTAACAAGTAATCAAAGAAATAATGTTAAGACAATAACGATTGCAAATGTATAAGTGAAGGACCAGAGAACTCTGGAAATATTTCGTTGGTTTTAGTTGAGTTGTATTTTAAGAGATTAAGAGTTTAAAGAAAATACAACACCAATAGGTTATCCTGGTTCACCCAAACTTGGGCTAGTCCAGTCCTCACAACCTTGTGAGATTATCCACTAAAATGCTCATATCAGAACCTTCTGCTTGACACCAACTTTTGATCAACCCTTGATCAAAATACAATCTGCTTTTCTTCACTCGAAAAGACTTTTACAAACTGATTTTCCTAACTGGAAAAGACTTTCTCACAATGCTTTTCTTTACTAGAAAAGACTTCCTCACAATCACTCAATCTAACCTAAAAGATAGATTTGAGAGGTTACAAAGTGTTTGATAATTTGTGAGTATCAACTCATATAAGAGATGATAGAAATAACAAGCGTGTAAACAATATAAGTATGAGAGTTTTTGTGATTAGCTTGCTTTGTGAAGAGTTTGGAACTTTGTTGATTTTTGCTTCAACAATGTATAATTAAATCTTTGTGTAAACTCTTAAGTTTTTCTTCATGTAGCTCCTTGGTATTTATAGACCTTTCAATTGCTGAAGAGGAGCGTATGAGAGAGATTTTGAAATTCAAAATCTGTCAAAGATACGTTGTAATCTTTGTTGCCATGTTCTGTGAATAGTGTGTTATCGTCAGTTCACTTGTACATTACCGTCTGTTGAAAAACTGCTGCAATGTTTTGCATGGCCTTTGAAGCTTTTACGTGGCTTCTAACTTGTCCATATGAGAGGATCAATTTTGAATTTGTGATGACAATGCATCAACAAGTGGAGAATGTTGGAGGAGCCTTTGTCTTCTCATGAGGGGACCAAACTATGTAGCATGTCTTTTGTTGTTTGGTGACTAATGTACTTTGCAAAGATAGGAGGATGTGCTTGCTTATTGTCCACAAAAATCAATTCCCATGTGATGAGAAAATATCTTCTTTCATTTTTTCACAAGCTTCTACGTGGGAGTATCTTTCTCCTTTGGTGACATTCCTTTTGTTTGTATTTAAAAAGGCCTTGATTACATAGTCCAAAAATTTGCTAGGCCCATGAAATCTTTTATGCCATTTATGTTTCCTTAAAATACTACCACATTTGGTAAGGCAAAAAGGAATAATATCATGTGAAGCTTTTCATCATTAAATCCAAGAACTAAGTTGCTTCAATTAAATCTTGTTTGCTACGTATGACTTTCCATTGTTTTACTTGTGTATGTGTTCATCAGGTGCGTTACCGTTGTCAAACGATAACGTTATCGTTGAAACATTTCTCACAAAACACATTAGAAAATAACAAGATAATCAATATTATAATTTAATTTATATGTTTGTTATCTTTAAAACATCAAATAAGGATTTTGTTCCCAACAAAGATGAACGACTCCACCTTCAACTAGCTCGAGAGTTTCAAAGCATTCCTTCTTCAAACACATGTGATAGGAGCATCCAAAGTCCATGACTCAATACTCAACCGATTCCCAACTTCCACTAGTGCCTCCACATCCTCATAATAAAGTTGTTGTTTCAGATGTAACCCGAGTATTTTTAGCACCACCTCTCCAGGCTGATGTCGAGTATTATTACCACCGCCTCTCCAAGCCGACCTTGTGTAACCCTGATTGCTTCAACTCTTCCAAGTATTATTACCACCGCCTCTCCAAGCTGACCTTGTGTAACCCTGATTGCTTCAACTCTTCCATCAATTTTCTCTATCCCAAACTTCACAACGGAACCCCCACCCCCAGGATGAAACCAAAAGCTCTGATACCAATTGTTGGAAAATAACCGGCATAGAGAAAATAAAAGAACACAATCACAACACAAGAATATAACGTGGAAACTCCAAATCCGGAGAAAAAACCACGGCCGTTGTCAAAACTGACAACCAGAGAATAAACACTATATCATTGAGTTTCTTTACAAGAAATTCCCAAAGAGTTACAAGAATTAGCCTTCGATCCTAATTCTACCCTTTCCCCGAATCTCTTCCCGTGACCAAGAGACTCAATGATTTAGACTATCCAAGATGTACCACAAAGATAGTTCGCCCACCCCTAGAGTTGTACCAAGAGAAAACCTTTTTCTCTCTCTAAAACCCTAGCCCTTGTGTGGTGGCAAACCATAATCCTTGCCTCTACATCTTGCTCACTCTCTTATTTTTCTATGAATAAAAACCCCTCTATTTATAGAAAAATATATGCCTAAATAACAGAAACAAATCTGCTTTAAAAACAATCAGAATCTTGCCAAAAATATAAACCTTTGTTTTTAAACATATCAAATTTAAAAACAAACAAAATCTTGGAGAAACATATTTTAAGGCAATTTTCACAAATCTCATTAACAAGAGATTTTTCAACATGTATATTTTTAACCAACATCAATAATAGTATCATGAAAATATGAATTTTGTTATGTCTGAATCCGTAACACATTTACAGCATCCGATATTAAGGACAAAACTTACATGTATTTTCATACATGTAGTCCCGATATTAACACTACAAGAAAATAGGGTAAATGATTGTTTAACCCCTGCAAAATTAGCAAATTTCCATTTACCCTCTACACTTTTTTTTTCCTGTTTACCCCCTACAATATGAAGATTCTCTCATTTTGCCCCCTTAGTGGACAACTAGACATCTAACTATGCAAATCTGATGACGTGACATGCACTGCACACGTAGAAAAAATTAATTTCTAAAATCTTTTCTACAAAATAAAAAATTCAATTTTGTTAGACCGGCATTTTGTTAGAAAATCTCAAAAAAAAAGATTTTGTCTTATAACTGTGAAGTTTTGGTGGCCTAGACAATATTGTTGTCATAGACAAACAAATATTTAAATATTATAATCACAAATTATATCATCATTTTATTTACATCAATCCTCCGCCGGTTTCTCATAACCATGTTAAACCAGTCAACAAAACATTAAGGACCTCAACAAAATAAACTTTTATCTCCCTTAATGGTTTATTTAGAAGTGAAATAAACTAACATATATAACCACAAAATAAGGAAAATAGAATGAGAAATGCAAAATACACTTCCAGTTTTAAAAGAACATACATTCTCAAATTCATTATACAAAACAATGTAGCCAAGCAAATATACATTCCTCCAATAGAAAAGGAGCTTCATAAACAACACTTTATTACAAAAACAAATAAGAGAGATACACACACCTTCCAATTTTGACTGAGATATCTATGACTCCTTCTTAATCTTCTAGTTCTGGTGATTCAATGATGACTTCTTTGATATGTGAAATCTTGTGCAAATCCTTTCCTACTTTTTGGATGATATCTTTTGCATAATTCAGCACAACCTTTAATTTTCAAATATTCAAGGTTTTTGAGTTGATGAAGGTCATCGGGGAGCGAAAGCAATTTCGGACAATTATTAATGTAAACTGTTTTTAGACATATTAGAGTTGACAGCCACTCTGGGAACTCATCAAGATTGCCACAACCTTCAAGGTACAATGATTGTAATGAGGTCACACATCCTTGCAAGGTACACAATTCTCATTCTCTACTTTCACTCTCTCTCCTTCTCTGTACTCTTGCATTCTCTGACTTTGGCATCGGAGCGCCTGCAGGTACAAACCCCCCCCCCCCCACACCCTCCGGTGGAGGTTTGCTACTTGACGCTGCTTGACGACGGATCTCTGGCCATCACCTACTTCTGATCAACAGGTTAGATCAGTGACGCCGTCTGTGGGAACCTGAAGTTCTCCCCATCTTTTCTTCCTTCCTTCAAGAACGAAAGATCAAAACCGAAATTTCCAACCACAATCATGGCCAATGGATCAAACGCCGCCAACGACGGTAACAACAACAACAACGTTGACGTCGTTCCTCCGTTCACCTTGAACACCGACGATCCCGTCCTTATGCCGGTTGCAACACCGATCAACCCATACCGGAATCCGATCACAGGGACCGGCAAAAGACATCTCTCGAATCGGATGATAACGATGCGGTTCAGTTTCTCTCAGAGCGAAAAAAGGGGAAACAATCGCAAGCCACACCAGGAAAATCGGCTGCAAATCCTCAATCGAACTCCCCGCGAGCTTCGGAAACAACTGCTCTGGTTGACGCCCTGCGCGAGACCATCAGAACTGTCAACGAGCAGAACGCTCATATCCGAGCGCTGGAAGACGGCCAGCGACAAATACTGAGGTACTTCAAACCCTCTCCTCCCGTGAGGCCCGAAGGCTTGGAATCTCCTCCTGCTTGTCGAGCGCGTGCAGCTACCACTGCACCCTCAGAAAAGGAATCACACTCCTCCCCGCGAGGACGATGCTGTCCGAGCAGCCAAGAAAGGAAAAGTGGTTGTTGTATACGAGCAGAGATCCAAGTCTCCTCCTCGGAGGAAGCAGCTCCTGCTCGGTGGTATGACACAGGGAAGTCGCGGAGACGACTACCACTACTGACGAGAGGATTCCCCTCATCGAGCAGAAACTCCTACCCACTCGCCTGGATGGAGTGACGATGAAGTTTACAAGGGTCCTCTCTCCAAGAAGATCATGGACCTGGAACTTCCTCGGGCAATGCAGAAGCCGCCCCAGCTAGGGAAGTATGACAGGCTCATTGACCCCGACATACACATCAAGAACATCGATGTTATCCTCAATTACCAAGCGGTAAAGGGAGGCATCAAATGCAGAATCTTCCCGACCACACTGGTCGAAGGTGCCATGGCATGGTACAGAAGCTTTCCCCAGGGGTCTGTCACCTCAATGAAAGACTTGTGCAAGCAATTTACAAGCCACTTTACTGCTTCCCAGAAACATCTGAAGACAGAAGCGAACTTGGAAGCTGTTGTCCAAGGACCGAATGAAACTCTTCGATCCTACATCGAGAGAGTCAACAAAGAAGCTGCGCAAGTTGATGTCACTGATGACATGAAAAAGTATTTGATACGGAAGAACCTCTGCGATGGAACCAAGTTCAAGGAAATGGTTACCATTGAAAAACCTGCTACCTGGGATGAGATCATGTACAAAGCTCAGGCCTACATGCAGTTCGAGGAGGAGACCTTGGCCGACGCCATGCGATACTCCCGAACAGAGGACAATCGCCCTCCCGGCGAGCAGGGCAACAGAAACGAGGACAAGTGCAACGGGGACAAACGCGGGCGTGACAAGTCACGTGAACCTAGGGCTCCTCCTAGCCAGTTCACCAATTACACTCCCCTCCTCGAATCACGAGAGATTGTCCTCACCGAGTGTTCTAGCTCGGACTTCAAGAATGCTGGGATTAGGTTTCCAAAATCTACCCACTATAAGCCCGGCCAAGATAGGAGCAGATATTGTGCCTATCACAAAAGCTACGGGAACTTGACTAAAGATTGCATCCAGCTGAAGGATGCTATCGAAATACTGATAAGGAATGGCAAGTTGAAAGACTATGTCAAAAAAAAGTATAACCCTCGCCAACAGAAGTGCGAGGACAACCCCAACGAGGGAACAAAGCCCGAACCTCCCAGGGCCAAGAGCGTCGCGTATTCTGTCACGCGACCTAAAGATTTTTACGTCCCTGAAAGTCTCGAGGACACTTATACACCTTTCATACTCAAAGAATGAGAGAATTTTCCTGAAACCATGGTCATATCCGATGGTGTCTTCGACAAACACACCATCGGTTCGGTGAAAAGAAAGTTCGAGGAGCTCATCACTGCCTCCTCGGGCATGACTGTTACCTCCGGCAAGCCGAAGACATCGTCACAACCTCTCTCCTTCTATCTCGAGGAGCTCCCCGGAGGATCTGTCAACTCTCAGATCCCCCTCCTCGTCAGATCCGACATGGCAAACTTTGACGTCCGGCGCATTCTGGTCGACTCTGGCAGCTCGTGCGACATTATGTACGCACACCTGTTCAGAACACTGTAGCTGAATGTGCCTCATCTTACACCATATATGGGCTCAGACCTTCAAGGATTCAACGGGGCAACTACAAAGCCCTGGGGTTATGTCGACCTTGTTGTCACCTTTGACTACGAAGAAACAGTGAAATCGATTAAGGTCAAGTTCCTGGTGGTAGATTGCTCATCTCTCTACCAATGCATCATCGGCAAAACTACAATTGCAGACTTGCCCGCCGTAGCCTCCATTGCCCACCTAAAAATGAAGTACTACACCAACAAGGGGCAGGTAGCTACTCTCCATGGAGACATTGAGGCTGCGAGGAGGTGCTTCGAAGCAGCCTACAAAGGGCAGAGCTACGTAGGCCCTGCTCCTAGTGCTAAGAAGCCCAAGACTTCCTCCGAGCAGGAAGAACCGAGCACAAAAGCTCCTCCTCGACAACCTCCTCAGAATGTGAGCATGGTGGACCTCGACAGCCGCCATTCCAAGCAGGAGCACAAAGAGGAGAAAACGTTGCGCAAGGAGAAAAAGGAGGATGACCCGGCGAGCAAGGAAAATCTTCGTCACATTCCTGATGGAGATTTCAAACTGATTCCCCTCGGAGAAGACCCGAGCAGGAACTTGAAGATTGGGAAATACGTCCCCAATTTGGCGAGGAAACAGCTGGTGGCCTGCTTGAAAGACAATGCCAACTTGTTTGCCTGGAGTGCCACTGAGATACCAGGCCTGGACCCCGAGGTCGCATGTCACCAGTTGACCGTCGATGAAGCTGTTAGTGTTGTAGTACAACGTAGGCGTATGCAGTCTCTTGGAAAAAAAAGGAGGCTGCAGAAAAAGCTGTAAAAGACCTCTTAAAGGCAAATTTTATTTCTGAAGTCAAGTACACAACTTGGTTGTCAAACGTTGTACTCGTTAAAAAATCTAATGGAAAATGGAGAATGTGTGTTGACTATACCGATCTCAATAGGGCTTACCCTTTAAATTCTTCTGGTTTTAAATTACTGTCTTTTTTAGATGCATATTCAGGGTACAATCAAATCCCAATGGCTGTGGCCGACAAGGGAAAAACGGTCTCATGACCGAGTCGGGCAACTATTACTAGAACGTAATGCCCTTCGGCTTGAAAAATGTCGGCGCTACTTATCAGCGAATGATGAACAAAGTGTTCTGAGGAGAAATTGGGGACATGCTCGAAGTCTACATGGACAACATGATCGTCAAATCCCACGAGGAAGTGGATCACACCATCCACATTCAAAAGGTCTTCGAGCAGGCCAAAAAGGTCAACATGAGGTTCAACCCAGAGAAATGCACATTTGGCATCCGAGCAGGAAAATTCCTCGGTTTCTACCTTACCGAACGTGGAATCGAGGCCAACCCTGACAAATGTCGAGCATTTACGGAGTTCCCAACTCCCAACGACAAAAAATCCATACAAACACTCAATGGAATGTTGACCGCATTATTCCGTTTCGTGGCAAAATCAACACAACATGCACTTCCCCTTTTCAAGCTACTTAGAAAAGAATCGGTCTTCGAGTGGACTGAGGAGTGCGAGCAGGCCCTTCAACACCTCAAGAAAGCGCTATTCGAACCCCCAGTCTTGTCACACCCGGATGAAGGGGAGGTGTTATACCTCTACCTCACTGTCGCATCCGAGGTCGTCAGCGCAACTCTCATAGTGAGACGCTCGAAGGGCAGAAACCAGTATACTTTACGAGCAAAGCCTTGCAGGGCCCCGAGCTCAGATATCAACGAATCGAAAAAGTGGTCATGGCCCTCGTCAACGCGGCGAGGAGACTGTGACACTCCTTACTAGCACACACGATCGTTATGCGAACAGACCAACCTATCAAATCACTACTCGTCCGACCAGACATGGAGGGCAGAATGTTGAAATGGTCAATAGAGCTCTCCGAATTCGACATTCGCTATGAAAGCAAAAAAGCTCTCAAAGCCCAAGTGTTAGCGGACTTCGTCGTCGAAATGACCTGTTCTTCATCCTCGACTAACAGGGCGAACAAGTGGACCATCTTCGTCGACGGAGCCTCCAATGCAACAGGGGCGGGTGCAGGAATCATCCTCGAAAACGAAGAAGGAATCCTGATTGAATTCTCACTAGCACTGTCATTTCCGACCTCCAACAACCAAGCAGAGTACGAGGCCTTCCTCGCAGGGTTGCGTCTCGCCGAGGACGTGGGCACGGAGGAAATAAAAATCTATACATATTTGCAGCTCGTCGCATCACAGGTCCTAGGGGAATACCAAGCTAAAAATGACAATTTATCTGAGTATTTGGCCTTAGTGAAGGAAAAAATAACAAAGTTTGACTCCGTCGAAATACAACATGTTTCACGAGAACACAACAAACGGGCAGACATCCTGTCCAAATTGGCGAGCACCAAAAGGAAGAACGAAAACAAGTCCATAATTCAGGAAATCCTCTCCGAGTCGAGCATAAAAAAGCCAACAAGGATCCTCGACATAAACGCCATCGGGGACACCAATTGTTGGATGACCCCAGTATACAACTATCTCGCGCACGGAACGCTACCTAACGATGAGAAGGAAGCAGCAACGGTCAAACGACGATCGTGATCGTACACCATCCTTGATGACAAACTTTACAGAAGGGGCTTCTCCATTCCCCTCCTGAAATGTGCTGACGAAACTACAGCTGATTACATCCTCCGCGAGATACACAAGGGAATTAACTCACAGCACATCGGCGGTTGCTCCTTGGCCAGAAAGGCACCGCGAGTAGGATATTACTGGCCCACCATGCAGCAAGATGTCAAGGAGCACGTAAAAAAGTGCGATAAATGCCAACGACACGCGGACATGCACCTTGCTCCTCCCCACGAGCTCAAGTCGCTATCGTCCCCGTGGCCCTTCGCATGGTGGGGCATTGACATCCTTGGTCCGTTCACTAGAGGCAATCTTCAATGTAAGTTCCTCATCGTCGGAGTAGATTACTTCACCAAATGGGTGGAGGCAGAACCCCTCCCCGAAATAACCTCGTTTAGGATCCTCCGCTTCTTTAAAAGAGATATTCTATGTCGTTTTGGGATACCCCAAGTTGTGGTCACCGACAACGGCACACAGTTCACCGACAAGACATTTCGGGGGTTCCTCGCCAAAATTAACACGAAGCATCACTTCACATCCGTCGAGCACCCCCAAACTAACGGGCAAGCAAGGGCCCCTGATAGAGTCATCCTGCGCGGACTGCGACGAAGGCTTGGCGACGCAAAAGGACAATGGGTCGAAGAGCTGCCCCACGTCCTATGGGCATATCGAACTACCCCTCATTCCACTACCGGGAAGACACCTTTTCGTCTTGCATACGGGACCGAAGCAGTCATTCCCGTGGAAATTGGAGAACCCTCTAACCGTATTGAAGCCCCGCTCGACGAAGAAATGAATGACGAGGCGATGAGGGAAGAGCTGGACCTCGTCGAAGAGATCCGAACAGCAGCTTCCCTCAAAGAAGCCTCGTTAAAGCAAAAAGTGGCTGCCCGACATGACACCAAAGTCATAAAAAGAGACTTCGAAGCTCGTAGCCAACTGGGAGGGTCCATATCATATCTGCGGCAAAACGGACAACGGCGCATACCACCTCGAAACCCTCCAGGGGACAGAAATCCCTCGAACTTGGAATGCCCAAAAATTGAAACAATACTACAGCTAAGTTATTGTCAACCATGCATTTACGCAAAGGCAGCATCAACCCTTGAAACAGCGGGCAGAACTCCTCGACAACGGATGTCGCGTAGGCCGGAGTAGTCTGACTTGACGATATCACATGAGAAACAGCAGAGCGAGCCGGTTTCTTCTTGGTCACCCTTTTCTTCTCAGCGACAATTTTGACGAGCTCATCAGCAAAATCAGCCATCTTATCTGCAAGGACAATGAAACGAGCAGGATTAGCAACGGGGAGAACGAAAAATAAACATGACATAAAATAAATACAAGATAAAGGCCGAGCAGGGACATGACAATACCCAACAAAGATTTCCTAGCTTCTATGCTTGTACACTCGAGCAGAGATTTTGTGTTCACGAAACGGGGTTCTATCCTCGGGTTTCCAAACACATCCTTCGCGGGCACTGATCAGTGCATTTTAATGCACTTTTTAATCACTCTGTGCTATGGCAATTTTATGACTTCTCCTGCTAATTTGGTATTTTTATCATGTTTTGTGTTTAGAGTCTAGTTTAGCTATTATTTATGTTTTGCTATTTATTTTCGTAATAAACAGTAATTTGACACCTTCTAGTTGTGCAGACCATAACTTGAGCTACGAATATCGGATTGAGGCACGGGAAGATGCGTTGGAAAGCTAAGAGAAAGAGCTACAACTTTCATGTTGAAGCCGAAAGCCAATTTGGAGCGCAAAGGAATCATATTTACTCGTCATGTTTCAGACTTACAAAGATTTAATTATTTTTTAGCATAATTTATATTTTTCGGCCCAATTGTTTGTGGCCCGTTTTGCTTGCTTATAAAAACCGAAAATTCTGACCTAGGCCAGTCTCTACACTTCATTCACGAAATAAGAAATACCCTAGAGCAGCCACCACTTGAATGGAGAACTGAAATCCCTCTTTCAATTCGTTGGTGTAAGGAACTCGTTTTAGATTCTTGAGGTCTGTTTTTAATAGCAAATTCCGTTTATATTCATGTTATGTTATGTCAATTTCGTGTTCTTTATTTCAGTATGAAATTGAATTATAATGATGCTTAATCACTCTAATTCGATTCGACACCGTATTATTCAATTTGGTTTATCGCTTGTATAGATTATATTGAATAGGAATTGACATAAACTTTGAGCGCTTAGCAAAAGGGGTTGATTGAATTCAGTAAGGATATTAATCTATCATTAGTAACGCTTGTTTACTATTGCCTACGATTAGTTGAACGCATTTGACGCTTGTTTGAATGGAATTCGTATAAAACTGTCAACGCTTGTTTATGTCGGTTTTATAAATCAACCAGAACATAGCATATAACGAATTTATTCTTTGTGAACCATATGATAGAATCAAGAACGAGTTACCTAAACCCAACGAATTGATCGTTTTAAATCAATTGAATTTCTAATAGTCTTTCGATATAAACAAACCCATAACCCCCTATTTAAATTGTGTTATTCATCGTTCTTATTTTTACTAATTATCAAATTAGATATCCTTGTGAGACAACCAAGGTTAACTACCTTGTACTACTCTTAACTTAAAATATTATTTGACCACGAAACGGCAGTGATCAAGCACACTCGCCTTCGTCATAAATTTTACGGGTGGAAACCCGCAACATAAACTCTGATTTTTTCATATTCAGCACGCTCTGCCGGGGAGAGTAACTCATTCCTAACCAAGTAGGCGTCCGTGGGCAAGGCGAAGTGCCTGTCCGTCCAGCAAAGGGGAAATCGAGGAACCTCTAGGGGAACCGGAACTCCCTTCTCGCCCAACGTCGAGATGGTCTTATAAACAAACTCTTTTGCCTCCGGGGACGCCGGCTTCACTACATAATATCTCTCCTTGAAACCCCGAATGGAGTCCACGAACATTCTGAATATTTTGGCCTGGTGATGCTTCAGGGACACCCAGCCTTGCCTTCCCCGTATCGTCTGCCTCTGGATCTTAAAAATACGAAAGAAAAGGGGAAGGGTATGCTCGACGTCCAAATAGTCGCATAGAAGCTTGAAGGCACGGATAAATGCCAACGAGTTCGGATGCAACTGGGAGGGGGCCAACCTCAACCTGTCGAACACAACCACGACAAAGTCGCTGAAGGGCAGCCTGAATTTCAAGTCTTTGAAGGCGAATTCGTACATAGCAAATCTGCCCTCGGAAAACGACGAGCAAACCCTCTTTCCTTCCTCGGGCACATGAACCTCCCAGTTCTCCAGGTCGCCTTCACCTCTCTCCTCGATGATCGTGTGTACGTTCGCATCCCCTTGAACAATCGAAGAGGCCACTCCCCGTGGTTCAGGCGCAACCCAAGCCAAATTTAGATCCGTTATTGTGTCGACCAGCCGGTGGCTTTCCACGGGCTCCTTGTCGCGGTGATTTTCGGACGCCAAGCTTTTGGTTAGCTTTGGTTCTCAAAAATTATGATTCACCGCCGAACTTTAATTTATCCAAGGGAAAGGGAAAAGATCGAATAAATCCATAATAATTTTTAGAGATTTAAGGTTCGGGGGTTAGTTATACAAAGGGAAGGTATTAGCATCCTATGTATCCGTAGTACTCTACGGGAACCTCTTGTAAAATATGTATTTTTGTGCTAAAATGTTTTGCTTGTAAAATTTGCTTATAAATGATTGGGTAACGATGAGAGAATTTTTTTATTAATTTTGGGATATTCAAAAGAAAAAGGAAAAAAAGTTTTATTAATTTTGAATTGGGAAGACACAAGGTCTTTTGCACTACGTACCTATAAAGGATCAAAATCTCGTAGTTCGGGGTAAAATTTGTAAAGTGATTTGTTTGATTGATTTTAGGAGAAAAGACGAGTCGTCATCTTAAGTTTAAACTCCTTTTTAATCCGCCACGAACATACTGAAAAGTTTATATCTTTTCCTGCCATATGTCGTGGGGAGATGAATTTCAACTAGAAATGACTCACGTCTAAACTCTCTTGAGAAAAAAAAAAAAGTTTGAAATTGAAAAGGCAAGCGGCAAAAAATTTGGATTGTTTTGTATTTTTTTAGTCTTTTTGAAAATATTTAAATATGCTTAAGTGTATTAGAGCATTTATTGAAAAAAGTTTGAAAAAGGTTTCTCGACGAAAATCGAAGTTTATTATAAAATATTTCTTTTTTTTTGAAAATATTTGAATGTTTTTGCTTTTTATTATTTTAAGAAAAATTTGTATTTTTAGAACGTCGGTTATTCGGACTGCAAGCCATCCGGCAGGAAATCCGAAGTCACCGGAGAGTGAAAAGTCATCCGCCAGACCACTCCTTTTTTCATTCTTTTTATATTTAACAATGATTTTTATTTCAAGGTCAAAAATAGCGAACAAGCAAAAGCGCAAAAAAAAAACAACAACGAAACACGGGGTTAACGAAAAATTTCCCTTTGGACTTAGACACAAGCATCATGAAAAAATAAATAAACATATTTTTGATCTTTTTTTTTATTTTTAATAAAGAAAATAAAGAAATATATTTTTTGGGAATTTTAGATATTTTTAATAATATATATAAACAAATAAAATAAAAACAAATAAAAAATCAAAAGGATTAAAAAAATTGGTGGAGCAGGGAATGATCCCATGCCCTCTGCATGGACAACCAAGGACAAAACCAACTGTGCCAGCGCGCAGTTCTTTATATAATCACACCGAATTGCTATAAGTATTAAAACATGTATTTAAATGTCGAAAAAACACGCGCACTGCATCGTCCCCTACCTTCAGCTCAAAAAACAAAACTTCCATGGTTCAAAAATCGTGTTTCATCATTTGTCACCAAAATTGACATGTGAATATACCATTTTACTCAGAATTTCATGCGGATTATGAATATGCATTTAAATGGTATTAATTATTACTAAATCATTCTGATTTTACAAATTAAAGTAAGAACCCTAAAATTTCAAACTCAAATTAAACATCATTTAAACACAAAGATAACTCAAAGGCATAGGGTTTTCACTCCTCATATTATGGAATACATTTTTTCTTCAGAAATCATTCAAAATAATGCATGTATGAGTGAGTTTGGAATCACGAAAATTTACCTATTGGAGCAAGGTCCAATGCCTCTTCTTTGCACTTACAGATGAAAACTAAAGGTCCCTTTAGCTTCCTTAAGTCTCCAGGAATGTAATGGTATAGTTAATTTTCCTTGAAACCTTCTGAAATGTTCTACCCAATTCAAGTTGAAAGTGACAAAAAATGGGAATTGGTAGATGGTAATGGAGGTGTTACAGTTGATGATAAATGCATACAGAAGCTTTTTTATGATCTATGGATGGTGTTTTGATATAAAAAGTAGAAGAAACTTGGAGGAAATGCAAGTTTCGAATTTATGATTTTTGAAAGTGTAATAATGGAGTTTTTGGGTGAATTTTCTGGATCCTGAGTTCTGAGGCTTGAGGGCCTTTTATAGAGGTTGAAATTTGTCTGAGGATCAGACATGGAGTGTCCCTGAAGCATAAGTTGAGGCTGTTTTGCTTGCAATTTGAGATTTGGTTCAAAAATGTCTTTGGTCCTCTTTTGAATTCATTGGCAAAATGAAATGTTTGGTGGTTCATTGAAGGTATTTTACCTTGCTTCTGATGCATAGGTGAAGTGTTTTCAGAGAAAAATGGTATTCACAAGTCTCATGGACATAAAGCAAGATTTTGAGGATTTTGGCAAAAAGAGCTTTTTACTTTTGATCCATTTGTGGTATGAAACTTGGGCAATGCATGGATTCCTTGTATAATGAGATATTGATCATGCTAAACATCAGTAAAAGCTGATAATAGAAGGTTCACATGGGAAGTTTTGTGGATCATGAGGCCACACCTTTGTTTGGACCAAGAAAAACAACTTGTAATCTGATCTCAAAATCAGCTCTACCATGGCTTAATTGAAAATTCGTAACTTTTCCCTCAAGCAACAAAAACCCACGCTCTTGGTATCAATGGGAAGCGGACATGGCATACTACAACTTTGATGTTGAACAATTGAGCTGAATCAACTTGGATCATATAGAACAATGACCATCAAAACTCAAAATTGTCACTGTGAAACACTTAGAAATATTTTCAAAGTTTCTGGCCATTTTCACAACTCTGAATCCTCAACTTTGGAGCTTTGTATCTTCCAATTCCTATGAGAGTTTGATTTAATATTTCCATAATAATGAAGTATGCCATGTCACCTTCAAATACATCCATCTACCATGAAAAATAATTGCTTGAATTGATCACAAAGTGTCCATAAGGTCATGCACTTAGTAAGATCAAAATTCCTAGAAAAAATTCTAAGTGTTTGAGAATTTCCAAAGTGATGAGACCTTGACTTTCTACTTTGATTTCTTCCACTTCAAGGAACCGTTTAGCCTCAAATTTTCCATCAACTTGTAGGATCCAATGCCCTCCTTAAGAGAAGCCATCGAGCATCTCAAATGAATTTGTAAATTGCTCAAAATTGTCTTATTCCAAAACTCTAATATTTGACTTTTTTGAACCTTTTCTTGATTTTCCTTATTCTTGATATTATGCAATAATGCAAAAAGAGGGTGGGATCTTAGGTCAAAAATTGGGGTATGACAGATGCCCCTATTTAAGTTTCTTCATCCGGAGGTATGAAGGTGAAATCTTCATCCCGATCGGAGGAAGAGGCTTAAATACCTAATACACAATTTTGGACCTAAGATGCCGAGAATGCTTATGATACAAATGCAAATACAAGACTTTGAATTTTGTGAGAAAGTGGAATCACAAGAGACAAGCTTTTATTACTGGGAAACAGGGACGTGCACAGGTGAGCGACAAAAAGTGGCCCGACTGAGGGAGAAAGAAAAAAACAATGATAGGGAGAGGAAAACGATCCAACTCCACTGGTGAAGCGATGTAGTTTTACTGGGGATAAGTTGCCTACTATCATATGGATAGTTTAAAAAAGGTAGATGGAAAAAAGATGAGACACCGTCTACTATCGCAGGGATAGCTTAAAAAAAAAAGACGAGTGAACGAATGATGAGACACCGCCTACTATCGTACATATAGCTTAAAAAAAAGACGAGTGACGAATAATGAGGCACTGTCTACTATCGCCTGGATAGCTTAAAAAAAGACGAGTGACGAATAATGAAGCACTGTCTACTATCGCCTGGATAGCTTAAAAAAAGACGAGTGACGAATAATGGAGCACTGTCTACTATCGCCTGGATAGCTTAAAAAAGACGAGTGACGAATAATGGAGCACTGTCTACTATCGCCTGGATAGCTTAAAAAAAGACGAGTGACGAATAATGAAACACTGTCTACTATCGCCTGGATAGCTTAAAAAAAGACGAGTGACAAATAATGAAGCACTGTCTACTATCGCCTGGATAGCTTAAAAAAGACAAGTGACGAATGAAGAGACACTGTCTACTATCGCCTGGATAGCTTAAAAAAGACAAGTGACGAATGAAGAGACACTGTCTACTATCGCCTGAATAGCTTAATAAAAGACGAGTGACGAATGAAGAGCACTGTCTACTATCGCCTGGATAGCTTAATAAAAGACGAGTGACGAATAATGAGGCACTGTCTACTATCGCATGGATAGCTTAATAAAAGACGAGTGACGAATAATGAGGCACTGTCT
This sequence comes from Trifolium subterraneum, assembly GCA_951799995.1. Classification (NCBI taxonomy): domain Eukaryota; kingdom Viridiplantae; phylum Streptophyta; class Magnoliopsida; order Fabales; family Fabaceae; genus Trifolium; species Trifolium subterraneum. The sequence goes on along the minus strand of OX637463.1, from coordinate 41,548,359 downwards.
ACTATCGCCTGGATAGCTTAAAAAAGACAAGTGACGAATGAAGAGACACTGTCTACTATCGCCTGGATAGCTTAAAAAAGACGAGTGACGAATGACGAGACACTGTCTACTATCGCGCGGATAGCTTAAAAAAGACAAGTGACGAATGTTGAGGCACTGTCTACTATCGCCTGGATAGCTTAAAAAAAGACGAGTGACGAATAAAGAGACACTGTCTACTATCGCCTGGATAGCTTAAAAAAGACGAGTGACAAACATTGCTAACTAACATATGGATAGTCTAGCAGAAACAAAATGACAAAAATTGTCTACCAACATATGGATGGTTTTGATATGTATATTACCTACTACCATATAGATAGCTTATAAAAGGTAATAACAAAAAGAGACGAGACTTCCACAAAGGGAACATATAACTCTGCCAGGAACTCCAAAGGAGATATAAGAAGGTTAGATTGAAAATACAGATTTCTCATAACGAGAAGACATTTGAAAAGTTCTTGATTAACATCTCTTGACCATATACACTGGGGATGACATCACACGGGGAAGTTGAGGATATATGTTTTGGTATGCAAGCTACTCAAATGAAGAGATTGTCGCTTGCTGATTGAAATTAGAACTCGATCTAGGAAAGAACTGAAGAGAAATAGTCAAAAAAGACTCTATACCCAATGAGAAATGAGCTCGACTGGGGATCTTCCTATCCGCGTATTCGGAAAGGGATACAACTGAAGCAACTTGGAATATGTTTGATGGAGACATCTCTGGACCAGATACACTGTGGATGACTTCTTTTTTGTTTTGTATGAATGATAGAGACATCTCTGGACCAGACTCACTGGGGATGACTCTTTTTGTATGAATGATAGAGACATCTATGGACCAGATACATGGATGACTCTTTTTGTGATTTATTGAAGCAAGACACATGATGGTCAATGCAGTATGTATGAATGATTTTGTTTGCATGTTGCACATGGATACGAACATATGTATGGACATGTGAATGACTGTATGTATGTATGTATATGTGAATGATTATATGTATGTATGTATGTATGCATGTATATATGTATATATGTTTGTATGTATGTATGAATGCGTGAATGGTTGTATGTATATGTGTATTTGTTGATGCATGATATGCATTTGGTTGTAGGCGTAACATTAATGAACACTATTTGAAATGCATGATGGATGCATGAAATGAAATGTTGGTAAATACCATGCTTTGGATGCCAATAATTTTGGACTTAATTGAATGTTGAATGCCAATAAAGGCTGGGCCTTGAATGTTGAGCTTTTCAGGATGCCAATGAAAATTGGGCTTTGGAAGATGTCAATGGTATATTGGGCTTTTGACATGCCAATGGGTTTTGGGCTTTCTGGTTGTGAAAGTGGTGCCACTTTTATTAGAAAATTTGGAAATCTTGAAATGCATGCGCGATGCTATATGTGTGAATGATATGTTAAGAAATGCTTTAACGAATGTAGTTTGATACATGGTTTAATGCTAGAAATATGCAAGCGTGAACGATGCAATATGCATGATTATGATTTGTATGAAGTGTGATGGTTGATTGATGTATGCAACATATTGACCTTGGGCTGCGCCGATGGGCTTTTTTTATTGTAGGTATTGGGTTCCAAGTAGTGTTGGGTTTTTTGAAGATGCCAATGAATATTGGGTTTTTTTGGATGCTATGAGGTGATGGGCGAAACGCAAGAGCAAAGCGACGTGATTAATGCATGATGCATGGTTATGGTTTAAATGTTTGAAAAGTTTCCTCGCGTTGGGAAATGGAGAGGGGTTAAGAAGATTTTTGCTAGCATGGTCTCCCGACACCCGAGTTGAACTCAATGGTTGTATGACAGCAGCTTGCTTGAGTTGCTTTGAAAGGATGGAGGCGACTTGCCCCTAGTGTAGCCCATTTTGCCCTCTTTTTTTCTTTGAAAATCTCTAACTTTTGCCTAGACCGCTCTTTCGAGCTTGCAGTCCACCAGGATTATGTTTCTTTTTTTTGTGTCCCTAATTTTTGCCTAGACCGCCTTTTCAGGTTTTCGATTCCCCGGGACGCTCTCTATTGCCTAAGCCGCCCTTTCGGGTTTTCGACTTAGCGAGCTTTTTGGTTTTTTTTTTTTTTCTCTTTTCTTTGGGCAATATATCTTTGGTTGCATCCAACTGGGAGTGAAAGATCCTCTCCATCTATGGGGTGATAAATACAGGTTGCCCCAGTATTTGGATCTTTGAAAGGTATGCCCCAAATTGAACCCTTGACTTGAACTGCCTCAACACTTGAATTTTGAAAAGCATGCCCCTGGTTGGTCGGCGCTTTGAAGGTTTGACTCATTCTTACAAACATCTTGACCTCAATCATCATGATCTTCGGATGATATGCCCCATAATTGTAGGGATTTGCTCTTGATTGACAGGACCCCTAGGTGATTTGCCCCTTGTTAGGAGTGTCTTGAAATGATTCACCTTTTGATTAAACTCTTGTTGAAATTTCCTCGATGTTAAGTATTGATTTGCGAGTGAAATTAAATTGCTTCTTTTTGAAAAGTGATTTTGACGCAATGCACATGAAAGTTTTGAAATCGAAATTTATTTTTTGAGTGTATAATGGATGATATTTGGCCAGGAGATCGGCGCAATTGAAAGTGTGAAGAAATAAATAAATTGTTATTGATGATTTACAAACATGAGGAGTCAGTTTAACAATTTTGCTGAATATGCTTTTGTAGTAAACCTAGCTTCAATTAGGTCTTTTGAGGGTTACAACGTGGCATGGTTCACGTTTTTTTGAAAAAGATTATAAGGCTCAAAATTTGATTTTAACCCAACCAATCTCCATGGATGTTCTCCATTCCTAAGTTCAATTAACTCGATAGATGTCTCTGGTAGGCAAGAGAATTTTGTTAGTTATGATGATGGAGGTAGACACAGTGGTCGAAGCCCTGATGAGATTCTTGAGGTGACAGTCACTTCTTTTTGTTTACAAGTTTATTTCCCTTTTGATTTTAATCCCTTATTTTTGCATGGACCGATTCTTTTGAATTTGCGGTCCATCGGGATGCCCTTATTTTTGCCTAAGTTTTCACTTAGAGGACACTCTCTTCTTTTTTTGGAAAAAAAACTATTGTGAGATTTTGCTTTTGATTTAGAAAAGTTATGACTGCCATGTGAGTTTTCTCTTTTCATCGCTTTCCTCCACGTGTGAATGGAAGATGGTGTGTCTAAACCTTTTGTTGGGGTGATTTAATGGATTGATTCTGTTGCATTAAGATGCATTGTCAAGTTAATTGAAAAACTACCCTGCCCCAGGTTAAAATTAAGGGTTTATAAAATGTAGAAAGAAACACCGACTTCAAGCTCGAAGGGGTTGACTACGGATTATCTCCTTATATCTCCAGTGTTTGGGAATTGAAACAATGCCTTACATCATCAGCCATGTTTTACTAAAAGCATATGTCAGCAAATTCAATTATGTGTTTACATCATCCTCCCCTCAAGTTTGAAAAGTGAAATAGAAAAACATTGCCGTTTATGATGGCACAAGAAAAGAGTGAATACGAATGGATGGATTCCAAAATATGCATGCTCATTTCATTAAAAATACTTAGTCAACCAGTACAATTTCAAAAGCAAACCATACTTAGCAAGAAAGAAATCGCAATTGAGAATGAACATTCTAACGATCTTAGGAATGTGTATTCCTTGTTGATCCACCGACCTTAAGAGGTGCGGGTGCCCCATTAATGTTCTTGTATGTGTAATGGATGACCAACCATGAATGAGATTCCTCCTTGAAAGACAATAGTTTGTCGTTGATCAGGTCTTGGACCTCCTTTTATTTTGACAGACCTTGGCCTCTCTCAAGTCCATGTTTTAAGTTCCCTTGTGAGTATCAGGAAACTTGCTAGCTGGATTGCGGTTGAAGGAGGGTGAAGGTGGAAGATATATGATTTGAAAATGAACGATTTTTTATTATATGGGATGCAAATGTATGAAGATGCATGTATGCAGATGTGTGAAAATGCATGCGTATGCAAAAAGATTTTCCTCATGTTAGAGGTCATGCTAAAAAATGATGACATGATATGATGAGATTGAACAAGGTCGGGGTATGAACCCAACGAAATGCTTGTAGGGTCATTGGAAGTTGACATAACCTAAATGGAAGGCTCCCTACGAGAGGCTAGTTCTAGATATTTACTACCCGGTCCCTTCACATGTTGGTTATAGGTTTTGTGTTTGTTTGAGGGCGACAACCAAGGTCACAACCCTCGCTCAAAACTTCCTCCCAAAATTGGACTAGCCAATTCAAAGGGTCTCCTTTAGAAAGATCAATGGGTTCTAGACAAAGTAAGAAGGTCCCTAGAGTCATGGATCCAACGAGAAAATATCATCGTCATTGCGAATCCTCGCAAGACAACAATATTCTCAAGAGGGTCTACTCTAGGCGTGGTTTTCATGTCAACCCTACGAGGTATCCACCAAGAAGGCCAACACTCAACCACTAACTTATCTTAAGTATTTGCTCAAGTCCGGGTAGAGGACTTTTCTCTCATAAATATCAAACCCAAACATATAAGCATATAAAGCAATATAAAATATACAAGAAAAAATAATAGCACAAATATAACATATATACAAGTTAGGCTCAACCCTCTTGGGGAGTCCCCAGTGAAGTCGCCATTTCTGTCGCGGTGATTTTCGGACGCCAAGCTATTGGTTAGCTTTGGTTCTCAAAAATTATGATTCACCACCGAGCTTTAATTTATCCAAGGGAAAGGGAAAAGATCGAATAAATCCATAATAATTTTTAGAGATTTAAGGTTCGGGGGTTAGTTATACAAAGGGAAGGTATTAGCATCCTATGTATCCGTAGTACTCTACGGGAACCTCTTGTAAAATATGTATTTTTGTGCTAAAATGTTTTGCTTGTAAAATTTGCTTATAAATGATTGGGTAACGATGAGAGAATTTTTTTATTAATTTTGGGATATTCAAAAGAAAAAGGAAAAAAAGTTTTATTAATTTTGAATTGGGAAGACACAAGGTCTTTTGCACTACGTACCTATAAAGGATCAAAATCTCGTAGTTCGGGGTAAAATTTGTAAAGTGATTTGTTTGATTGATTTTAGGAGAAAAGACGAGTCGTCATCTTAAGTTTAAACTCCTTTTTAATCCGCCACGAACATACTGAAATGTTTATATCTTTTCCTGCCATATGTCGTGGGGAGATGAATTTCAACTAGAAATGACTCACGTCTAAACTCTCTTGAGAAAGAAAAAAACAACAACGAAACACGGGGTTAACGAAAAATTTCCCTTTGGACTTAGACACAAGCATCATGAAAAAATAAATAAACATATTTTAGACATAAAGCAAGATTTTGAGAATTTTGGCAAAAAGAGCTTTTTACTTTTGATCCATTTGTGGTATGAAACTTGGGCAATGCATGGATTCCTTGTATAATGAGATGTTGATCATGCTAAACATCAGTAAAAGCTGATAGTAGAAGGTTCACATGGGAAGTTTTGTGGATCATGAGGCCACACCTTTGTTTGGACCAAGAAAAATAACTTGTAATCTGATCTCAAAATCAGCTCTACCATGGCTTAATTGAAAATTCGTAACTTTTCCCTCAAGCAACAAAAACCCACGCTCTTGGTATCAATGGGAAGAGGACATGGCATACTACAACTTTGATGTTGAACAATTGAGCTGAATCAACTTGGATCATATAGAACAATGGCCATCAAAACTCAAAATTGTCACTGTGAAACACTTAGAAATATTTTCTAAGTTTCTGGCCATTTTCACAACTCTGAATCCTCAACTTTGGAGCTTTGTATCTTCCAATTCCTATGAGAGTTTGATTTAATATTTCCATAATAATGAAGTATGCCATGTCACCTTCAAATACATCCATCTACCATGAAAAGTAATTGCTTGAATTGATCACAAAGTGTCCATAAAGTCATGCACTTAGTAAGATAAAAATTCCTAGAAAAAATTCTAAGTGTTAGAGAATTTCAAAAGTGATGAGACCTTGACTTTCTACTTTGATTTCTTCCACTTCAAGGAACCGTTTAGCCTCAAATTTTCGATCAACTTGTAGGATCCAATGCCCTCCTTAAGAGAAGCCATCAAGCATCTCAAATGAATTTGTAAATTGCTCAAAATTGTCTTGTGAAGTTGGGTAGATGATCATGAAGATTTGTACTTAGAAAATATTCCAAAACTCTAATATTTGACTTTTTTGAACCTTTTCTTGATTTTCCTTATTCTTGATATTATGCAATAATGCAAAAAGAGGGTGGGATCTTAGGTCAAAAATTGGGGTATGACACTCCTCAATATCCACCATGATGTACCTGAAAAGTAGCGAAAGAAAGTGAATTCGACAATTCGATCAAATCCAACCTTCCACCGCAGTTCAAGTGAAAGGGCGTTAAACAGGGCGAGGACGTTGTCCCCGACCAAAGCCCTCATCAAATGGAAAATTAAAACAAGTTAAAAAAATGAGGAGACATAGGATTTCGAGGACACAAAACGGGGAGAAGTTCCTTCCAAAATAGTTCCCCGCGAACACAAATACAACTTCACAAAGTTGAAAACGGGGAGAAGGTCCCCGACAAATGTTTACAGCAAACGCGAAGTTCGCTGAGCTCGCGAAACGGGTGAAAAACTATGGTTCACGAGGAGAAGCTACTAAGCTCTCCCCGATGCCAACAAGGAGAAGCCACAAAGCTCTCCTCGACGCGAAATCCAAAATTTCCAGAAACACACTGTTCATCTTCTTCATGAACATTCATGTTCTTCATCATATTCATACCCATTTTTCCAGAAACACCCATTTGATCTAAAAATCCAGAATTAACCCCCAAAATGGCGTTTGTCAGTGGCAAAACCACTACCAAACACCAAAACGTACACAGTGAGTGAAAAAAGAAGTGGCTTTGCTAAATAGCAAACCACCACAAACCACCAACAGTCAGTGGTTTTCAAACCCATTTACTAAATGGAAGACAAAATCAAAGCTTTGGTGCACAAACAGCATAAACTGAATTAAAAAAAAAAGCAAATAAACCAAGCACTTACCTTTTAATGAAGGAAAGGTGAAGCTTTTAGATGAATGAGGTTAAAACTGTTGAAATCTTCAAACTTAGTAGAAAAACAGAAGCAGCAGCATTATGGAGCAAAGGAACCAACGAGTGAAAATGGGAAAACTCTCCCTTTCCTCCCATTTATAGCCTCCGTCACTAACAGGCGCATGGAAGACGAAAGGACGCGCCTACAACGTCATAGCCGTTGATCTAATCCAACGGCTACGATCAAAATCATCCAAAGCATATGATTAAATCTCCCAAAAAACGAAAAGACGTGAAGATCTAACGGCCCATAATCCTCCTCGTAAAATGAGGAAATTATAGTCTATCCCCTAGGTCATAATTGCGCCTTTTCATAGCCCACACACGTGGTAGTTGCAGACGAAGCCCCTGTCCCTTCAAGTCTTTCCACGTCCAATCGAACAGACCACGCGTCACGAGCATAATACAACTGTGAATCTTCATCCTCGTTATACAAGCAAGAATTAGTTCACAAAATGCAAATTTATCACGGGCACGTGCTCGGAGCAAAGGCCGTTATGGAACATCTCCTCGACATTGGGGAGAGTATTTCCTCGTAACGCGTCCTCGATACAACATCTTCGCAAGCAAAACTAGCGCGGATTACGAGCATGAATCCACAACAAAACTCTTCCTCGTAAACACCATCCCTTAAAGCTCCCCGCGAGCATCTCCTCGTAAAAGGGGAAGGATAAACAAAACATTTTGTCCTCGACATATGAGCTTGAACCTAAAGCCACTACTCCTATGACTAGGAGCAATGGCTTGGGGGCTCCTGTTCTGGACTGGGCCAAGGAACTGGCCCAAATCCACTTCTGCTCGGGTTACGGGGCAGGCCATATAAGGACTTGCACCTGCCCGACAGTCAAGCACGTGGTGCATCCCACGTGCTCGTCGACATTGATCCGTTGAGCCTATTCACTCCTCCTAGGATCGTGGAACCGCTCCACCAAGATAACAGCTGGCAACAGCTTCTCCCAATATTCTGGGAATTATCTTGGCAGTCTACCTTATTGGGTTGCTCATCACGGCCCACTAAAGAGACCTTTGGCCCCACGCTGGGGGCAACTATATAAGCTCTCCTTGACATAAAATCAAGGTACACAATTCTCATTCTCTATTCTCACTCTTTCTCTTTCTCTGGCCATCACCTACTTCTGATCAACAGGTTAGATCATATTCCTTCAAACAATAACTCCAAATAATCACAAGAATGGAAACCTATATGTTCTAGAGAAGTCAATTTCGCAATCTCTTTGTTTGGCAAATTAGATTGCATTGTGGTTATCAGTAATTGTCGAAGGTTGGTCAAGTTTGCTATACCATTAGGTAATGTTTGAAGATTTGTGCATCCATTGAGTTTCAATATGTGGAGATTCTGAAGTTTGCACACTGAATTTGGAAGACTGTTAAATTCTTTATTATTCTCCAGATTGAGATATCTCAAATGTTTTAATTTACCAATGGAATGGGGTAAACTCACAAATGTAGAATCAGTTATTTTCAAAATCCGCAAGAATTTACACCTTGACACCAAAGTATACAAGAAAGCTTCGTTGTTGGCTCCTTTAGGAAAAAATATTGTTCTCAACCGAGTTGGAACTGATGTTTGGCAGAGAAGATCATTTTTAAGAAATGACAAACACAGGACATTCTCAAATATATTTTCATTATGCAATTTCACCAATTGAAATTCATCTTTTGCGACATATAATGCAAGATGATGCACCATATAATGCATTTTAAAGATGCAAACATTACCAAAGTCAACAAAATCTTGAAGAAAATATCTTGACAGTAGATCGTGTAAAAGTTGATTGCCAACGTCATCTATTGTTTTACCCGTTTTTGGTGATGGAAGAAAATGAAGAGTTTCCCATAACCCGGCGATATCAAAATTAGAATATTCAAAGTCCTTTTCAAAGAGGGAGAAGCAAGAAAAACATGGCTTTAAATAAGAGGGTAGTTAATCATAACTTAATTTGATAGCAGTCAAAATGTCACCCTCTTTTTGTGGTAAATTCCAAATGTCATTGTCCCTAACAAATTTCCAATCTTCTATATCAACTTTTAAGAACAATGAACTCCCCAATGTTCTTAAGGCCAAAGGAAGTCCTCCACATTTTTCCACAATTTCTTTTCCAAACTCCATCAATTCTGGATAATTTTTCACTTCTCCTTCTTTAAAAGCCCATTTGACAAATACAGCTAAGGAACCCTCTCTGGACAGCCCTTGCAAATTGTGAGACGAGGTGGTACCCATCACATTAGCTACAATGTGGCTGCGTGTAGTCACTAGACTTTACTTCCTTCAGCACCTGCGACTCCTTGTATTATATCTTTCAATTCTTCCCATTTGACACGATCCTCATTCCATACGTCATCCAAGATGAGCAAGAACTTTTGACCACCAAGTTTGTTTCTTAGATGATTTTGTAGTTGGTCCACATCAAAGTTTTTAAAGTTCTCTTGGTGAATTGGGCTGGGATCAAAAGCGCTAGCAGAGTTGAGGGTTTTAAGGAGCACATTCTTAAGTTCAAAATCATCAGAGACACATACCCACATCTTTAACGGAAAAGACACAACTACACACTTATCATTAAATACACATTTTGCAAGAGTAGTCTTTCCTAAGCCTCCAATTCCAACAATAGGAATAACAGAGAGACTTGTATCACCACCATTGAAATAAGAGATCAATGATTATTTGTTTGTCGTGTTCCCTTCCTATCACATCAGACTCATTTACATGGGAATGAGTCATTTCCCGCCTTTGCACAACGCGATTGCCGCTTTCATTGATTTGAAGGCCAAAATTAAGTCTATCAGCAGCAACCTTATTGAAGCTCTCTTTAATATCTTTGATTTTATGAGCCATTTTAAGGCAGTAAAAAGAGGATTAGAACGTGAGCAATAACGATGTACCTTCCTTGTGATGCTACCTGAAGTTTTGACAACGTGCTTTCTTAATGCCTCGCACTCAAAATCGTCGATACATCTTCGGCGTCAGTGAAGACATGCTTAATATGTCGCAGCCATTCACGGAGTTGATGATTCTGCCTCTGCTTTTGTTCGGCATCTAGGAGCACAACTCTTATGAGTGATACAATTTTTTGATATCTCGCAGATCCTCATAGACGCCAAGTGCAAGAGATGCTTCTTCAAATGTCACAATCAGACAAGATATGTTGAATAAACATTAATGTTATATTAAGTAAGTTTCTATTAATAAGTTAATTTGAAAAATTCTATTGTAATTGGAAGGCCAATAGATAGTGAGTTATTAATAGTATTTACTTGTTTTCGTAGAATAACATAAATGAGTCTATATAAAGACCAAGGTTGTATTTCATTTCAACAGAATATATTAAAGTAGTGCTTCTGTTCACAAATTGACATCAGAGCAAATGGCAAACGTGATGAGTAAAATGTCATTGCCGCGACTAACAAAGTCAAATTACGATAACTGGAGTGTCCAAATGAAAGCTCTTCTTGGAGTTCTAGAGGCATGGGAGGTGACCAAAGATGGGTTTGAAGAACCAGAAGACTATGCGGGATATACGGCAGCTCAAAACAAGGCGTTGAAAGAGACGCGATCAATGGATAAGACGGCACTGTACGTGCTGTTCCGAGCAGTTGACGAATCAGTCTTTGAGAAAATTATCAGTTCGACTACGTCGAAATAAGCTTGGGACACGTTAAAAACGGCGTTCGAAGGAGCAGATCGAGTGAAACAGGTTCGGCTCCAAACTCTTCGTGGTGAATTGGAGAGGATGCATATGAAGGAGTCAGAAACTGTATCTAACTACATCACACGTGTACAAACAGTGGTGAATCAACTCACTAGAAATGGCGAAACGGCGACTGATGCACGAGTTGTCGAAAAGATCCTGAGATCTTTAACAGATAAATTTGAGTATATTGTGTGTGCAATAGAAGAGTCGAAGGACCTTTCGACGCTCTCAGTCGAAGAGCTTGCTGGTTCTCTCGAAGCACACGAACAACACAAGATGAAAAAAAAGGAAGAAGCGGCTGAGGAAGTACATCAAACCAAGGAGTCAATTAAAGATGAAAATGTACTCTTTTCTCAAAACTTTCGAGGAAGAGGACGTGGCCGTGGAGGTCATGATCGAGGTGGTCGAGGCAGCAACTTCAAGAGAGGACAGTCAAGCCAACAAAATTGGCGTGGCAGAGGACGTGGTAAAAGAAGTGGTCGGTCGAACCAATCCAACTTCGAATGTTACAAGTGTGGGAAGCATGGTCATTACACGAATGATTGCAACTCCTCTAAAGTGGGACATCTTGCAAAGGATTGTCAAGTCGAAAAGAAGGTAGAAGAAACAACCAATCTAGTTTTGGAAGCTGAAGCGAATGAAGGTTTTCTCTTGATGGCTCAAAATGAAATCAACGCCAATAATGAAACTCTGTGGTATCTCGACTCAGGGGCAAGTAATCATATGTGTGGTTATAAACACCTGTTTAAAGAAATGCAAAAGATTGAAGATGGTCATGTGTCTTCCCAAGATGCATCGAAAGTGAAAGTCGAAGGCAAGGTACAATCTGTTACTTACAGAAGGATGGCTTGATTGGATCAATCAAGGATGTTTATTATGTACCAGATCTCAAGACCAACATCTTGAGCTTGGGAAACTTGCAGAAAAAGATTATTCGATACTTATAAAAGATCAGATACTACATTTGAAGGACAAGCTAGGGCATCTGATTGCTCAAGTCGAGATGGAAAGAAATCGATTGTACAAACTGAATTTGAGAAGCGTTCAAGAAAAATGTTTGCTAGTCAATGTCGAAGACAAAGCGTCGTTGTGGCATCTACGCTTTGGTCATCTACATCATGTTGGTTTGAAAAGGTTGGGGTAAAAGAACATGGTGCACGAGCTACCAGATATGGACTATGAAGGAAATTTTTAAAAGAAGGTTGAATATCAAGCTAAACATATTCTCGAACTGATTCATACCGACATATGTGGGCCAATCACTCCGGAATCTTTCAGTGGCAAAAGGTACTTCATTTCCTTTATCGACGATTTCTCACGAAAGACCTGGGTTTATTTCTTGAAAGAAAAATCTAAAGCATTCGAGATGTTCAAAAAGTTCAAAGTAATGGTGGAGAAGGCAACTAACAGACACATCAAAGCCGTTCGATATGACAGAGGTGGTGAGTATATTTCGACAACTTTTATGAAGTATTGTGAAGAGCATGGCATAAGGAGATTTCTAACAGCACCATATTCACCTCAACAAAACGGTGTGGCTGAAAGGAAGAATGGAACAGTCTTCGACATGATTCGATCAATGCTTAAAAGCAAGAACATGTCGAAGGAATTCTGGGCAGAAACTGTACAATGTGCTATTTATGTTCAGAATCGATGTCCACATTCGAAATTAGAAGATCAAACACCACAAGAAGTATGGAGCGGACAAAAGCCAACAGTTTCTCATCTCAAAGTATTTGGTAGTGAGGCGTATGCACACGTACCAGATCAACGAAGAATGAAGCTTGAAGACAAAAGTCAGAAGTACATATTCATTGGGTATGATGAGAAGACAAAAGGGTACAAGCTATTCAATCCCATAAGCAAGAAGGTGATAGTAAGTAGAGACGTTTGAATAAACGAAGGGAGCAATTGGGACTGGAATAATTCGACAGAAGTTAATGTCGAAGTTGAAGAATCATATGTTGTCATACCGACAAGCATTTCAACAGAACTTGAAGAGTCTGACAATGAAGATGAACCTCTGCAACCCAGAATGCGAAGTCTACAAGATTTGTATGAAACGACAGAAGAGGTACATCTTGTATGTCTTTTGGCAGATACTGAAAACATTAACCTCGAAGAGGTGCTGCGAGATGAAAAATGGAAAACAACCATGAACGAAGAGATTAAGGCCATTGAACGTAACAACACATGGGAACTAGCAGAATTACCAAAAGGAAGTCAACCCATTGGTGTGAAGTGGGTATTCAAGAAAAAGATGCATGCTCAAGGCGAAATAGAACGGTATAAGGCGCGACTTGTTGCGAAGGGATACAAATAAAAAGTAGGAATTGACTATGACGAAGTATTTGCACCCGTTGCAAGAATGGAGACAATTCGATTGCTCATTTCTCAAGCTGCTCAATTCACATGGCCAATATATCAAATGGATTTCAAGTCAGCATTTTTAAATGGTGTGCTCGAAGAAGAAGTTTACATCGAACAACCACCCGGATACATGAAAGTCGGAAAAGAAGAAAAAGTGCTAAAATTGAAGAAGGCGCTTTATGGGTTGAAGCAAGCACCGCGAGCATGGAATACACGCATCGACACATATTTCAAAGATAATGGTTTCAAGTAATGTCCCTACGAACATGCTCTATATGTAAAGAAGAATGGAAGTAATATGTTACTTGTTGCTCTCTATGTCGATGATCTAATCTTCTTGGGTAACAATGGTCATATGATAGAAGATTTCAAGGGCACAGTGACACATGAATTCGAGATGACACACTTAGGTCTTATGAGACTCTTTCTTGGTCTGGAGGTTCGACAAGAAGAAGCATGAATTTTCATATCACGGGAGACATATGCAAAGGAAATCCTGAAAAGATTCAAAATGAACGATTGTAATCCAGTTTCGACACCAATAGAACCAGGTGCAAAGCTGTCAAAATTTGATGGAGGAGAACATTTCGAAGCAAGCAAATATCGAAGCTTGGTAGGTAGTCTTCGCTATCTCACATGTACAAGGCCGTACATTTCATTAAATGTCGGCATTGTAAGTCGATTCATGGAAGAGCCAGTATATTCACATTGGAAGGCATTGAAACGAATCCTAAGGTACATCCAAGGAATAGTGTCATTTGGAATGTTTTACTCAAGAACAGAAGATTACAAGTTGGTTGGTTATTCCGACAGTGATTGGTGCGGAGATATAGACGATCGGAAAAGCACTTCAGGATACGTGTTCTTCATGGGAAATACCGCATTTACTTGGCTTTCTAAGAAGCAACTGATAGTAATGCTCTCGACATGTGAAGCTGGATATGTGGCAGCATCTTGGTGTGTTTGTCATGCAATATGGCTTAGAAGATTGTTGAGCAAAATGGAGCTAAAACAGGTAGGTGCAACAGTAATACAAGTGGACAACAAATCAGAAATTGAGTTAGCAAAGAATCCTGTAAACCATGAAAGAAGCAAACACATCGACGTTCGCTTCCACTTTATTCGAGAACATGTGAAGGAAGGAAGTGTCGAATTGAGGCATGTAGCAAGCAAGAACCAAGCAGCAGATATTTTCACAAAACCATTATTGAAAGAAATTTTCGACAAAGGCAAGAAATTGATAGGCATGATAGATAGAAGGAACATTTAAGTTTATAGGGGAGTTTTTTTGAATAAACTTTAATGTTATATTAAGTAAGTTTCTATTAATAAGTTAATTTGAAAAAGTCTATTGTAATTGGAAGGCCAAGAGATAGTGAGTTATTAATAGTATTTACTTGTTTTCTTAGAATAGCATAAATCAGTCTATATAAAGACTAAGGTTGTATTTTCATTTCAACGGAATATATAAAAGTGGTGCTTCTGTTCACAAGATAAACTTTGTCCAGTGGAGTATATGAGCTTGTTGATAACACACGGGTCATACAAATAATATGAAGTCCAAAAACATTAGCTATAATTAAGGGTGCGTTTGATTTATAAAACAGTAGTACTCGACAGAACAGTATAGTAGACAAGATACCACAGGACAAGACAAAACTGCATTGGAGAGAGATAAAGAGATAATATTTTTATATTCGAAAATAAAATGGGTATTTTCGTTTTTTTTTTATAGTTGTACTGTGGACCAAAATCCTTGAAAAAATCTGCAGGAAAACAACAAATTTCCAATAATATATAAAACATTAAGAACAGAGATAATTAATCAAGATCATAATAAAATTCATCAACATTACATTGCCAAATTATAAAACCATTGTATAATCAAGTTCACCTATGAGTTCCAATCCATGAAGGATCTAGCCACTCATCCTAGTGATGAGAATTACACAAGAAAAGTGAGAAGGATTCATAGTCCCCTGGATCTAGAAAAAATTTCCTCACAAGAGGTGTTTGGATTAATAGCAATCTTCACAATCTTATATCTACTCCCGAAATTTGTAACCTTGTGAATGAGAAGGAAATAGGCTTTAATAGACATGCTGACAGATCAGATGTTGTGCACCACTCTCCATCTTCTGATGCGCGCCACAGAGCCCTCAAAAGCAATTGTTGCGCGCCACTTAGTGTTTTCTCTGTGTCACTATGTGTTTTTTGTGCGCCACTCCTCAACAAATATGACCTGCTGCACGCCTTGTCAATAATCCTGCGCGCCACACAGCTCAACAGAATCAAACAGACCAGAAATTGGCCTAATGCGCGCCACTACTTGTTTCTTCCTGCGCGCCGCACAAATAAATTGTTGTAAACACCTTCAAATCATTCTTTTCTTGTATTTCAAGTTACCATCAATCCTCATGGTTTTGACTTAAAATCCCACTTTATTCCTTCTTTTTAGCTTGAATTAAGCTAAGATAACACATAATGACAAAGAGTCATCATGAATCACCTCACGGGACTTCTGTTATATATAATATTAGTAAACTTATGGGCTTATGTTTCTAAGTTAGTAGTTTAGTCGGTTTATATTTGCTATATATTTTTTGTGTAAGCCTTATTTTTTCAAGTAATGTTATTCTAATATTATTGGAACATTAACCGTTTCTCTTTTCCTATTTGTGTATCTCCATAGTGAACATTGTATCAAGAACATGGTTCAATCCGTCTTAAACCACTAGTTACTTCTATTGTATGAGTTCCCAAAAGTTTGGGAATAAATCCGTGTTTAGTTTGTGAATTTTTAGTTTGACCCGGCTTATTTTCTACTTATTTTTAAACAAAATAGAGAAGTAAAAAATTGCTTTTGACCATTTTTCTATGTAAAAGAAATAGAGAAATAAAGTAAAAAAGTAGAAAGCAAGGAGAAATAGGGTCAAACATAATTTTTTACTTATCTAATTCGTTTAAAGAGAATTATAAAAGTAGAAAAAAAGTCGGGTCAAACGGTAGCTTTTTATTCTCTTTTTAATTAAAAGTTTGGCTAAACACATATTTAATAAAGCTCTTAACCATAAAAAGCAGATTTTTTTTCAATGTGTAAAATTGGATTAAATGAGCTTCTAGGAAAAGAGGTTGAAACCTACTTTTGAAAATGATCACGCTTCGAATCCTACTGACGCCTCTTTTTATTATTTTCTCAGCTTTTAGTTTGTTTTCATTTAAATATTATTAGTTGTTATTATCTTTTTTGATTTTTTTTTGTACAAATCTTTTTTTAAAAAATATATTTTACCAAACAAATTTTAGATTAAAAATAACTTTGAAGCTAAAAAAACAACAATTACCAAACAACTTTTGCTCTTTTTTTGAAAGTTCTTATTTTCACTTTTATCTTTCAGTCAGCTTCTGAGAACCAAATATAGTGAACTGATAGATCACGAATTTCATGAACATGGATACTATACATTAGCACAACACTATTTTAGATCACTACTAGACAAAATTGTTGAACACCTTAAATTTTATCTTGCACAAATTATCTAAAATACCAAAATAACATTTTGTCCATAAAATCAAGTGGGGGCGATTCATGCTGACTTAATGAAGAAAATCCACTTAATTTTTATTCTTTTTTTGTTTAAATCAGCCACATGATCTCTTATATGAATTAGGAAAATGCTTATACACAATAAAATTTACTCTAGTAAACTATCAAATCTTTATTGGGTATTTTTAAATAGGTCTCTGATTTTATAGATATTTCAAAAAGATTTTAATATAATCTTTTTTTTATTATTATGAGTTATATGGTTCGTTTGATTTGCAAAATATAAGTATTGGATAAAATAGTACATGACAATACAAAATAGAACATCCTAAGATAAAATTTAAGGTGTTGAACAATTTTGTCTTTGTACAATATTTTATGGACAAAAAGTTATTTTGGTATTTTAGATAACTTGTGCAAGATAAAATTTAGTAAACTATCAAATCTTTATTGGGTATTTTTAAATAGGTCTCTGATTTTATAGATATTGGACACAAATATTTTAATCATATTTTTTTTCTTCTTATTATTATGAGGTGTAGGGTCCATTTGATCTGCAAAATATAAGTACTAGACAAAATAATACATGACAATAAAAGACAGAACATCACAGGATAAAATTTAAGGTGTTGAACAATTTTTTTTTCTTTGTACAATGTTTTGTTAACAAAAGGTTATTTTGGTCTTGAAACTTTTAAAAGATAAGGGACCAACTTGAAACCTAAAATAAAGATAAGGGACCAAAAGTGTAATTAAGCCTTATTTTAAATATAAGTAGAAAAGAAAGAAAAAAAATTAACCAATCATCAAAACATTAAGGACATCAACAAAATAAACTCTTTTATCTCCCTTAAATAATGGTTTATTTAGAAATTGTGCACGCAATAAAATCACCATGAAATTAATAAACCACCAAAACAAGGAAAATAGAACAAAAATGTACTTTCCGTATATGACCACAAAATAAGGAAAATAGAATGAAAAATGCAAAATACACTTCCAGTTTTAAAAGAACATACATTCTCAAATTAATTATACAAAACAATGTAGCAAAGAAAATATACATTCCTCCAATAGAAAACGGAGCTTTACAAACAACACTTTATTACAAAAACAAATAAGAGAGATACACTTTCCAATTTTGACTGAGATATCTATGACTCCTTCTTAATCTTCTAGTTCTGGTGATTCAATGATGACTTCTTTGATATGTGAAATCTTTTGCCAATCTTTTCCTACTTTTGGATGATATCTTCTGCATAATTCAGTACAATCTTCAATTTTCAAATATTCAAGGTTTTTGAGTTGATGCAGGTCATTCGGGAGTGAAAGCAATTTCGGACAATAAAAAATCCTAATTGCTTTTAGACATGTTAGAGTTGAAAGCCACTCAGGAAGTTCATCGAGATTGCCACAATCAACAAGCTCCAATGATTGTAATGTGGTCACACATCCTTGCAACCATTGAGGAAAACTCACCAGTTGAGGCAAAGATTTTAGACCTAGCAACTTCAGTTTTAAATTGGAGATGTCACTGTCATGGTCCAATGATAATTTCATCTTATTGCAACTACCAATCAACAAACTCTCTAAGTTTGGAATAGCATGAAATGGTAAAGATTTTAGATTCCCACAAGAAATAACTTCCAGAAATTTAAGATTCGGAAGTCGTATTCCTTCAAACAATGACTCCAAATAATCACAAGCATAGAAAGATATTTGTTCTAGAGAAGTCAACTTCGCAATCTCTTTGTCTGGAAAGTTAGATTGCATTGTGGTAATAGTTAAGTGTCGAAGGCTGATCAAGTTTCCTATTCCATTAGGTAATGTTTGAAGATTTGTGCATCCATCGAGTCTCAAAGTGTGGAGACTCTGAAGTTTGCACACTGAATTAGGAAGACTCTTCAATTCTTCATTATGCTCAAGATTGAGATATCTCAAATGTTTTAATTTACCAATGGAATGGGGTAAACTCACATATGTAGAACTACTTATTTTCAAAACCCGCAAAAATTTACACCTTGACACCAAAGTATACAAGAAAGCTTCGTTGTTGGCTCCTATAGGAAAAAATATTGCTCTCAATCGAGTTGGAACTGATGTTTGGCCAAGAAGATCATTTTTACTAAATGACAAATACATGACATTCTCAAATATATTTTCATTATGCAATTTCACGAATTGAAATTCATCTTTTGCGACATATAATGCTAGATCATGCACCAAGTCATGCATTTTAAAGAAGCAAATATTACCAAAGTCAACAAAATCTTGAAGAAAAGATATTGACAATAGATCATGTAAAAGTTGATTGCCAACGTCACTTACTGTTTTACCCCTTTTTGGTGATGGAAGAAAACCAAGTGCCTCCCATAACTCATTAACATAAAAATTAGGAATTTCGAAGTCCTTTTCAAAGAGGGAGAAACAAGGAAAACATGATTTTAAATAAGAAGGCAATTGATCATAACTTAATTTGATAGCAGGCAAAATATCATCATCTTTTTGTGGTAAATTCCAAATGTCATTGTCCCTAACAAACTTCCAATCTTCTATATCAAATTTTAAGAACAGAGAACTCCCCAATGTTCTTAAGGCCAAAGGAAGCCCTCCACATTTTTTAACAATTTCTTCTCCAATCTTCTTTAACTCCGGATAATTTTCCACTTCTCCTTCTTTAAAAGCCCATTTGACAAATACAGATAAGGAATCCTTACTGGACAGCCCTTGCAAAATGTGAGACGAGGTGGTACCCATCACATTAGCTACAATGTGGCTGCGTGTAGTCACTAAGACTTTACTTCCTTCAGCACCTGTGAATCCTTGTATTATATCTTTCAATTCTTCCCGTTTGACACGATCCTCATTCCATACGTCATCCAAGACGAGCAAGAACTTTTGACCAACAAGTTTGTTTCTTAGATGATTTTGTAGTTGCTCCACATCAAAGTTTTCTTGGTGAATTGGGTTGGAATTAGAAACACTAGCAGAGTTGAGGATTTTAAGGAGCATATTCTTAAGTTCAAAATCATCAGAGACACATACCCACATTTTCAATGGAAAAGACTCAACTACACTCTTATCATTAAATACACATTTTGCAAGGGTAGTCTTTCCCAAGCCTCCAATTCCAACAATAGGAATAACAGAGAGACTTTTATCACCACCATCTTGTAATAAGAGGTCAATTATTTTTTGTTTGTCATGTTCCCTTCCAATCACATCGGACTCATTTACATGGGAATGAGTCATTTCCCGCCTTTGCACAACGCGATTATCACTTTCATTGATTTGAAGGCCAAAATTAAGTCTATCAGCAGCAACCTTATTGAATCTCTCTTTAATATCTTTGATTTTATGAGCCATTTTAAGGCGATAAACAAGAGGATTAGAACTTGAGCAGTAACGACGTACCTTTCTTCCAATGCTACCTGAAGTGTTGACAACATGCTTTCTTAGTGCTTCACACTCAAAATCATCGATTACATCTTCAGCATCGTTGAAGACAAGCTTGATCCGTCTCATCCATTCACGGAGTTGATGATTCTGCCGCTGCTTTTGTTCGGCATCTAGGAGCACAGCTTTGATGAGTGATGCGGTATTTTTGATATCTCGCAGATGGTCGTAGACGCCAAGGGCAAGAGATGCTTCTTCAACAGCACGAGAAGCAACCTTACCGATGAATGACTCAGCGAGACTGAACAGGAGTGATTCAGCCATGGAAAATGGTTTTTGTATGGGACTGGAAAGAGGAAGAAGCGAAAGAAAAAGCAATAAGGTTCTAAAATACAATTGCAAATCAATATTGAGAATAATGTTTTATAAACTTCGTTTGCAAATGACTATGGAGAATATTTGAGAACTGGAAAGAGGAATAAGAGAAAGGAAAAGCAATAAGATACTATAATTGCAAATCAATATTGAGAAAGGAATACTTGTAAATCAAGTTCTCAAGTATTAAGATTCTACCATGAGAAAGGAACAAGATTCTATATTTGCAAATCAAAGCAATGGTTTCCTTTCTCTTATTCCTCTTTCCAGTTCTCATTATAGATTCTCCATACGAAAACCATTTTCCATGGCCGAATCACTCCTGTTCAGTCTCGCTGAGTCATTCATCGGTAAGGTTGCTTCTCGTGCTGTTGAAGAAGCATCTCTTGCCCTTGGCGTCTACGACCATCTGTGAGATATAGAAAACACAGTATTCTCAATATTGATTTGCAATCGAAGTTTATAAATTCAAGTATTCTCAATATTTGAAAAAGGAATAAGATTCTATAATGAGAAAAAGAGGAAAAGCAATAAGATTCTATAATTGCAAATCACTACTGAGAATGTGGAATACTTGTGAACTGGAAAGAGGAATACATTAATTTTTTTATCGACATACTCATAATTGTGTTACATCTTTTTTTTTTTAACAACTTAATGAATCTAAGGATACACAAGACGCCAAGCTTAGCTAACATAGCTGAAATGTAGTTAGTGTTACCACAATAACTTGTTGAACAAGTTATCTGTTAGTTAAACTAGTGTTGTTATACACTATATGCAGTTGCATAATAGATAGCAGACAGCCTTCTATGTGTATAAATAGATGATGTACTAGCTTGAATCATTAATGAATGAGATCATTTTTAGCTCAATCGTTCAATTCATGATATATTTTTCTGCAGTTTGTAATAAAAGTTCTATGAAAACATACCATGATACAAACCAACTTACAGATTGCTTAGTCAATTGAGCAAGCCAGAAGTGCAAGGTATCTTCACGCACAACTACAGAGACTCGGTTTCATTTGAAAGGAAAACAAAAGTATAATATAAAACTACCCTTAAAAAATAAAAAACAACACCTTCTAGTTCTGTAACACAGGAAATTAGTCCACACAGTAAATTAGTCCAATATTCAATCACTGCCACAAGTTCTCTGGGATTCTGTACTTAAAATTCAGTGATTTTATAACAGTATGGAATTGATCTGCTCCTGGCAGAACTAGATGATCCCGGTGGTGAGGCTTGAGACGGTTACAGTGGAATTTGCAAACGAAGTATGGAATTATTAGAGTTGTGCATAGTTATCTTTAAGGAAACTCCAAGGTCCTGATCCAATACCAATCCTGCAAATCAAAGTTGATAAATGACAAATCTTTTAAATCCTACTTCACAAACATTTATCCATTATTTGCTAAGATGGTGTGTATATATATATATATATATATATATATATATTAAATTTCCTTTTCATTTCAAATGAACTATTAGCAGTAAAGGAACAATTTTATGTGTTGCAAAAGAAGTTACCTCCAAAAGCCTGCAAATATCCTTAGACTCATGTAAATGGACAATGCAATCCAGATACCGGTGAAGCCAAGGCTTGAGGATAACATATATAAGCATAATATGCTCACCGATGCCACCATAATCTGGGAGTAATAACAAATACATAAACGATATGAGTGAGAGAAACATTACAAACAAAGAAACACACGGTGTTGGGTAACAAAGTTCGGCCAGTTTTGCATAGGTCACCTTAGGGTTTACAGTCTACCACTAGTACTTAAATATTACGGTTCATATTACAACAATTATCCATGAAATTATCAGTAAGACAGTAACTATAAGCCATACTCAAATTATGAGCCATTCAGAATATTTGTTTTCCTTGTTTTCAAAGTCAATGTCAAAGTAAGCTTGATCAACTTGAACATTACATCAGAGACTTACTTTGATTCTTATATTGAATATATAATTTTATGAACTTACCATTGAGTAAGCAGAGTATATGAAATCTGAAACTCCACAGTTGACTCCATCAAAAACAAATGCAAGAGCATTGATGGGTTGAGTGGCTGCAACATACTAGTAAGTAGTCATAGATAGGAACAAATAATCAGCTTTACAAATTAGAGAAACCAATGTAATGCTAATATATATATATATATATATACTTACCGGAATGCCAATACTGATAAGTTGCAGAACATTGATGTCATTCGTAAATAATCTAGAAGCAAATGGAAGTAAGCTAAAAAGAAGAAATGAAAGCAACAGTCCTAGAATCAAGCCAAGCTGCACAAACAAAATGACTTAAGTCAAGTGAATTAAGAGCATAAATATGTAATCAAATGTTATTATGGTTAATAGGTTGAAAAACCTGTAGCACACGTGAAGCAGATGCGATGACCATGTTGTAATCCCTTCTTGCAAATGCACTTGCAATAATGGCCTGAAAGGAGACTTGAAAACAAATAGTAATTCTTTGTTTTACCGATCGAGGATGCAAAAGTTATATGTTTATGAATAATTAGTTTCTTACTTGTCCAGCAACAGCCAATCCATCAGCAAGCAAAGAGGTTGCCATCCAAATCTGTAAGCAGATTTGAAATGCAGCCATTGTTGTTGATCCTTGCCTTGCTGCTAAGGATGCTGACAATGTCACACAGAATGTAACAGCTGTAACTTTAACCAATAACAGAAATCCTACAATAAAACCAAGTAAATAAAAAAATGTTACATATTTATTTTGAAGAATGTATACAAAATATTGATCCGAATCAACAAGAAGTAGGAAAAATATACACATTACTTATTCAGTTCAAATAAGCCATAAGACTGTTCTGATAGGCACTGTCAGTATAGTCCCTAACCGTATTGAAATTGCACACATCCCCAAGTATGTGTGCAATTTTGATACATTCTGAGACTATAGTAACAGCGCTACACGCATTCAAGAACCAAAATGGTTGTCTTACCCATCATATTTTTAAAGCCTTACTAGAAAAAATAAGTAACAGATACGTTCAGCTGCTGGATCTTAATAAACTACGAATAAGGAAATTCTGAAGAAAAAAAAAATTAAAGGAATAAACAGAAGTTATAACCATTTTTCAGAATCTTTCGAAATTGGAAATCTTGGAAACTTGGAGGCAGAAGAACAACTTGTTTCATTAAACTCCACAACAGAATTAAGGAAATCAAGTACCTATCACATAACATAAAAAATGGATAAAATGAGAAACGTAAGTTAAATATGACTTTCTGAATTGGAATATCAAGTTTGTGATAATACATCCAGAATCAGAAACGAAGACCAAAGATGAACTTACTGGGAGATAATATGGGCAATGGCTGCTCCACTGACTCCCAACCGGAATGCGAACATAAGTAGTGGATCTAAAATGATATTTGTTACATCTCCAATAACTGCAGTTAAACTTCAAAAATTACTGAATGTTGTAATGTAGAGTGTATTTCATTTCGTATTGATATGTTAAATACGTTTTATTTCCATTAAATTAAATTTGATTCACGAAACTTGACAAAGTTTAAAAGCCTACTTCACTATTTTTTATTATGAAATTATTGAGGGGTTTAGGCTTTCGTAATACAAAACGAAAGCCTATTCTCACCTCCTACGTGGGAGTCACGCTATTAACTACATTCTAACACAGATTCAGTATCATCATGATGAACAAGGTAGAGATACCAGTTCAATGTAAAGAGAAGAATGATGTACTTGTAGCATATAAAGGAGTTCTCGTATCTTTGATTCCCCTAAAAATTCCTTGTATTGCCATAGAAAGAATAACAGCTGGTGCACCAAATGACCTCAATATCAAGTATTGTTGTGCTGGTTTTAACATAGGTGAATTCTGCATCCAAAACAAAAAGTGGCATTCAAAAAAACTTTGTCAAGAAAGATTGATTTGATCTCATACAGAGTTCTGATAACTTTGTCAAGAGAGGACTCACAGAATGAATTCCCATGTAATTCAAGACCGGTTTAGCCGTAAAAATTATAAAGAGAGTTTGTAGGACTCCAAGAACTCCGCCAATAACTATTGCTGATGATGCAGATGGAATATAGCTTTTTTCATGTCCAAATTTAACTACCCTGTCAATATTTGTTGATGATGTGCTACACTCTGGATCTAAATGAAAAAAAAATAATGCAGATAGATTAATCCAGGAATGTTTACAAATGTTGAAAATTTGAAGGTTATATACAAGTTACTAGTTAGTATAGTTAAATAGCGGTTATAGCAGCGCTATAGCGTTATATACCGTAGTGGAATTTGAATAAATCACACTGTTGTTGTGCGATATGCTATTCAGTACGAACAAAATAATGTCAAATAGCAGCTATAGCGACGCCATAGCACTAATGCATAGAGAAATTTGAATGAATTGCTATTATTTGTGATCCACGATTGACAATTCTAATACCGAGAATTTGATTCATTGCAAGTGAAAAGAGATACCTGCAGTTTATTTCCTCATTAACTGAAGAGGCCTTGATAAGCATTTCTTTTACTGATGGCTCAGATTGTAATTTATCGGCGGCATCTTCCTCGGCAACTAAAGAGGTTGTAACACTAACTAGTGGAATTATTGCTATTTTTGATACTTGATTAAAAATAGCAATTGAAACTCCCACAGCAGCAAGCTCCACAGGACCTACAAAATCATCACAGTGCATACCAATTAAACCCCTTCAATTATAGTTTTTAATCCACTCTAGGCATTAATTTCAAAACTAAAAGTGCTAACAATATAATAAGGTAAAACAAACAAACCTATGTGGCCAATGAATGCAGTATCAATGAGAGAAGCAATAGGATCTGCTGCTAAAGCCGTAATGGTAGGGACTGAAATCTGCATTATTTCAAGGCCTAATTCATCCTTTCTAAGAGCATTCCTGGAAGCATTACAAAATATATATGGCCAATTCAATACATATCATTGATGCTTAATGTATAAGTTATTTTTACAACAAAAGATAAAATAAGTCAAATTGCTTTTATATAAGCTATTATAAGATGTTTTCATAAATTATACTAGTGAACATATGGAAATTAGCTGGAAATAATCCATAGACATGTCATAAATTGTTTTCGTAAGCTCTCTCATAACTATTTATGTCAGTAGATAGACTCAAATAAGTCAATCCAAACAGACTCCAATATAAATTAGTAAAACAAAGAAAGTGGTACCTTATGCCAGAAAATAACATCAAAAGGGGCATATTTCCACTGCTTTGCACATTCAACACATAAAGAAAAGAACGTTGGCCATAAATAACTTATGGAATTTGCTTACAAAACAAGTTTATTCTCAACGCTCAGTATTCAGTAGTTGATCAACAAACACCAAAAGATAAAACTAGTTAACACCCTAAGGAATTGTTTGGATATGAAAATGAAGAAGAAAGAAAATGAATTGATCCTCAACTCAACAAATGGAAATTAAAAGGCTTCAGTGACTAAATTGATAAATAATGAAGCAGCATCCTAGAAGCAAAGGTGTACATCTTGTCATACACTAGAAATTATTATTATTTAAAACACGAAATGTCTTAAAAAATGAAATTGATTGTATCTTTCTTTAAGACCCCAGTTAAGTCCACTCTGCATAGAATGCCACTTTTCCACACGAACTAAAGAGTTCTAAAACCCCTGCAAAAAATACCATTATACATCATACACCGTATTATCATGGTTGCGTGCACAGACTCAATGAAAAGTTCGATGTCTATATGGTGTAGGAAAAACTGTCTTGTAATCTAAAAAAAAAATTGTTTTATAACTGTGAAGTTGTGGTGGCCTAGATATTGTTGTCATAGAGAAACAAATATTTCAATTCATCATTTTATTTACATTGATATTTGATCCAGCCGTTTCTCCAATAGAAAAGGAGCTTTATAATCAACACTTTATTACAAAATCAAATAAGATAGATACACTTTCCAATTTTGACTGAGATATCTATGACTCCTTCTTAATCTTCTATCTCTGGTGATTTAATGATGACTTGTTTGATATGTGAAATCTTGTGCCAATCCTTTCCTACTTTTGGATCATATCTTCTGCATAATTCATCACAACCTTTAATGTCCAAATATTCAAGGTTTTTGAGGTTGATGCAGGTCATCGGGGAGCGAAAGCAATTTCGGACAATTAAAAATCCTAATTGTCTTTAGACATGTTAGAGTTGAAAGCCACTCAGGAAGTTCATCGAGATTGCCACAATAAACAAGCTCCAATGATTGTAATGTGGTCACACATCCTTGCAACCATTGAGGAATACTCACCAATTGAGGCAAAGATTCTAGACTTAGCATCTTCAGTTTTAAATTGGAGATGTCACTGTCATGGTTCAATGATAATATCATCTTATTGCAATTACCAATCACCAAACTCTCTAAGTTTGGAATAGCATGAAATGGCAAAGATTTTAGATTCCCACAAGAATAAACACACAAATATTTAAGATTCGGAAGTTGTATTCCTTCAAACAATGACTCCAAATAATCACAATAGTAGAAAGTTATTAGTTCTAGAGAAGTCAATTTCGCAATCTTTTTGTCTGGAAAACTAGATTGCATTGTGGTTATATGTAATTGTCGTAGGCTGATCAAGTTTCCTATTCCATTAGGTAATGTTTGAAGATTTGTGCATCCTTTGAGTTTCAAAGTGTGGAGATTCTGAAGTTTGCACACTGAATTAGGAAGACTCTTCAATTCTTTATTATACTCAAGATTGAGATATCTCAAATGTTTTAATTTACCAATGGAGTGGGGTAAACTCATATATGTAGAATTAGTTATTTTCAAAATCCGCAAGAATTTACACCTTGACACCAAAGTATACAAGAAAGATTCATTGTTGGCTCCTATAGGAAAAACTATTGTTCTCAATGGAGTTGGAACTGGTGTTTGGCCAAGAAGATCATTTTTAAGAAATGACAAATAGAGGACACTCTCAAATATATTTTCATTGTGCAATTTCACCAATTGAAATTCATCTTTTGCCACATATAATGCAAGATCATGCACCAAATCATGCAATTTAAACTGACAAGCATTACCATAGTCAATATAATCTTGAAGAAAAGATCTTGACAGTAGATCATGCAAAAGTTGATTGCCAACGTCATCTATTGTTTGACCCTTTTTTGGTGATGGAAGAAAACCAAGTGCCTCCCATAACACAGTAACTTTAAAATTAGAAAATTGAAAGTTCTTTTCAAAGAGGGAGAAACAAGCAAAACATGATTTTAAATAAGAAGGCAATTGATCATAACTTAATTTGATAGCAGGCAAAATATCATCATCTTTTTGTGGTGAATTCCAAATCTCATTGTCCCTAACAAACTTCCAATCTTCTATATAAAATTTTAAGAACAGAGAACTCCCCAATGTTCTTAAGGCCAAAGGAAGCCCTCCACATTTCTTAACAATTTCTTCTCCAATCTTCTTTAACTCCGGATAATTTTCCACTTCTCCTTCTTTAAAAGCCCATTTGACAAATACAGATAAGGAATCCTTACTGGACAACCCTTGCAAAATGTGAGACGAGGTGGTACCCATCACATTAGCTACAATGTGGCTGCGTGTAGTCGCTAAGACTTTACTTCCTTCAGCACCTGCGACTCCTTGTATTATATCTTTCAATACTTCCCATTTGACACGATCCTCATTCCATACATCGTCCAAGACGAGCAAGAACTTTTGACCAACAAGTTTGTTTCTTAGATGATTTTGTAGTTGCTCCACATCAAAGTTTTCTTGGTGAATTGGGTTGGAATTAGAAACACTAGCAGAGTTGAGGATTTTAAGGAGCACATTCTGAAGTTCAAAATCATCAGAGACACATACCCACATCTTCAACGGAAAAGACTCAACTACAATCTTTTCATTAAATACACATTTTGCAAGAGTAGTCTTTCCCAAGCCTCCAATTCCAACAATAGGAATAACAGAGAGACTTTTATCACCACCATCATCTTGCAATAAGAGATCAATGATTTTTTTGTTGTCGAGTTCCCTTCCTATCACATTAGACTCATTTACATGGGAATGAGTCATTTCCCGCCTTTGCACAATGCGGTTATCACTTTCATTGATTTGAAGTTTAAAATTACGCCTATCAGCAGCAACCTTATTGAATCTCTCTTTTATATGTTTGATTTGATGAGCCATTTTAAGGCGATAAACAAGAGGATTAGAACTTGAGCAGTAACGACGTACCTTTCTTCCAATGCTACCTGAAGTGTTGGCAACATGCTTTCTTAACGCCTCACACTCAAAATCGTCAATTATGTCTTCTGCATCAGTGAAGACACGCTTGATCTGTCGCAGCCATTCACGGAGTTGATGATTCTGCCGCTGCTTTTGTTCGGCATCTAGGAGCACAGCTTTGATGAGTGATACAGTGTTTTTGATATCTTGTAGTTCATCATAGACGCCAAGGGCAAGAGATGCTTCTTCAACAGCACGAGAAGCAATCTTACCGATGAATGATTCAGCAAGACCAAAGAGGAGTGATTCAGCCATGGGAAATGGTTTTGTTATGGAACTTGGAAGGAAAAGGGAAAGGTGATAGCAAACAATAAAAGGGTAGTTACTTCAAGTGTAGTTACAAAGTCTAGTCAGTCAATGATTAGAAACAGCTGGAATCGAGCAACTTGCATTCTAAATGGAATCACCATGTTAAGGGTGACAACTTTTTAAGTGGCAAATTCTAATATGTACCACTTATTTATAATTTAATGATTATTTTCATTTTTATGAATGCAATAATGACTTAATTGACACCGGTTTGAATAAAATAACATATAATAAAGATGTAACGTGTACTGAAAAGTATAATAAAGAACTTTTGCAAAATGAATTCTAAATTAGGTGAGTTGCAATGTTTGACTTCTATTCCACATATAGTTAAGTCTTTTCATTTTGCTATAAAATGTATTTTATGCCATAAAACATCATTCGTCAAAAAAAAAGTATGTCCCAGAAGACATTATGATTCATGACAGTAAGAATACAAGTTTTCTTTATCGAAACATCACAAATTAAGTTTTGTAGTGTTAGAAAATTTTGTATAAAAGAAATTTACAAAGAATTTTTTTATAAAAGCTTCAAATGAAAATTTTGTTTGAATAGTTATTTTTAACTTGTTACTTTAGGTATTTCATCATTTTATTGGAAAAAATTAGTGTTTATGTTATACGATGTCAAAATTAGTGTTTCAATTTAGAAAAAACGAATACAAAAAAACTTATAATATTTTAAAAAACGGTTTTACAAAATCTATTTTCAAAAATACAAAAACAAAATCTATTTTTTTTTTTGCCACTTTTGATGCAAATTTAAACAAGAGATTATGCATAGATCCCGAGGGTAGTGCAATTGGTAGTGGGAATGGATTGAATATGTACTTTATCCCCAGGGTACATGGTTCGATTTCCACGGAAGGCAAAATCTCCACTAGAGAAGGGAGGTGGAGAAGATCGTGAGGTGGCAGTGCCAGGACAACCTAAGTTGGTGGGGGTCTGGGCTGTTACAAAAAAAAAGTTCAATTGGTAGTGAGAATGGATTGAACACGTATTTGAACCCCAGGGTACATGGTTCGATTCCCACGGAAGGCAAAAACTCCACTAGAGAGGGGGGTGGAGACGATCGTGAGGTGGCAGTGCCGGGACCACCTAAGTTGGTGGGGTCTGGGCTGTTACAAAGCGTAGAGGCAATTCTGAGTTTCTTTCAATTGTTCATGATATTCTTAGTTTTATGTCGTCTTTTCTAAACTTTGAGGTTAAGTTTGTTAGGAGGCAAGCGAATTCGGTTGCTCATACTCTTGCTAGGGCGGCCAATTCTTGGTCTAGCTTCCATAGATTTGAGATTATTCCCTTATGTATTGAACATTTAATATTTAATGAAATGCATCAAGTGGAGTCACTTGTGCATGCGATGCGCTACCTTCCGGCGTGACATATGTTTCTAAGTCATCCTGCTGGTGGTGTGGAGGATTTGGGGGATTGTTCTCTCCCATGAATCCTTGGTTTGCACCGGCCATTGGTCGTGAAAATGGGAGTTTTTGTGAATTTTGGTCTAATTCTGGGAAAAGACGGGGAAACTATATGTCCCCACAGACGGTGCCACTGATCTTACCTTGATTAGAGTCGACCAAACGCGACGGTGTACGGTGGTTTATAGTTCCGTTCAGTCCAATGCAACCGCAGGGGGTTGTGTACCTACAGACACTCCGACGCTCAAGTCAGTTGAGGTGAAGTGAAGGTTTTCAGCTATAAAGAATACGTACCTTGTAGAGCTGTGGAAGTGCTCTATATATAGCCCCCAGCGATGGGCCAAGGCCGTTGATGGGCAGTTAATTTCCATCAATGGCTGTTAGAAAACGGCTGAGGAGTCGTGATGAGCATTAAATGCTCATCATTCCGATGTCGAGCGTTACACTTCGCGGGGGAAGTGGCTCGTTGACCGTTCGTCAGATGCTTGTTGGACTGTTCCTTATTTGGGCCTGCTCGACGGTCCATCAGGAATTCCCCAGCAGATTGGGCCTTAGACCCAGTCCAGAACAGATACGTTTGCAAATATTAAAAAGTAGTATTATAATATAAAAAACTTAATAAAGAAACAAAATCAACATTAAATGTTTGCCACTCATTAACCACCTCAACGGTGTACCGGTACACGTCCACATAATATATGTACCGAAAAATTCACCTTATAGTAATAGTCATGAAG
The DNA here is from genome assembly GCA_951799995.1 of Trifolium subterraneum. Classification (NCBI taxonomy): domain Eukaryota; kingdom Viridiplantae; phylum Streptophyta; class Magnoliopsida; order Fabales; family Fabaceae; genus Trifolium; species Trifolium subterraneum. The sequence goes on along the minus strand of OX637463.1, from coordinate 41,517,020 downwards.
TGATATAAGTTGTGACTGCCTCAACTTTGATTATGTCTTAATGAATTGTAAAAAACTATTTCTTAATCTTAAAATTGAGTATTCGGTCTAACTCTTCCTCACAGAATTGGCTTGTAAGGTGAGGATTGTCTCACACTTATAAACCATATTCAGGTCATCTCGCAAGCGATGTGGGACTTCTTTAACACACCCCCTCACGCTCAACATTGTAGGGCTTGTTGCGGGGATATAAATGGTGGAGGGCGCGATCAGAAACCTTATTGCAAGCAAGATGTGATATTAGAGCTCGCTTACACTAAGTATACCATAAGTGGTAATTTTGCTTTCTGGTTGGGGTCCGACAAAGTGGTCCAGCGAATCGTGGATAGGCTCTGATACCATCTTAGGATTGAGCATTTGGCCTAACTCATCCTCACAAAACCGACTTGTAAGGTGAGGATTACTTCACAGTTATAAACACATATTCAAGTCATCTCGCAAACAATGTGGAACTTGAAAGGAAGAAGGAAAAGCTGAAAGCAAACAATAAAAGGGTAGTTACTTCAAGTGGAGAGGAAGCCGGTAGAATTTAATCATTTATATTTCATACTCATACATACATGTACAAAGTCAACTTCCAGCAACATCTGGATTAGAGCAACTTGCACATAAATTATAAATTAGATGTGAATGTGATGAAATGTCTCAAAGTTTTTTGCAATTTAATATGTGGATTAGATGTGTTAATCCAATTATTTAATGTGTCATTACCATACAATTAACTTTGTAAATTGTAATCACATTATGAGCTGGAAACAATCGGCAATATACAAATTTACATTTATAAAGGGCACATGTTAAGGAAGTAAATTTAGAAAGTATTTATTGAAATTAGTTGTGCATCTTATCTCTCCAGCATTAAATTTCTTGCATCATTAAATGCACAATTTCTATTTTAAGGTATCTTAACATGTGTCAAGGCCACATGTTAACATGACACTTATAATAATAGTCATGAAGTGATATAAGTTGTGACTGCTCATTTGTATATCAAGCAAGTCAACTTTGATTATGTCTTGATGAATTGTAAAAAACTATTTCTTAAGAACACAGTGCTAATTGCGTAAAAAAGAAAGAAAAAAAAAAAAAAAAGACGGTGCTAATAATTTACATGTAACTTTCTAATTTGCTACGACGTCATTTCTAGCTACGTCGTAGCTAATTTCTAGTAAAACTGAGTTTGCTACGGATTTGTTGTGAATTAGCTAGCTGTCGTATAGGCCGTAGCATGGATTGGGCGGCAAATCAACTATCAAAATATTTCCTAGCTAATTTGCAACTAATATAATGAAAATCCTAGCTAGTTCCCAATTAATTTACCTAGTTAAATAATGTTCAAAAGTTTATGTTCCCCAACTAAATCACTAGGTTATTGCCACAATTAATCTCTAGCTACATATTCCTAGCAATTCTGCAGCCAAATTCAAGCTTTTTAGAAAAATATTTATAATTATAAAATGCTAATTACGAAGCCATGCCGAAAACCAAGCTAATTATATATTAATTATCATCCATTAAAAAATCGAAAAAAGCTAAATTAAATGTGCATGATATACGGTCATTACATCTTATTACTGGCAAATACATGTTATACTTAATGACATTGATCATACTTTAAATCCAATCTAAACTATACATTTATAAAAATTTTCAGCTACAATAATAAAGGAAATTACCAACCAAAAAAAAAAAGAAGGAAATTACCAACAAAAAAAAAGAAGGAAATTAAAATAACATAGCTGGACTGCTGAAATACCCTTCTGGAAGCAGTGACCCAGTTAATGATGTTATATGTTTCTATTATCAATCTAAGATTTAGCAAGTATTGATTAACATGAAACTATAATGCACTTTACATTTTACTTTTACAAGAAAGTGAACTTACTGGTTCCCATTCCCCAGAGTTAGCAACTGGTCGATCCCTACCGCCGCTTAGGGCAATCCACATTTAGCTGAAAATGTTTAAATATAACATTTGTTGTCACCCTGCAGTTTACTGAATGGAGTACGCATTTGACTATGTGGAACAAACTGCAAAAAATTGGAAAAGACAATATAAATTAGCTGCTTATGTGAAGATGTACTTTAAACTTACAACTTACAAACATGCTAATAAAACATGAAACAGTATACTATAAAACAAAGCTTTAGAAAATAGAAAATATAATGCATGCCGAGTATATATAAAATAAGCATCAATATTTTTAAATCCACATACAACTTGTTCAATTTCTGTATACGTGTTCGGTTAAAAGCGACTTTTTAAACTGGTTTTGTGTTTGTTTTAGAATCATGCGATGTAGATCACCACATCACCATGTGAAAAGATTATGAATTATGAAGGAAAATCAGAAATAAGATATATCTCTGCAGCATAATCAGTAACAAAATTATCAATATACACTCTAAAACCATACAACAAAAAATGTTTAAAACCATTGCTTAAGGGTGCATATGTGAGTGTTACATGAAGAAGTCTACTTCTGCTTCTACTAGTTAACCAATATGATTTGGTAATCAATTGTATAAAGAAACTTTGGACCAGACATAGGAGTTACCTCAACCATTGTATCTCTTTTACTTTATCAATTTTGTATTATGAAGCATTTAATTTAAAGTAAGCTTAATAAGTAGAGGATAGCGATCGTGGAAGAGATCAAGAAGCTTATTTATCTATCAATTTTTATTAAGAACTTACCAAAATAGCTCTCAAGGGGTTCAAACTTAATTAGACCTTTGTTCATCATTTATACAAGCATCAATTGCATATGCTTCAAGTGACTCAATTCTGCTCCAAATTTTGTCCTCGTGCTTCCATGAAGATTTGGAAGGTTTATCTTGTGAAGGCATTGATTTTGTAGAGCCTAATAGCAAGAAAAACAAACGACAACCTCATACATGAAAATATCTTTCTCCATATAAATAGAGATGTTTAAGGAAATAGTTAACATTAAAATATCTTGAAGAAATATCTTGGTCATTATTCAGATTAAAAATAATCAAACATGACAAACTAGAATCAAAATTTGGCAAATCATTAACATAAAATGGAAAAATTGGTAAGCATTTTCCATAATGGTAAGCATATATCCAAGCCTTCATATTTCAATCATAATCAATTGTAGTAGCTATAACTCCTTATTCATAATCAATTTCACATAACTCAGTAAAAGCAAATCAAAGACCACAAAATATAACTACAACGAATTTGAATGCATTTCATATTATCATTTTGAACTTATTCAAACATACAACTACAATAAAATAAACCTTCCCATGACTCAATTGAAAATCAAATCTAGACACAAGCTTCACATGAACACAACCTAAATCCTTATTCATAATCATTCACACACATGTTAAATTGAAAAATTCAGAACATATTGAGTTGATTAATCACAAATCAGGGATTCATATTGTTGAATATACCAATTCAACTTTGTGCAAATCAAAACAATGAACAAAAACTTCATCAACAAAATGATTATGAATTTGAATAAAGTTGCATAAATCCAACAACTTAGCTATGCTAGATTTTACAAATTCAAGATAACATTGGTCACAATCGAAAACGAATCAGAAATTGAAAAGAGAAAACAAAGATTGAAGTAAGAAATTGAAGCATAAGAGAAAGGAAAACTACCAAATAATTATCCTTCAATGCGTTGAGAAAACAAGATGAAAAATGTTTTAGGGTTTGGGTTTGGGGCTTCAGATCTGAAATCGCTCAAAAGGAATGTGTTAATCGATCAGAGACTCGTGAGGATGCGGTCGACGACGAAAAAGGATGTGATTGATCGAAGACTGAGAAGAATCGATCGGAGACTGAGATGAATCGATCAGAGGAATGCGTAAATCGATAGAAGATTCAGGAGGATGTGATTGATAGAGGCGGTGGTGATCAGAGAGGCGGTGTTGATTGGAGAGACGGTGGTGATCGGAGAGGCAGTGGTGTCGGAGAGACGGTGGAGATCGGAGAGCCGGTGGTGATGCTACGGTGACGGAGTGAGAAAGTTTTGCGGTGGTGTGTGGTGTCGGGAGTGAGATCGAGTTTGCGGTGGTTGCGCGTTTCTGAGAGAGCGAATTTGGTGTGGTGAGTTTCTGAGTGCGAGAACGGTTTCACAGAATGAATATTATTTTTTAATTTAAAAATAATAAAAATGATTAATAAATAACTAATTTGTCAAAATGTTGTTCTAAAACCAATTACTGTCAAATAGTGGCTAATAAACTTGAGATTAACTACCATAACGTTCTGTAGCAAATTTATGGTAGCAAATCTTATATTTTCTTGTAGTGTTTTATACACTCTGAGACTATAGTAACAGCGGTACACGCATTCAAGAACCAAAATGGTTGTCTTACCCATCATATTTTTAAAGCCTTACTAGAAAAAATAAGTAACAGATATGTTCAGCTGCTGCATCTTAATAAACTATGAACAAGGAAATTCTGAAGAAAACAATTTAAAGGAATAAACAGAAGTTATAACCATTTTTCAGAATCTTTCGAAATTGGAAATCTTGGAAACATGAACAACTTGTTTCATTAAACTCCACAACAGAATTAAAGAAATCGAGTACCTATCACATAACATAAAAAACGAATAAAATGATAAAGGTAAGTTAAATATGACTTTCTGAATTGGAATATCAAGTTTGTGATGAACTTACCGGGAGATAATTGATAACTTTGTGAAAGCATGTCATAAAGCAGCACTTTTCAAGCCAGTTTGTATAGTTTTAGCAAGTTTGGAAGAATTATCAAGAGAAGAAAGGTCATGTATGAAGTTAGTGACTTGGAACACAAGAAGGGAAGAAAAGGATGTTACAAGAGGTTTCTGACTACTACGCGCCGCGCCAGAGGTTGCCACGCGCCGCGCATAGCTGACAGATGCAGAGGGCCAAAGTTCTGATACCTGCGCGCCGTGCAGAGAATGCCACGCGCCGCGTAAGCTTATACGTGAAGAAGAGGAAAGTGGGTTCTGATGTCTGCGCGCCGCGCAGCTTCATCACGCGCGCCGCGCAGATTCATCGTACGCGCCGCGCCAGAGGTAGATAACGACCTGCGCGCCGCGCAGTTGGGCTCACGCGCCGCGCAAGGGCAAATCCTATATATGTCCAAGTCATTTTCTGGAAAAGGGTTGGACACTTGGAGAGAGAAAACGTGATAATTGAGTGCTATTGGTTTTAGATCTAATTTTCTGAACTCATGTATTCCTTCCTAGCTTCTTGTGTACTCTTAGGCATGAGTAGCTAATCCTTCAAGGATTTGGACTCCTAGGTGAACTTTTGAATACCATGTTGTGATAATTTGGCTTGTATCATTTAATCAATTTCTTTATGATTCTATCCATTTTCTCTATGCTTAATGCTTTACAAATCTTGATCAAATTTGTGATGATTCGTGTTGTTAATTCATTATGAGAGTAATGATTAGTAATTGACTTGAGAATAATGGAGCAATCATCAACTCCTTTAGAGATAGAGAATTGATAATTGTGATTAGGAAATAATGTTTTTCAAAGCCTTAATTAATCACAAATCAATCTAAGAGATTAGATGATTTGTGAGTCATTGAGAGACATTGAGCTCAAGAGATTAAGCCTCAATTAGTGTGTAATTTCCATCTATGAATCATAATTAGATTGATCTTTGGTACATAATATTGTCACACTATAGTATGAATGAGGGATCCAAAGGAAGTCCAATCCACCTTTCTCGTCAAGTAATTCGATACATTTACAATTGTGAATTTTGAGCAAAACCCCCCTTGTTACTATGCAAACTTATATAACACTTGATACTAGTTTTATTGACCTTGTTGGATAATACAATCCTCGTGGAGACGATCTTTTCTATACTATAATTTGAGAAACTCGTTCACTTGCGAGAAATATTTCATCAAGTTTTTGCCGCCGTTGCCGGGGATTGTTGAGTAATCAACAAGGCAATAGGCTAAGTTCTACAATTTAGTTTTACTTTTGTTCATTTAGAGATTCAAAACAGAAAAAAAAAAAAAAAAATTACATTTCTCATTTGTTTCTAGTATTTTTGTATGGAATAGGTGCTTTTGATTGTGTGCTTGTGATTGTGTATGCTAGGTACAAGCTCTTGCGGATTTCTCTTTGATCCGGAAATTGAAAAGACAGCGCGAGCCAATCGCAAAGCGGTAAGACAAGCAAAGGAAGCGTCAAGGCTTCTAGCTAGTGCAAATCAAGACTACCAAGAGATCCAATCAAATACCGACCAAGAGCCACTTGATATGGCGGGAGAGGAAAATTTCATTCCGGTTCCACCATCAAGGAGAACCCTTGGTGACTATGGTCAAAGAAACAATGGAGGAATTGCAAATTTGGGGTTCCAACCGGTGAATCCGGTCACATTTGATATAAAGAACACCGTGATTAACGCATTAAAGGAGGACCAATATTCGGGGGCGGAGTCTCAATGCCCAAACCTTCACCTAAGTCACTTCTACGATGCTTGTGATTACACGGATCCACCCGGAATATCGGAATCCGACAAAAGGTTGAGACTATTCAAGTTTTCTCTTACGGGTCGGGCCAAGGATTGGCTTGATACCATCCCTCCGGGAACTATTGCCACTTGGCAAGATCTTGAAAGGAAATTCAAAGACCGATACTTCCCAATTCACAAATTCTTAGAGAGAAGGTCGGAGATAATGAACTTTGAACAAGGTGACTCGGAAACTCTTTATGATGCTTGGGAACGGTTTAAATTGTGCTTGAAGAAGTGCCCTGACCATGGTATAGATGAATTTCAACAAATGCAATATTTTACCCAAGGGCTAAGGCCACAAACTCGGATGTTACTTGATGCTTCAGCCGGTGGTTCATTGAAGAACAAGGACGAAGTTGAGGCTAAGGAGTTAGTGGAGACAATGGCACAAAATGAGTATCGTGCCCAAAACGATCGGGGAGCCAAGAAGAAGGCCGAGATACTTGAGCTTGACACCAACAATTCCATCTTAGCACAAATGAAACTAATGTCAAAAGAGATGGAAGAGTTGAAGAAAGCTAGCTCTAGAGCTTCTCAAGCTCATGTGAACCAATTTGAAGAGGTCAAGTGTGACTTTTGTCGAGGTAATCATGAGAATGGTAAATGTTTCCCGGAAGGCTCCGAGCAGGCCAAATACTTAGCTAATTTCAAAAAAAGTTATCCAAATAATCAAGGCTACGGTTGGGGAAATCAAGGTCAAAATTCAAACTCGAATCCTCCGGCTAGGAAACCATCTCCTATGGAAGAATCAATCAACAAATTCATCCAAGTCACGCAAGAGAGCATAGGTGAGTTAAAAACTTCTCAACTCACTATGCAAAAGCACAGTGACGCGTCAATTAAAAACTTAGAGACCCAAATGGGACAATTATCGCGTCAATTTTCTGAACTTATGTCTCAAGGTACTTTTGGGGGGAACACTAAAGATAATCCCCGGAATGAGCAATGCAAGACAATTACATTGAGGAACCGGGAGGTTCCTTCCCCACAAGTGGGAGAGAGTCATAAGAAGCAAGAGAAGAAAAAAGTGCAAGAGGATGAAGCGGAAAAAGAAGAATTGAGTGAAAATAAAAATGAGGGTGAAGTCGAAAAGTCCAAGGAGAGTGAGATAGAAGAATCGGGAGAAAGTGAAAATGAGGGTGAAGTCGAAAAATTGAGGGAGAAAAAAGTGAGGAGTGAAGAGGAAGATGTGGTGAAGGAACAAAAGGCTAGGCAAGAAAAAGGAAAGGGAAAGGAATCATCATCAAATATCAAACTTCCCTATCCCAGGAAGAAAAAAGCTATGGCCAAGGATCATTCACAATTTAGAAAGTTCATGAAACTCCTCAACACTTTGCAACTTAATGTCCCCTTGGTTGAGGCATTGGAGCAAATGCCGCTTTACTCTAAATTTCTAAAAGAACTTCTCACCAAAAAGAGGAAGCCCTTGGATGATGACACCGTCGACATGACGGAGGAGTGTAGTGCTATGATTCAACGCAAACTCCCACAAAAGAAAAAGGACCCGGGTAGCTTCACAATTCTGTGTTCTATTGGAAATCTTTGTATTGGGAGAGCCTTGTGTGATTTGGGGTCAAACATAAATCTCATGTCTTTGACTATGATGAAGAAGATACCGGGAGCGGTAGCTAAACCGACAAGAATGCAATTATCTTTGGCGGACTGTTCCAATGTGTATCCGTATGGTATTCTCCATGATGTGCTTGTGCGTGTAGGGTGTCATACCCCAATTTTTGACCTAAGATCCCACCTCATGTCCATGCGTCATGGATTTTTGTCCGGAATTTTACTTCGCTTTTTCAAACGAAATTTCAGCAGAGAGGTATTTTAAAATACCTCATTTTTGTGTTCATTTATTATTTATGTATTTATATTTATTATTATTATTATTATTATTATTATTATTATTATTTTGCCTTTTTCAATTTTTATTTTATTTTATTTTATTATTCAGTTTTATTATTATTATTATTTATTTATTTGTTTTTATTTATTTATTCTTTATTCCTTTTTCTGTTTTTTAATTTAATTAAAAAATCAAAAAAAATAAGATCACGGTCCAACAATGTCCAGATTGTCTTCTTCCCCAAACAGGAAGATGCTTTCAGCCATGGAAAAGTAATCCCTGACCTTTCCTCATTGAACCAAACCCTAATTTTTCTTGGGTTATATAAAGCAGATGAAAAAATTCAGACGGGGGGCAGCCGCAGCAATTGAACCCAGATCAAACAAAAAAACAAAAAAACAAAAAAACCAGAAACATCATCTTCATCGTTGTTCATCATCACCATCAAAAAATCAAAAGCTCAAATACAAACCCAGAAAACCGAATCCAAAAAACACCTTTTCTTCACCAAACCGAAGTCAAATTCATCCAAAATCATCATTTCTCAGTAATCCGAAATCCAAAAAAGAATGAACCCAGAAAATCATAGCCAAAACCGAATCAAAAATTACAGTAGTCATCAACATCACCATTGTTCTTCATAATCCAGACCAACAACCAATTCATCCAACCTTTTTTTAAAATAGAACTCAAACCATCCACCAGAATCAAAAATCAGAAAAACGCGAAAAAGAAACAGAAGAGAAGAAGGTAGATCCGTAGATCAATGAAGAAGAATGGGTTAGATCGAAAAAGCAAATAAACAGAGAGATCGAAAGAAAGAGAATGAGTGAGGAAGAAGAGAATGGCGAGCAGTGGCGGAGAGGAGGAGAGAGTGGGCCGGCGTGAGAGAGAGAAGAATTTTGTAAGAAAATGTGTTTTTTTAGGGTTTTCTCTATTTATACCCATTCCTGATCCTGTGCGCGCAGGTGCACAGCCTTATCGTGCACCTGCGCGCCTTTAACCATCTGATGTTAATCAGGCATTCCTGATTCCTTTCTTTCGTGATCAGATCTGAGCCGTCTGATCTATCAGACGGCCAGGATTGGTCCTGCTTTTTTTGTTTGTTGGTTTACACGCAGTGGGCCTTGTGGACTGGGCCCAATCCAGTTTTTGCTATCCACCCCCCCCCCATATCTTGCTGTTTACACCCCCTGCGTTATTTATTTATTTTATTTATTTATTTTTATTATTTTATTTGTGTGTTCTATCATATCCAATTGTCATTTAATTTATTTATTTTTGTACATTATTTAGGTGTTATATGCTATGTTTAAATATCAAAATGTCAAAAAATATGCCATGTTATTTGTTTCGTTTATTACTGCTTAAATATCAAAAATGCAAAAAATATTATTGTATGTTTTATTTGTTCAAGTCCAAAGGGAAAAGGGAAATGTTTCGTTAACCCCGTGTTACGATGTATATTTTGTGCTTTTGCTTGTTCGCTATTTTTAACCTTGAAATAAAAATTATTTTTATTTAAATAAAAAAAGAATGAAAAAAGGAGTGGTTTGGCGGATAACTTTTCACTCTCCGGTGACTTCGGATTTCCTGCCGGATGGCTTGCGGTCCGAATAACCGACGTTCTAAAAATACAATTTTTTTCTTAAAATAATAAAAAGCAAAAACATTCAAATATTTTCAAAAAAAGAAATCTTTTATAATAAACTTCGACTTTCGTCGAGAAACCTTTTTTCAAACTTTTTTCAATAAATGCTCTAACACACTTAAGCATATTTAAATATTTTCAAAAAAAGACTAAAAAATACAAAACAATCCAAATCTTTTGCCGCTTGGCTTTTTTTCAATTCAAACTTTTTCTCAAGAGAGTTTAGACGTGAGTCATCTCTAGTTAAAATTCATTTTCCCACGACATATGGCAGGAAAAGATATAAACTTTTCAGTATGTTCGTGGCGGATTTAAAAGGAGTTTAAACTTAAGATGACGACTCGTCTTTTCTCCTAAAATCAATCAAACAAACCATTTTTACAAATTTTACCCCGAACTACGAGATTTTGATCCCTTACAGGTACGTAGTGCAAAAGACCTTGTGTCTTCCCAATTCAAAATTAATAAAACTTTTTTTTCTTCTTTTTCTTTTGAATATCCCAAAATTAATATAAAAAATTCTCTCATCATTACCCAATTATTTATAAGCCAATTTTTACAAGCAAAACATTTTTAGCACAAAAATACATATTTTACAAGAGGTTCCCGTAGAGTACTACGGATACATAGGATGCTAATACCTTCCCTTTGTATAACTAACCCCCGAACCTTAAATCTCTAAAAATTTATTATGGGTTTATTCGATCCTTTCCCCTTCCCTTGGATAAATTAAAGCTCGGTGGTGAATCATAATTTTTGAGAACCAAAGCTAACCAATAGCTTGGCGTCCGAAAATCACCGCGACATAGGGGAATTTATTTTTCCGGCTGATTTCATCATTATGGATATGGCGAAGGATAGGGAAGTTGAATCCCTCTTACTTGGAAGACCATTCTTGGCAACCGGGAGAGCTCTCATTGATGTGGAAATGGGAGAGATCATGCTCCGAACGGATGAAGAAAAAATCATATTCAATGTCTTTGAGGCAATGAAGAGGCATGATGATGATTCTGATTGCTTTAGAGTGGATGCTATAGAAGAAGTTGTGGAAGATGTCCATGTGGAAGAACAACCTTCACCGCCATTGGAAAGAGTTATTGTGAATTCTATTGAAAAGGTGGAGGATGAGTTTGAAGAAGAAATCGAAGAGTGCCTTAGACAACTTGAGGCTAATCTTGTGGACTCAAAACCCAAAGTTGAAGAGGTGTTGAGTGATGAAAAGGAAGAAGTTGCTCAAGAGGATAAGGTCAAGGCTGTTGAATTGAAGGAACTTCCATCTCACTTAAAATATGTCTTTTTGGGTGAGGATGGGTCCAACACGGCGATTATCTCTAGCTCCCTCACTCGCTTGGAGGAATCTAAGTTGCTAAGAGTGTTGAGAGCCAACAAAGAAGCCATGGGCTGGGCTATTTCCGATCTTAAAGGTATAAGTCCTACACTTTGCATGCATAAAATAAAGATGGAGGATGAGTACAAACCCATTGTGCAACCACAACGGAGATTGAACCCCACAATGAAAGAAGTTGTCATGAAGGAAGTCCTCAAGCTTCTAGAGGCCGGTATGATATACCCCATATCCGATAGTGAATGGGTGAGTCCGGTGCATGTCGTCCCTAAGAAGGGAGGAATGACGGTTATCCGTAATGACAAAAATGAACTCATACCAACAAGAACGGTGTTGTACCCTAAATTTTGCCCACTCTTTTATCACATATAGTGTTTTATGTTGCATTATCTTACAAATGTGTGAAGTAGCCTGTTTGGTAATACCAATGGTTTATAAGTGCCTGTGAGCACAGAGTCACAAGTTTGAGTCTCACTTAAGTCTTTTTTTGTGTTTTATTTTATTAAAAAAAAAAGAGTCACAAAAATTGTTTTTTTAAATTTATTATTTCTATATTTTATATTCATTTTTTTATTATTGGAAAAATATAAAAAAAAAAGTATAAGATCTTAATAAAAAAAAATATAAAGAGCAGATCATGCAAAAAAATATATAAAGAGCAGATCATGCAAAAAAATATATAAAGATCCCAAAATATAAAATAAAAGAATATCAAATTTTACAAACTCTGGAAGGAGATATTATAGAGACTTTATCCCCAAGTTTCAATCATATCGGTCATACAAATTTATTCCAAAAATAAACCTAATTTTTACCTATAAATACCACAAGAGTTTCACACTAAAAAGGGGAACAACCGGCATAAAATTTGAGAGAGCACTACAATTCAAGCAGGTCAGTTTTTTTTCACTTCGTTGTTTTCTTATGCACATCTTGATACTTGTCTAGTCATTATTTGAGTTTTGGGTTATATTCGTAAAGGAAAAGGGGAAACATAAACAAGTTTATTTTAATTTGAATTTCTTTGTTGCTTTGATTATTTGCGTTTTGAGACTTTGTCTGTGTTTCTAGTTTATAAAAACGTTTAAAAAGTGATTTGAGTGTTTTTCTTTAGTTTTTAAAATCATAAAAAAACAAATTTTTGAATTTCTTTAGTTTTTCTTTAGTTTCTAGTTTTTCTTTCTCACTCTATGATTTATTCAATTTTAAAAATTGCAAAAAACATAAAAAAATAATGAAATCATAAAAAAAAAAATTTGTTTCTTTTTAATGCATGTAAATTAACTTTTGGTAAATAAACGGATGAAAAACAGATGGTTTGGTGTATATCACTCCCTCTCCCGATTACCCGGATTCTTGACGTATGGCTCGTAACTTGGGTAGTTGTCATTCTAAACATTAAAATAAACTGCAACACACCAAACCTTACTATTTTTGCGCCCCCGTGCGTTATTTTTCAATCAAATAAACTTTTTTTCGCCTAAGCGCGACTAACATATTTTCATAAATAAAATCAACCAACCAACAATTATTTTCTACCCAGAACTGCGTGTAGCTTTGAATTTCCCATTGCACCCGGGAATACGTAGGAGCGGGATTCATACATCCTGTCAAGCACACTAATAAAAAACTAATTTTTTTCCCCCTTTTATAAATACTCATAATAATTAATTAAAAGCATGCAAGCAAATTAAACACTATTTTTAACCCTAAAATTAATGAGAGGGTTCCCGTTGAATACAACGGATGTGAAGGGTGCTAATACCTTCCCCTCACATAATCGACTCCCGAACCTGGAAATGGTTGCGATGACCCTCTTTCCATTGCTTTTAAGGTTTTATCGATATTTTCCTTTTCCTCCGGGAATAAATAAAGTTCGGTGGCGACTTTACTGTTTAGCGAGCATTTTCCGCTCGCGCATTTTTCCACCCGCTTCAGCTGGCGACTTCACTGGGGACTATTAGAGAGTCAAGCCTATCCTTGTTAGTTTTAGGGTTATGGGTCCTCCCGATTGTTTGCTTGCTTTTACTGTGTTTTATTTCCTTTTTTTTATTGGTTTTATCTTTAAGCTTTATTTATTTTGTTTATTCTATTTATTTCTACATATATCAACTGTGGGGTGGGATATTATTTGAGTAAAGCTCTACACCCGAGCTTGGAGAAAAACTTGAGATAAGACGGTGGTTGCGTAATGTTGGTCCTCTTGACGTATAGCTTGTAGGATCGGCATGAAAACCCCACCTAGAGTAGATCCTCTTGAAGGTGTTGTTGTCTTGCGAGTATTTGCAATGGCGGCAATATTTTCCGGTTGGGTCCGTGACTCTAGGGACCTTTCTAGAACCCAATGACTCCATCTAAGGGAGACCCTTTGAATTGGCTAGCCCAATCTCGTGGGGAATTTCCGAATGACGGTCGTGACCTTGGTTGCCACCCTCGGATAAACAAAAACCCTAGAACCTACATGTGAGGGGATTGGGTAGCACATATTTAGAACCGGCCTATCATAGGAAACCCCCTATTTAGGTTATGTCAATTTCCACTTACTTTACGAATTGGCCCTTGGGGCCACACCCTGACCTTCCTTGGTCTCATCACATCACTGCATGTCATTAAAACCTTTTAGCATATCCCTTAAGTAAAGAAAAATCTTTTTGCATACCCATGCATACATGAATCTTCATACATTTGCATCTCATATCAAAAAACTCATTTCATTTCCCTTCAATTCGCCATAAAACTCATATCTTTCCCGCCGCAATTCTCAAGCTAGCAGGTTTCCCGATACTCAAAAGGAACTTGAAACATGTCTTTAGAGGATGTGGAGGAACTCCGAAAAGGTCAAAGGTTGTTGAGAGAGGATGTCAACCATTTGAAGACTCAGATGAACTTGGTCATACAAATCCTATTAAAGAAAGAGGACGAACCCTCGCCAAACCTGCCACAGGTCTACCCTGCGCCGCAGATACCCCGACCTTGGGTGATGCCTCCACGTCAACAACAGCCACAACAAAATCGATATCTACAAAGGAGTCAACCTAGTCTTGAGAGAGGGAATGTGCCTTTCGATCAGAGGCACTTTGATCCTATACCTATGCCATATGATCAAATTTTGCCGTACTTAATCCAAAAAGGGATGGTTGAGCCAAGATCCCTTCCTCCTACAAAGAAACCGTACCCGGTTGGTTTTGATTTTAACGCTAGGTGTGACTATCATGCTGGGTCACCAGGGCACAACATCAAGAACTGTAGGGCCTTCAAGTACAAGGTCCAGGAGCTTATCGATCGCAAGCTGATATCTTTCAAGGAGGAACCCCATTCATGAATCGCCACCCCTTTTACAAACCAAAAAACGTCAAGGGGGCATCTTCAAAGTCAATGGTCCAACAAGGAAACTCATTCAATAGGATTACTAGGTTTTCATTTTCAGTTGTAATTTCATTTCTGCTAAGTTTTGTTTTCTTGAAATTGTAATATTTTGATTAGGTATTTTAATGAAATTCGCATGCATGTTTTGAATCTATCCATTCATATTCACTCTCTTCTTATGTCATCTCTATCTTTTCATTTCACTTCTCATATGTTAACAAACTTGGTGGGGAGGATGATGTAAACAAATAATGGAATTTGCTGATATATGCTTTTATAAGTAAACCCGGTTGATGATGTAAGTCATTGTTTCAATTCCCAAACACTGGAGATATAAGGAGATAATCTGTAGTCAACCCCTTTGAGCCCGTAGACGGTGTTCCTTCTATTTTACTAAAAAACCCTTAATCTTAACTAGGGCAGGGTAGTTTTACAATTAACTCAATGATGCATTCTGATCCAAGAGAATCGATCCTCTTCATTAAGAGGTTTAAGCACATTATTTCCATCATGTACACCATCCAACATGGAGGGAATAATGAGAGAATAAATCATGTACACCATCCAACATGGATGGAATAATGAGAGGATAAAAAACATAATCATTGATGTGGCAGTCATAACTTTGCTGAGCAAAAAGCAAAATCTCATGAGAGCGGTTCAAAAAAAAGAGAGAGCCCGCTAAGTAAAAACTTAGGCAAAAATGGGGCATCCCGATGGGCCGCAAATTCAAAAGAATTGGTCCATGCAAAAATAGGGAGTAAAAAAAAATGAAAGCAAGTTTGTCAACTAAAAGAAATGACTGCCACTTCAAGAATTTCATCAGTGTCTGACCACTGTACCTACCTCTGGTATCATAACTAGCAAAATTCTCTTGTCGACCAAAGACATTTGTTGAGTTAATTGAACTTAGGAATGAAGAACATCAAAGTAGATTGGGAGGGTTAAAATAATATTTTGAGCTGTATATCCTTTGTTTCTTAAACCGTGAACCAGACCACGTTACAACCCTCAAAAGACCTAATTGAAGCTAGGTTGACTATAAAAGCAAATTCGGCAAAATTGTTAAACTGACTCCTCATGTTTGTGAATCATCAATAACATTTTTTTCAATAATTTCTATCACTCTCAATTGGGCCAATCTTCTGGCCAAATATCGCCCATTGTAGATAGCTAAACAACTTTCAACCTCAAAACTTGCATGTGCATTGCGTCGAAATTACTTTTCAAGATAAACAATTTCACTCGCAAATTAATACTTAGCATCAAGGAAATGTCAACAAGGAATCTGATCACAGGTGAATCATTTTAAGAAACTCCTAAAAAGGGGCAAGTCAACTAAGGGGTCCTACTAATCATGAGCAAATCCCTATAACCGAGGGGCACATCATTTGGATATCTTATTGATTGGGGTCAAGATATTTCAAGAGTGGATCAAACCTTCAAAGCACCAATCAACCAGGGGCATGCTTTTCAAAGTTCAAGTGTTGGGGCAGTCCGAGTCAAAGATTTAATATTAAGCTTACCTTTCAAGGATTCAAATACTAGGGCAACACGTGTTTATCCCCCATGGATAGAGAGGAGTTCTCATTCCCAGTTTGATGCGGCCAAAGATAAAATGCCCAAGAAAAAGAAATAAAAACAAAATCAAAGTCAAAAGCTCGCTAAGTCGAAAACCCGAAAGGGCGGCTTAGGCAATAAAGAGCGTCCCGGTGGATCGAAAACCTGAAAAGGCGGTCCAGGCAAAAATTAGGGACACCAAAAAAGGAAATACACTCCTGGTGGACTGAAAACTCGAAAGGGCGGTCCAGGCAAAAGTTAGGGATCTTCAAAAAGAGAAAAAAAGGGCAAAATGAGTTACATTAGGGGCAATTCCTTTTCGTCCTTTCAAGCCGCTCGAGTATATGATGCATCAACAACTATTGAGTTCGACACGGATATCGGGGAATCATGCTAGGAAGGCATCCCATATGAAAAAATTTCCTAGTCTTAACCATTCTACCACCCACTACAAGAAAACTTTTGAGAACATTCCAAATCATAGTCATGCTTGCATCATTCTAATGCATCAATCATATCTGCATCATTCTAACATGTCATCCATGCATCCCACCTCATACTTGCACATTAAACCACCTAGTAAAAGTGAACTTACTTCCCTCAAAGTCCAATTTTTTCCGACCTATCATACATCGACCACACATTTCACATAGCATGCATTCACGATACATCATGCATCAATAAATGCATTAACCCAAGAATCATGCATAAAAATCATGCATCAAAAGAAGATCATGCATACATAGCATAAGCAGAAGATTTCTAGAGCCCTACCTAATTTGGCAATATGAGTTGCACCTTATTTGGAAGTTTCGGAGTTCTATCCTATTTGAAATTTTTAGAGTCATACCCTATTTGCAATCTTCAGAATCCTACCCTATATGACATTTTAGAGTCCTACCTTATTTGGAAGTTTAGAGTTCCATCTTTGTGTGGCCGGCAATTTAGAGTCTCATTCGCGCTGGCAGTTAGAGTTCTACCTTATTTGGAAGTTTAGAGTTCCATCTTTGTGAGGCCAGCAATTTAGAGTCTCATTCCCGCCGGCAATTAGAGTTCTACCCTATTTGGAAGTTTAGAGTTCCATCTTTGTGAGGCCGGCAATTTAGAGTCTCATCCGCGCTGGCAATTAGAGTTCTACCCTATTTGGAAGTTTAGAGTTCCATCTTTATGTGGCCGGCAATTTAGAGTCTCATTCGCGCTGGCAGTTAGAGTTCTACCTTATTTGGAAGTTTAGAGTTTCATTTTTGTTTGGCTGGCAATTTAGAGTCCCATTCGAGCTGGCAGTTTAGAGTTCCATCTTTGTTTGGCTGGCAATTTAGAGTCCCATTCGCGCTGGAAGTAAGAGTTCTACCTTATTTGGATGTTTAGAGTTTTATCTTTGTGTGGCCAGCAATTTAGAGTCCCATTCGCGCTGGCAGTAAGAGTTCTACCTTATTTGGATGTTTAGAGTTTTATCTTTGTGTGGCCAGCAATTTAGAGTCCCATTCGCGCTGGCAGTAAGAGTTCTACCTTATTTGGATGTTTAGAGTTTCATCTTTGTGTGGCCGGCAATTTAGAGTCTCATTCGTGCCGACGATTAGATTTCCATCTTTGTTTGGCTGACAATTTAGAGTACCATTCTCGTTGGCAATTTAGATTTTTATCCCCAGTTTGGCTGGAAATTTAGAGTTTTCATTCACGCTGACAGTTTAGAGTCCCATCTACTTGGACAAAATTTTGGGTCCTTTCGTATTTAATTATCTTCCACCACGAGTACATGAAGACCCAGCCGTCAATCATGTTCTCAAGTAAAAAATAATTAAATAGGGGCAGCTGTTGTACCCTAAATTTTGCCCACTCTTTTATCACATATAGTGTTTTATGTTGCATTATCTTACAAATGTGTGAAGTAGCCTGTTTGGTAATACCAATGGTTTATAAGTGCATGTGAGCACAGGGTCACAAGTTTGAATCTCACTTAAGTCTTTTTTTGTGTTTTATTTTATAAAAAAAAAAGAGTCACAAAAATTGTTTTTTTAAATTTATTATTTCTATATTTTATATTCATTTTTTTATTATTGGAAAAATATAAAAAAAAAAGTATAAGATCTTAATAAAAAAAAATATAAAGAGCAGATCATGCAAAAAAATATATAAAGAGCAGATCATGCAAAAAAATATAAAAAATATATAAAGATCCCAAAATATAAAATAAAAAAATAAAAGAATATAAAATTTTACAAAATCTGGAAGGAGATATTATAGAGACTTTGTCCCCAAGTTTCAATCAAATCGGTCATACAAATTTATTCCAAAAATAAACCTAATTTTTACCTATAAATACCACAAGAGTTTCACACTAAAAAGGGGGGAACAACCGGCATAAAATTTGAGAGAGCACTACAATTCAAGCAGGTCAGTTTTTTTTCACTTCGTTGTTTTCTTATGCACATCTTGATACTTGTCTAGTCATTATTTGAGTTTTGGGTTATATTCGTAAAGGAAAAGGGGAAACATAAACAAGTTTATTTTAATTTGAATTTCTTTGTTGCTTTGATTATTTGCGTTTTGAGACTTTATCTGTGTTTCTAGTTTATAAAAACGTTTAAAAAGTGATTTGAGTGTTTTTCTTTAGTTTTTAAAATCATAAAAAAACAAATTTTTGAATTTCTTTAGTTTTTCTTTAATTTCTTTAGTTTCTAGTTTTTCTTTCTCACTCTATGATTTATTCAATTTAAAAAATTGCAAAAAACATAAAAAATAATGAAATCATAAAAAACAAATTTTTGTTTCTTTTTAATGCATGTAAATTAACTTTTGGTAAATAAATGGATGAAAAAGAGATGGTTTGGTGTATATCACTCCCTCTCCCGATTACCCGGATTCTTGACGTATGGCTCGTAACTTGGGTAGTTGTCATTCTAAACATTAAAATAAACTGCAACACACCAAACCTTACTATTTTTGCGCCCCCGTGTGTTATTTTTCAATCAAATAAACTTTTTTTCGCCTAAGCGCGACTAACATATTTTCATAAATAAAATCAACCAACCAACAATTATTTTCTACCCAGAACTGCGTGTAGCTTTGAATTTCCCATTGCACCCGGGAATACGTAGGAGTGAGATTCATACATCCTGTCAAGCACACTAATAAAAAACTAATTTTTTCCCCCTTTTATAAATACTCATAATAATTAATTAAAAGCATGCAAGCAAATTAAACACTATTTTTAACCCTAAAATTAATGAGAGGGTTCCCGTTGAATACAACGGATGTGAAGGGTGCTAATACCTTCCCCTCACATAATCGACTCCCGAACCTGGAAATGGTTGCGATGACCCTCTTTCCATTGCTTTTAAGGTTTTATCGATATTTTCCTTTTCCTCCGGGAATAAATAAAGTTCGGTGGCGACTTTACTATTTAGCGAGCATTTTCCGCTCGCGCATTTTTCCACCCGCTTCAAACGGTAACCGGGTGGAGGATGTGTATTGATTATAGGTGCCTAAACAAGGCCACAAGGAAGGATCACTATCCCTTGCCTTTCATGGATCAAATGTTAGAGAGGCTTGCGGGGCAAGAATATTATTGTTTCGTAGATGGATACTCCGGGTACAATCAAATAGCGGTGGATCCTAGAGACCAAGAGAAGACCGCCTTTACATGCTCTTTTGGCGTGTTTGCATACCGGAGGATGCCGTTTGGACTATGCAATGCACCGGCAACATTCCAAAGATGCATGCAAGCAATCTTCTCCGACATGATGGAGGACACATTAGAGGTATTCATGGATGACTTTTCAGTTTTTGGTAAATCATTTGATTCTTGCTTGGACAATTTGAATGCCGTGCTAAAAAGATGCATTGATACTAACCTAATTCTAAATTGGGAAAAGTGTCATTTCATGGTAAAGGAGGGGATTGTGCTTGGTCACAAGGTCTCCTCCAAGGGCATTGAAGTTGACCAAGCTAAGATAGAGGTGATAAAGGATTTGTCTCCTCCCGTCAATGTGAAGGGAGTGAGGAGTTTTTTGGGACATGCCGGTTTTTACCGGAGGTTCATTAAAGATTTTTCAAAAATTTCAAAACCTTTATGTGCTCTACTTGTCAAGGATAGTGAGTTTAAATTTGATGATGCTTGTTTAAATGCTTTTGAGATTTTGAAAGAGAAGTTGGTCTCTACTCCCGTCATAGTCGCTCCACAATGGGATCTCCCCTTTGAATTGATGTGTGATGCGAGTGACTATGCCGTGGGAGCGGTTTTAGGCCAACATCGATCGAAATTTTTCCACGCTATATACTATGTGAGCAAGGTCTTAAATGAGAACCAAGTTAACTATACCACCACAGAAAAAGAGTTGCTCGCAATAGTGTTTGCATTGGAAAAATTTCGGTCCTATCTAATTGGGTCCAAAGTTATTGTGTTCACAGATCATGCAGCTCTAAGACACCTTTTGACAAAGAATGAGTCCAAGCCTCGTCTTTTGAGGTGGATTCTTCTCCTTCAAGAATTTGACATTGAAATCAAGGACAAGAAAGGAGTGGAAAATGTGGTGGCCGGCCATCTTTCAAGGTTGGAAAACCCTTTGGTCACCACAAAAGAGAAAATGATTAGTGAGGCATTCCCGGATGAGCATTTATTGGCTATCTCCACAAGGCCTTGGTTTGCCGACTTGGCTAACTACAAGGTAAGTGGAGAACTCCCGGAAGACCTCACAAGCCATCAAAGGAAGAAGTTCCTTCATGATTCCAAGTTCTACTTTTGGGATGACCCATTCCTTTTCAAAGAGGGTCAAGATGGTATCATAAGGAGGTGTGTGGACACCAAGGAGAGCTTAGACATCATGTGACATTGCCATAACTCCCCTTGTGGAGGGCATCATAGTGGACCGATAACCGCCGCGAAAGTGTTACAATCGGGGTTCTTTTAGCCCACTCTATTCAAAGATTGTGTCGACTATGTGAAGAATTGTGACAAGTGCCAGAGGACCGGCACGATCACTAAGAGGAATGAGATGCCTTTGCAAGGTAAGCTAGAAGTTGAACCGTTTGACTGTTGGGGTGTGGACTTCATGGGACCTTTCCTATCGTCTAAGTCTAACCTCTACATTCTTGTGTGCGTGGACTATGTCACGAAATGGGTGGAAGCAATAGCCAGCCCTAAGAATGACGCACACACGGTGGTAAAATTTTTGAAAAAGAACATCTTCTCAAGGTTTGGTGTACCAAGAGTGCTAATTAGCGACGGGAGTAAGCATTTCATAAATAAATATCTTGACAATGTGCTCACCAAATACAATGTGAAACACAAAGTTGCTACCCCTTACCACCCGCAAACAAGTGGCTTGGTAGAAGTCTCGAATAGACAAATAAAGCAAATATTGGAGAAAACAGTGGCAAGTTCCCGCAAGGACTGGTCATTGAAACTAGACGATGCTTTATGGGCCTATCGGACTGCCTTCAAGACCCACTTGGGCTTTTCTCCTTACCAACTTGTATATGGGAAAGCATGCCACCTTCCGGTAGAGTTTGAGCACAAAGCTTATTGGGCAACGAAGTTGCTCAACATGGATGAAAGCCTCGCCGGTAGGGAAAGGTTGTTGAAGCTAAACGAGTTGGAAGAATGGAGGTGTCGGGCATATGAAACTGCGGTCATATACAAAGCTAGGACTAAAGCATATCATGATAAAGCTTTGAGGCCTAAGGAATTCCATAAGGGACAACAAGTTCTCCTTTTCAATTCACGATTGAAGTTGTTCCCCGGAAAATTAAAGTCTAGATGGTCGGGACCGTTTGTGATTAAGGAGGTCTCTCCTTATGGCTCGGTTGAAATTTTTAAGTCGGGGGAAGAGGACCAAGGCTTTAAAGTTAATGGTCAAAGGTTAAAGGTGTACCAAGGAGGAGAGTTTCAACGCCACAAGGTGGCCCTTATCTTCCGTGACCTTTGAGCTCATGGGACATCAAGCATCGGGACGTTAAACAAGCGCATAATCTTCGGATTATGGACCGTCAAGCTATTGACGTAAAACGAGCGCTTTTTGGGAGGCAACCCAAACTTTAGTTTGCTAAATAAATGTATTCTGATGAGGTTTCTTTGTTTTTGTGCAGGGAAGCTAGGACTAGAAGACAATGAGGAGGAGAAGTGTAACAGGAAAACAGAACCAGCAATTTCAGACATCTGCGCGCCGCGCCAGGCTATGGTGCGCGCCGCGCAGCCCAAAGGAAAAATCAGGGTAAATTCTCAGACTCCTGCGCGCCGCACAACACATACCACGCGCCGCGCAGGAAGGTTCAAATCAGCCAAGGGTTTATCAAATAACTGCGCGCCGCACAGGGTTTGATGGCGCGCCGCGCAAGTGGAAATTCAAACAGTCTGGATCGCAACGGTCACTTGCGCGCCGCGCAGGGACATCTGGCGCGCCGCGCCACAGCACTGAAAAGCGTGTTTTTAGTTTGGAAAACACGATTTTGTGTTTTATTTCCCAAAAACACACTTTCAACCCTTCTTCTTCCTCATCTCTCTCACGAATTCAACTACTCCAAACCTCCATTAACCCACAAAAAGCTTCAAAAACCCACTAATCTAACATCATAAACTCCAACCCTCAACAAATCATCATCACCCATACTCCACAAATCACCAATTCACCAAAAAAAAAAAATTCCCAAATCCCAATTTCCTAAACCTAACCCAAGGGCCACGAATTTCTTCAAGCAAACACTCAAATTGTCCTTCTCTACTCTCAAAGATGTTTGATAAATTACGTGGAAAATCAAAGAAAACAACTGCTCCATCTCAAGAGGAGCCAAAGAAGAAACGACTCACCCGGGCAAGTTCAAAGGGTGGGGGTTCTAGTAGCAGGCAGGAACCACCATCACCACCTCAGGTTGAAGAAGCACATGGGATGACTTGGGCTGAGAAGTTTGTTCGTAACAACCGGGGTTGTACTGCACCATATAGTGAAAGGTTTTTCCGAGAGAATCATCACACCAGGTATCTCAAACTCAAAGCACTTCAAATTAATCAGGAAAAAGCCTTTAAGAATGACTTAAGAGAGGTGCCTGAGGTTTATGGTGAATTGGACCGTAGAGGGTGGTTGTTGTTTAATAGTTTAATGGATAGGGAGAAGATGGTTGCTTATCAAGGTGATGCTACTAGAAAGGTGTATGTTAGAGGGGTATTGGTGGACTACTCAGGTGATGCCATCAATCGTTTTTTGAGAACTAGAGGAGTGAACCAATGTGCATACATGCCGCTCTACCACAATGTTGCGAGTATGAGTTACAGGGAAAGGAAGGAAGTGAGAAGCTTTGTGGGAAGGCCTTTGGCGCCGTGGTATAAATATTATGGCGGTTCGGCGCCGACAAAGATTCACATTCATCACTTCTGTCTGGTTGGTCGTGCTTGGGCTGATTGGGTGATGCATAACGTGGTACCCATAGCAAATACCGCAGAGATACAAATTTATAATGCATTGTTGATTAAGATGATCATGGACCAATCAGACATCGATTTGGGGGAGCTGCTGAGTATGGACATTAGGAGGACATCGTAGATTGAGAAACCATCTTTCCGGCTTGGGCATTGTAATCTTATCACTGCCTTATGATGTGGATGAGTATTTGAATGATAATGAGAATGCTAGCGGACAAGAAGATGATGCGCTAATGGCTGAGATAGATGGATTTGTGGGAGAGCAAGAGATTCCGACGCAGCACCATGAGGCACCTCAAGGTGGGTATCACTACACCCACCATGAGGATGAATTGGCATGCATGTTGCATGAGCTGGACTTATATAGATCGACTGGGGCCACACATATCTACTACAACCAACAAGGGGCTTTGTATCAAGATGCCATGTGGTATAGGGAAGAACATCCCCCACTTCGGATTACGAGTTGTATCCGACTCGTGGGGAATGGGAAGACATGTCCACAATGACCGAGAGAGGTATGAAAGAATGATACGAAGGCGTAGTAGAGAATGGGAGAGAAGCTACCTTGCTCATAATCCTCCCACGGGCACCTTTGGACAGTCGGGATATGTGCCTCAAGGTGAGGAAGGATCATCTCATGGGTATGGCAATGCGGAGGAGAATCCAAACATGTTTTGCGACATATCTGATTTTGGGTTTGGAAATGTTGATGAGGCTAATGTGAGGAGCCAGACAACTCCGGATGCTTCTAATCCGCTATCAAGGACACCGCATTGAGGCGGTTTGTCATTCTCTCTCTCCACCTTTTAAAGCTTTTGTAGTGCTGGTAGCCGTATCAATAATTGAAGAATGCTGTTTAATGATATGTGAAGACTGTTTAGATTTATCTTCTTTGTTGTCTATGTTGAATATTTTGGAATGAATGAAAACTTTTTGTTATGACAATCTTTTTGGCAATTGCCCTTTTAAGTCAATACTTGTTAGATTTTTGCACAATATGAATGAGTGATATTCTGGATTTAGTTGTGTGTGATATGATTGCTAGCTACGAAAGTTTAGGGGCTCTTATAAATGTTGACAACTCATTAATCCGGCCTAGCCGTGAGTTTTTGAGCCATACACTTATGTTTCCTTGATTATGAGAGTCCACACTTAGCCACATCTCTAGAACTTGCTTGTGTTCTTTTTAATTGGTTGATTGCTAAGATGTATACACGAGGCATGTTGTTTGGTACCTTGGGCCTATTTTCCAGCCACCCTATATTCATGCTATATCCGTTGCTAAACCCTTTTGAGCCGAAAGAAAAGATATTTTTGTTGTACATATACCTAAATTTTCTGAAAATTGAAAAAAAGATGATTTTCTTGGAGGCTTAGACACCTAACTAAGTGATTATGCACTATGCATGTCACTAAGTTTGGGGTTGCTTTTGGGAATAAGCAATCTATTAAGTTTGGGGTGGGGACACTAGAGAACTTTTGAAAAGTATTTTTGAAAACAAAAATGTTGATTGAGAAAAGAACCTCTTGTTGTGAAAAAAAGAAGTGAAAAGAAAAAAAAAATATACAAACAAGACTATGGTGATCCTTTTCAACGTAATGAATTGGGACAAGTGAGGTCCATAGAAAACACACAAGTGGGTTAAAGAAAAAAAAAGAGGCAAGTTCTCTAGTTGTATTGTTGAAAAGGGTTTTGGTTTCCAATTTTCTTGAATTCGGTGCGTTAAGCTCCAAGTTTTTCTACCTACTATCCTAAAACCACCTACCCTTAACCTAAGCCCCATTATAACCTATAAAGTCCTCTAAATATGTGTACTCTTAGCATGGTGATCGATTTTTGAGAATATTTGCAAGCTTATGTGTCATACCCCATTTTTTGACCGATCGTTTTTATGCGTCTTTTTACGACGAATTTTTCTTTGTTCGTTTCTGACGAAATTTCGGCAGAGAGGTATTTTAAAATACCTCATTTATTTGATTTTATTTTTATTATTCTCATTTGCTTCATTTTTTTATTATTCTATTATTATTATTATTATTATTTTTATTATTTTTTTCGTTTTTATTATTATATATATTATTATTATTTTTTATTTTAATTGTTTATTTGTATTATCCTTTTTTGGTAGTTTTTTTATAGAAGTACAGATCAGATGTTTTTGTCCAGGCCCAAAAGGGCAATTTTGTCCAAATGGGGTATTTTTTCATCTGCAAACCCTAGGTCTGACACAGTATTTATACTGTGCACAGTTCCCAAGGTCAGGAGAGCAAATCAGCCGCAGAAACTTTCCTTTTCCAAAATCAAATCATAAAAAAAATCAAAATCAAACATCCAGAAGAATCCATTCATCTTCATCATCAATTAACACGAACCAAAAAATCCCAAACCCATCATCAATCTTTCCAATCCAGAAGCAAAAAACAGAAACAGAACAAATTCAATCATCATCATCTTCATTCATCATTTAAAACCACAAAAAAAACTCAAAAACCAGAAAATCAAAAGAAACCGAAATCATCAAACCTTCTTCAAGTTCAAATCGAACCCAGAAAACTTCCTTCAAACCATAACCAAAACCTCCGTTCATCATTAAATCCGAACCACAGACCCTCGCAAATCCAGATCGAAATTCAAACCAAATCATCGCAAACGAACACGGAAACGCAGAAGAAGAAATTAGAAATCAATCGAAACCAGAACAGAAAAACAAGAAGAAGAAGAAGCAGAACTCAAAACGATAAGAGGTTGACCCGTTTTCTTCTTTTCTTTTTGCGCGATCTAGGGATTTTGAGGTTGATTTTCGGGTTTTTGATTATACATTTGTGTTTAGAAGTTGTTTTTGTATAATTTTGTTGTTAAAACTTTTGAAAAAAAATTGAGATTGAGAGAAGGGGGAGCTCGGCGGCGAGAGAGGGTGAGGAAGAAAGAGCAGCGGTTTGAGCAGAGAGAGAAGAAGATGACTGTTCTGTTTTTTTTAGGGTTTCATATATTTAACCCCATTCACGATCCTGTGCGCGCAGGTGCACGGTCTTACGGTGCACCTGCGCGCCTATTGACCTTCTGATTATGATCCTACGCCTCAGATTCTTCTTCCTCTTTATTTAGATCAGGGCCGTCTGATCCATCAGACGGCCATGATTGTTCCTGCGTTTTTTGGGTGTTTTTGCACAGATGGGCCCTTTTGGGCTGGGCCTTACTCTTTATGTTTACTTTTTGCACCCCCCTTTCTGTTTTTATTATTATTTGCACCCCTCTGTTTTTATTTTATTTTTTTACATTAGATTGTATTTTTAGGACTTGATGTAAATTTAAATTAAATTGCATAGCATTATGTTGCATTCATTTCATATTTATTTTTCATGCAAATACATTAGAATGTAATTAGGGACAAATGTACACTATAAATGAAAAATCGCATCTCATGCATATTTATTTATCGCTTTCCGCAAAATCGTTAGAATATTAATTCCGAGGGAAAAGACACCGTTTTGATCAAAATATCATTACGGATCGTCTTCGCGCTTATTTTGCCTATTGCGACGTTATTAATTTTAGCGCTACCTTTTTTATTTAACCCAACATACCAATCAAATAGTTAGTCATTTTATTCTCAAAAATGAGGTCAACACCTCTTCAAAAAGAATTAGTCTTTTTATTCTCAAAAACGAGGTCAAAACCTCTTTCAAAAATATCAACACAATTCATTTTCACATATCATCAAACATCAAAAATATTTTTTCATCATCATACACTTTTCAAACTTTGGACTTTAAACCAAACGTTTCTTTTTACCGCGAAAACCTCGGATTTTAACCCGAGTGCTTTTTTACCGCGAACTTGGATTTTAAACCAAGTGCCTTGGAATTTAAACCAACGGCGTCTTTTATCGTGAAAACCTTGGATTTTAACCCAAGTGTCTTTTTTTACCGCGAACTTGGATTTTAAACCAAGTGCCTTGGACTTTAAACCAACGGCTCCTTTTATCGCTAAAACCTTGGACTTTAACCCAAGTGTCCTTTTTTTTCCTCGCCTAAAAATCTTGGATTTTAAACCAAGTGCATTTGTCTCATTCATACATCATTAATCATGCATAAACCTTGGATTTTAAACCAAGTGTCTTTTATCACTTCAAACATTTTCTCAACAAACCTTGGATTTTAAACCAAGTGTCCGCGTCTCATTTTCATAATCAAATCTTAATCAATTTAACCATATAGACTTTTTTCACAAATTAACATCAATCAAACTCACATTTTGCCACTTTTGGCTTTTGGTATTTTAAAACCATTTTCAAAACTTTAAAATCAAAACAAACAAATTTACTCGTCTTTTTACCCCGAACTACGGTGGTTTGATCCTTCGGGTACGTAGGCATGAGACTTGTCTCTCCAATCAATAAAATCAACAAAAACATTTTTCTTTTTCAATCACTTTTAGCATTTTTATCATCACTTTAATTCCTACACTTATACATTTTTACAAACAATTAAAATTAAGCGCATAGATAGAATAAAAACAAGAGGTTCCTATAGAGTACTATAGATACCTAGGGTGCTAATACCTTCCCTTTGTATAACCAACCCCCGAACCTTGTTCTCTTAATATAGGGTTTTTTCGAACTTTTTCCCTTTCCCTCGGATAAATTAAAGATCGGTGGTGGAATATTAAATTGCGATTCGAAGTTAATTAATAACTTGATATCCAAAAATCACCGCGAAAGAAATGGCGACTTCACTGGGGACAACCGAGCGGGTTGAACCTAACTTGTTTAAATTACTATCTTCGCGCTTTTATTTTTTAAATTGTAAATGTTTGTATATATATTGGGGAATGCTTTGAGTGGTGAGATAAGTCCCCCACCCGGACTTGAGGGAACTATAAGATAGGATAGTGGTATAATCATAATGTCTATCCGAGAGTAAGTTTCGGCCGTGGCATATGTGGTAACCACACTCAATTGAGGAACTTTGGAGGTAATAGTGTCAACATGAGTAGTCGTGTTTGACATTCTATCTTCAAGGAACCGACGATGTTGAGGACCTTTAGTTACACCTAACCCATCTTGGCCTCTTTAGGGCGTAGTGCGGTGGCTAATCGAGAGTAAGTCTCGGATTGGTTGATACGCGATACTACACTCAAACGAGACTTTTCTACGGATTTTGTTGGATCGGAAGTAGTTCCGTAACCCGATGATTTTCGGAGGAGGTCAATGACTTTGAGAACTTTGTAGAACCCGCAATGCAGGTACAAATAATCCTAGTACATACCATGTGGGGGGTTTCACCTTTGACTCCAACATTATACTTTAACCCCACCATGTTTTCCGCATCATGCATGCATGCACTCATTCATAAATTTTTACTCATCCAATGTCGAAGGACTTAAACAAATTTTTTTTTTTTTTTTGTAAACATTATAGAGAACATTCATTTCAAATGACACATAACAAATTTTTCTCTTTTTTCTCCTTACAAAATCCATATCTAAATGTTTACAACTAATTTGGGATAAGTTCTTCGATAACAAAAAAAAAAAAAAACAAAAAAAACATTGCATATTTTAGCATAAACACATCATGCATCATACCACATTCATAAGTTTCCAAACTCAAGTCTCATATTTTCCTGTTCTCTCTACCTCAGTCAAAGTGGCCCGGCGTATCCGTTACAAACCAACTCGTGTCTACAATACTCGGTTCAGGTTGAGAAACAAGATGGATAATTTTGAGGAAGAAAATCATATGCTCCGTGTACAGGTGACAACCATGCAAACAGAAATTGAGAAGTTGACTAGCATGGTGGCATCTCTGATGGCTACCCAGAATCAGGCGCCAGCTCCGGTACCTCAGTCTAGCAGTACCTTTGTACCTCCTCCTATTGCATCTGCGCCTCTTGGCACTCCTCAGTTTGTCATGTCTGAAGGTTACCCATGGGGCATGCCAGTTGGCTTTCTTGGGGCAGAATCACGTCCTATAATATCAGAGATTCCCCATATACAATCGACAGTGCCTATTCCTCAGCTCGGCAGTACACTTCCTCAGGTTTCTGCACCTTTGGTTCATACTACCCAGCAAACTCAAATGCCCATCTTTCATGCTGAAAGTGTAGGAGGTTATGATAGGATGGATGACTTACAGATCAAATATGATGAGATGCAAAAAGATATGAGGGCTCTTAGAGGAAAGGATTTGTTCGGACAAGACGCGCATGAACTATGCTTGGTCCCTGACGTTGTGGTCCCTCATAAGTTCAAAGTTCCGGATTTTGAGAAGTATAAAGGGAGTACTTGTCCCAAGGCTCACTTGATAATGTATGCCAGGAAGATGTCTACTCAAACCAGTAATGACAAGTTGTTGATACATTATTTTCAAGACAGTCTGACCGGTGCAGCTCTAAGGTGGTACATGGACCTTGATAGGGCTAACGTCAGTTCCTTTAATGACTTAGTCAGTGCTTTTATTCGGCAATACAATTACAATTCATATCTGGCCCCTGATAGGGATGAGTTACGAGCATTGTCACAAAAAGAGAAGGAATCTTTTAAAGAGTATGCTCAAAGATGGAGGGAGCTTGCTGCTCAGATTCGTCCTCCAGTCGAAGAAAAAGAATTGTGTAAGTTGTTTTTGCATACCTTGAGCCCATTCTTCTATGAGAAAATGGTTGGTGTTGTATCAAGAAGCTTCACCGAAATGGTGGAAATGGGAATGTGCTTAGAAGAAGGAGTCCGTCAGGGACGGTTGACAAGAGAGAAAGCTCTGACCAATACTGCCAAGAGATATGGCAATAACTTTTCAGAGAAGCAAGAATTTGAAGTTGGCATGGTGGCTCAGGGAGGACCTCATTTGAGAAACCCAGCGGTACTGCCTACCTGGTACCGCAGTGATTTAACTTGTGCTTTCCATCAAGGGGCCCCTGGTCATGATGTAGAACGTTGCTACCCTCTCAAGAAAGCTGTTCAGGATTTAATCCGTGACAATATGCTATCTTTCAAGGACGAGAACCCTAATGTTCAAGGTTCATCCTCTGCTTAATCATAGGTCCCTGTCATATTCAAGATTATCAAGAAGCTTGTCCCTAGGATCACTAGGCCTTTTATTCTTCCAATTGCAATTTCTTTCTTGCCAAGCATTTATTTGCATTTTAAAGTTGTATCTTTTAATTAAAATTTCTAAACAATAAGCATGCATATTTTGGAATTCATCCATTCGTATTCACTCTTTTTTTGTACCATCATAAATGATAATGTTTTTCTACTTCACTTTTCTTGTTTACAAACTTGAGGGGAGAATGATGTAAATTAAATGTTTAAAACTGCTGATATATGCTTTCATTAGTAAGACCCGGTTGATGATGTAAGGCATTGTTTCACTTCCCAAACACTGGAGAAATAAGGAGATAATCCGCAGTCAACCCCTTTGAGCCAGAAGTTGGTGTTTCTTCAGTAGACAAAACTCACAATAACATGTGGCAGTCACAAACATCCT
This sequence comes from Trifolium subterraneum, assembly GCA_951799995.1. Lineage (NCBI taxonomy): Eukaryota > Viridiplantae > Streptophyta > Magnoliopsida > Fabales > Fabaceae > Trifolium > Trifolium subterraneum. Next base: position 41,485,791 of record OX637463.1, on the reverse strand, counting down.
ACACCAAAACAAAAAAAAACAACAACAACAACAAAAAGCCCGCTAAGTAAAAGACTTAGGCAAAATTCAGGGCATCCCGATGGACCACAAAATCCAAAAGAATTGGTCCATGCAAAAATTAGCGATTAAGAGCTCAAATGTTGTGAAAAAAGTGATTGTCACTTCAAGAATCTCGTCAAAGCTTCGACCAAAGTGTCAACCTCAAACATCATTGTCAAAATAAATCCTCTTGTCAACCAAAGCGTGTCTGATGAATTATTTGAATATATGGGGTCAAATGGTTGATTTTTCTGAGCACGGTTATGATTGAATGATTGTTGGGGAGATGGTAGGTGATGAGATTGTGGGTATTGTGGTGGTAGTGCTATGGCTGCAATATGTGGATATTTGAAGGTGACATGGCATACTTCATTATTGTGGAAATATTAAACCAAACTCGCATAGGAATAGGAAGATAAAAGGCTCCAAAGGTGAGGGTTCAGAGTTGTGAAAATGGCCAGAAACTTAGAAAATATTTCTAAGTGTTTCACAGTGATAATTTTTAGTTTTGATGGCCATTTTACTATATGATCCAAGTTGATTCAGCTCAAATGTTCAACATCCAAGTTGCAGTATGCCATGTCCTCTTCCCATTGATATCAAGAGCGTGGGTTTTTGTTGCTTGAGGACGAAGTTACGAATTTTCAATTAAGCCATGGTAGGGCTGATTTTGAGATCAGATTACAAGTTATTTTTTCTTGGTCCAAACAAAGGTGTGGCCTCATGATCCACAAAACTTCTCATGTGAACCTTCTATTTTCAGTTTTTACTGATGTTTAGCATGATCAACATTTCATTACACAAGGAATCCATGCATTGCCCAAGTTTCATACCACAAATGGATCAAAAGTGAAAAGCTCTTTTTGCCAAAATCTCCAAAATCTTGCTTTATGTCCATGAGGCTTGTGAATACCATTTTCTCTGAAAACACTTCACCTATGCATCAGAAGCAAGGTAAAATTCCTTCAATGAACCTCCAAACATTTCATTTTGCCAATGAATTCAAAAGAGCACCAAAGACATTTTTGAACCAAATCTCAAATTGCAAGCAAAGCAGCCTCAACTTATGCTTCAGGGACACTCCATGTATGATCCTCAGACAAATTTCGACCTCTATAAAAGGCCCTCAAGCCTCAGAACTCATGATCCAGAAATTCACCCAAAAAAAGCTCCATTACTACACTTGTAAAAAACCATAATTTCGAAACTTGCATTTCATCCAAATTTCCTCTACTTTCTCTATCAAATAACCATCCATACATCATAAAAAAGCTTCTGTATGCATTTATCATCAACTGTAACACCTCCATTACCATCTCCCAATTCCCATTTTTTGTCACTTTCAACTTGAATTGGGTAGAACATTTCAGAAGGTTTCAAGGAAAAATAACTATACCATTACACTCCTGGAGACTCAAGGAAGCTAAAGGGATCTTTATTTCTCATCTGTAACTGGAAAGAAGAGGCATTGGACCTTGCTCCAATTGGTAAATTTTCGTGACTTTGAACTCCATCATACATGCATTATTTTTGAACGATTTGTGAAGAAACAATGTAGACCATAATGTGAGTAGTGAAAGCCCTATGCTTGTGAGTTCTGTTTGTGCTTAAATAATACTTAAGTTGTGTTTGAATTTTTAGGGTTCTTACTTTAATCTAAAAAATTTGATTGTTGGAATAAGAATTAATAAAAGTTAAATGTTTATTCATACTCCTGATGAAATTCTGAGCAAAATCGTATATTCATTTGTCATTTTTGATGCAAAAACGGAAAAGTTCAAAAAATCACCATTGTTGTTATTTGAGAGAAAAAAAACACGATGAGGAAGAAGGAGAAATGGCTCCTTTCCTTTTTTCAAATATCAGTGTTACATTATATATATTTAAAGTTATTTCACTAACAAACGCGCGCCTTGGCACAGTTGGTGTGCTTTCTGCCTAACCATGTAGAGGGCATGGGTTCAACTCCCAGCTGCCCCTCTTTTTTTGTTTTTCTATAATTTTATTTTCTTTTATTTGTTCAAATATTATTAAAAATATCTAAAATTCCCAAAAATATATTTCTTTATTTTCTTTATTAAAAAATACAAAAAAGGATCAAAAACATGTTTATTTATTTTTTTCATGATGCTTGTGTCTAAGTCCAAAGGGAAATTTTTCGTTAACCCCGTGTTTCGTTGTTGTTTTTTTTGCGCTTTTGCTTATTCTCTATTTTTGACCTTGAAATAAAAATCATTGTTAAATATAAAAAGAATGAAAAAAGGAGTGGTCTGGCGGATGATTTTTCACTCTCCGGTGACTTCGGATTTCCTGCCGGATGGCTTGCAGTCCGAATAACCGACGTTCTAAAAATACAAATTTTTCTTAAAATAATAAAAAGCAAAAACATTCAAATATTTTCAAAAAAATAAATCTTTTATAATAAACCTCGACTTTCGTCGAGAAATCCTTTTTCAAACTTTTTTCAATAAACGGTCTAACCCACTTAAGCATATTTAAATATTTTCACAAAGACTAAAAAATGCAAAAACAATCCAAATTTTTTGCCGCTTGGCTTTTCAATTTCAAACTTTTTTTCTTTCTCAAGAGAGTTTAGACGTGAGTCATTTCTAGTTGAAATTCATCTCCCCACGACATATGGCAGGGAAAGATATAAACTTTTCAGTATGTTCGTGGCGGATTAAAAAGGAGTTTAAACTTAAGATGACGACTCGTCTTTCCTCCTAAAATCAATCAAACAAATCACTTTACAAATTTTACCCTGAACTACGAGATTTTGATCCCTCGCGGGTACGTAGTGCAAAAGACCTTGTGTCTTCCCAATTCAAAATTAATAAAACTTTTTTTCTTTTGAATATCCCAAAAATTAATAAAAAAAAATTCTCTCATCATTACCCAATCGTTTATAAGCAAATTTTACAAGCAAAACATTTTTTAGCACAAAAATACATATTTTACAAGAGGTTGCCGTAGAGTACTACGGATACATAGGATGCTAATACCTTCCCTTTGTATAACTAACCCCCGAACCTTAAATCTCTAAAAATTATTATGGGTTTATTCGATCTTTTCCCTTTCCCTTGGATAAATTAAAGTTCGGTGGTGAATCATAATTTTTGAGAACCAAAGCTAACCAATAGCTTGGCGTCCGAAAATCACCGCGACAGAAATGGCGACTTCACTGGGGACTCCCCAAGAGGGTTGAGCCTAACTTGTATATATGTTATATTTGTGCTATTATTTTTTCTTGTATATTTTATATTGTTTTATATGCTTATATGTCTGGGTTTAATATTTATGAGAGAAAAGTCCTCTACCCGGATTTGAGCAAATACTTAAGATAAGTTAGTGGTTGAGTGTTGGCCTTCTTGGTGGATACCTCGTAGGGTTGACATGAAAACCACGCCTAGAGTAGACCCTCTTGAAAATATTGTTGTCTTGCGAGGATTCGCAATGGCGATGATATTTTCTCGTTGGATCCATGACTCTAGGGACCTTTTTTTACAAAGAATAAAATTTAAAATCATGTTTTTGGGTTTTTGCTATTTTTATTAGATTAAATAAATCACATAAATGAAATCAAGAAAAGAAATAAAATAAAATCAAAAGAGACAGAGGGGGGGGGGGGGGGGCAAATATAAATTAATGGGTGCAGATTGTAAAAGTCAGGTTTGGCCCAAACAGGGGGCCCAGTCGCTGGTTATCAAACAAAAAAAACATGAAGATGATCTCAGCCGTCTGATTTGATCAGACGGTCTTGATGATATCCTGGTGATGGATGATCATGACTGTCTGATTAAGATCAAACAGTCTTGGCTTGATAACAGGAAAGAAGTATTGTGGCTGTTTGATCAAAGATCAAGGGCAGATATGAAGTTGGCGCAAGGCAGGCACGATGCAGGCACGCGCAGGGGATCGCAGGCCATATATATTCCAAACCAACCGTATCCCTTTATTTTTTCCAGATTTTTCTCTCTCTTCTCTCAGCTTATCTCTCTCGATCTCTTTCCCTTCCTTTAGTTTTTTTTTTCAAATCTTAAATCCAGTTACTCTAACAACAATCAACCAACACAAACATAAATCAATGTAAAAAGGTAAGGAACAAATCGAAAGCCAAAACGCATGTATGAAAATCAAACCGAGAGAGAGAACGGCGAATGAAGGTTGGCCGGCGAGAGAGAGAGAGAGAAAGCGATGGCCAGATGCGGTGGTGCGGTTTCGCAGCGTGCGGTGGTTCGCTTTTGGCGTCGGACTCGTGGCTAGTAGCGGCGATGGCAATTTGCTCTTCCTATCCTTTTTCGCCGATCTGCTTCTTCTCGTTCCAGTCCTTGCAAATTTGCCTTTTCTTTTGATTTATGTTTTGATTGTTGTTGGTGATGGGTCTGCAGGGTGGTGGTTATTGGTAGTGATGAGTTTTTGATGTTGATGAATTGATATTGAAGGTTGAAAAGAGGACTAGTGCTGGTGGTTGTTAGTATTTTGGAATTTCAATTAGGTTTTGAAACCAATGTTGATTGATTGATTTTTGGAATGATATTATATGGGTTTTAACTTGAGTTATGATGGAATGAGAAAATTCCCCTTTGGTTTGATCCTGCCTTCAATACGTGTGATTCCTATTAACTTCTCCTCCTTCTGCTTGTTTGACTTTGGGAATAATAATAATCAATAATAACAATGAATAAATAAAAATAATAAAAATGACAAATAAAAATAAAGTTACAAAACAAATGCAAAAATCTGGAAAAGATGGGATTTGATCCCAAGACCTTGCACTCACAACTCTTTGAACACTTTCTTCACTACCAAATGGGCTAACTCACATATTCAAAGAAAAATGCAATAGTAAACCATATGATAATAAAAACGGGCAAAATTTAGGGTACGACAGCTGCCCCTATTTAATTATATTTCACACGGGGACATGATTGACGGCTGTCTTCATGTACTCGTGGTGGAAAATAATTAAATACGAAAGGACCCAAATTTTGTCTAGGAAGGGTGTACTAGGACAGGACTCTTAAATTGCTAGCCAAACAGAGATAAGACTCTAAGCTGCCAGCGAGAATGACACTCTAAGTTGCCAGCCAAACAGGGATGTAACTCTAAACTGCGCGAATGGGACTCTAAATTGTCAGCCAAACAAAGATGGAACTCTAAACTGTCAGCGCGAATGAGACTCTAAATTGCTAGCCAAACAAGGGTGGTGCTCTAATTTACTAAATAAGATTGGACTCTTACAATATGGATGAGACTCCGAAAATACCAAATAAGAATGGGACTCTAAACAAATAGTTAGACCTTTGCAGACTCAGGCGTCATTGCTTAGATCGAAAGGGTAAACAAATTCGGGAATCATTGTCTACATGGGAAAGATGAGTAGATCTTTGCAGACTCGAGCATCATTGCTAAGATTGAAAAGGCAGACAAGCAGATTCGAGCATCCTTGCTTGGATTGAAAAGATAGATCAGCAGATTCAAGCATCCTTGCTTAGATTGAAAAGGCAGACAAGCAGATTCGAGCATCCTTGCTTGGATTGAAAAGATAGATCAGCAGATTCAAGCATCCTTGCTTAAATTGAAAAGGCAGACAAGCATATTCGAGTATCATTGCTTAAATTGAAAAGGTAAGCAGATTCGAGCATCATGCTTATATTGGAAAGATAAGTAGACTCAAGCGTCATTGCTAAGATCAAAGAAGACTTGCAGGCGATATCAGAGGTTGACACCCATCCACGTATAAAATGAACGTCGACTGGGGTTGTTCCAAGAAAAGGGTTACATGGAAAAAGGGTTTGTTGGGGAGCAAGAATTGATTTAGACCTTTATGAAAAGTCACAAGATCTTTGCATATGCTATGTATGTTTGCTGTATATGTCTGTTTATGCATGACAATTTTTGATGCATTGATGCATGATGGATGCATGAAATACTGGTAAAGGTTGGGCTTTGCGGACACCAATGATATTGGGCCTTAAGGGAATGTCAATGGATATTGGCCTTTGGATGTTTTTGGTTTGAAAGCTTTTCGGTGAAAGTAATTTCAATTTCATTGGAAGATTTGGGGATCTTAAAGCACAAGTAAAATGCAAGATACATGAATGATATGTTATGATGAATGCAATGCGATGCATGGTTTGATGCTAGAGTGTTGTAGATATAATTGATGCAGGATGCATGGCTATGATTTGGAATGTTCCTCAAAAGGTCCTTCGTGATGGGCAATGGAAAAGGTGAGAAGGTTTTTTTTTTTTTTTTATAGCATGATTCCCCGACACCCTAGTTGGACTCAACGGTCGCTGAGGTATGACAACATTTACATGACCAACTCGAAAGGATGGAGAGGGCTTGCCCTTGCTTTAGCCAATTTTTTTCCATTTTTCTTTTTATTTTCTTTTTTTGAAAATCCCTAACTTTTGCCTAGACCGCTCTTTCGAGTTTTCGGTCCACCGGGAGTGTATTTCCTTTTCCGTGCCCCTAATTTTTACCTGGATCGCCTTTTCAGGTTTTCGATCCACCGGGACGCTCTCTATTGCCTAAGTCGCCCTTTCGGGTTTTTGACTTAGCGAGCTTTGGTTTTCTTTTTTCTTAGGCATTATATCTTTGGTTGCATCAAACTTAGAATTAGAACTCCTCTCCATCCATGAGGTGATAAATACAGGCTGCTCCAATATTTGAATCTTTGATAGGTGTGCCCCGACACTTGAATTTTGAAATGAATGTACCTGGTTGATTGGCGCTTTAAAAGTTTAATCCATTCTTGAAATATCTTGACCCCGATCAATAAGTACTCCAAATGATGTGCCCCTCGATTATAGGGATTTGCTCTTGATTAGTAGGACCCCTGGGTGATTTGCCCCTTGTTAGGAATGTCGTGCAATTATTCACCTTTTGATCAGACCCTTGTTGAAGTTCCCTCGATGCCAAGTATTGATTCGCGAGTGAAATTGTTTCTCTTGAAAAGTAATTTCGACGTAATGCACATGTAAGTTTTGAATTTGAAATTTTGTTTTAGCTATGTACAATGGATGATATTTGGCCAGAAGATCGGCACAATTGAAAGTGATAGAAATGGGAGAAAAATTGTTACAAACGTGAGGAGTCAGTTTAACAATTTTGTTGAATATGCTTGTATAGCTAACCTAGCTTCAGTTAGGTCTTTTGAGGGTTATAACGTGGCCTGGTTCACGGTTTTAAGAAACACAGGATATAAGGCTCAAAATATTATTTTAACCCTCCCAATCTACATTGATGTTCTTCATTCCTAAGTTCAATTAACTCAAAATATGTCTTTGGTCGGCAAGAGAATTTAATTAGTTATTGTGATGGAGGTAAATACAGTGGTCGAAGTACTGATGAGACTCTTGAAGTGGCAGTCACTTATTTTAGTTGACAGGCTTGTTTTCATTTTTTTTTTTTGCATGGACCGATTCTTTTGAATGTGCGGCCCATCGGGATGCCCCATCTTTTTGCCTAAGTTTTTACTTAGCGGGCTCTCTCCCCCTTTTTTTTAACAGCTCTCATGAGGTTTTTGCTTTTAGCTCGGCAAGTTATGACTGCCACATCAACGATTATGTGTTCTATCCTTTCGTTATTCCCTCCATGTTGAATGATGTACACGAGGGAGATAATGTGCTTAAACCTCTTACTGAAGTGATTAACTGGATTGATTCTCTTGCATCGGAATGCATCATTGAGTTTAATTGTAAAACTACCCTGCCCCTGGTTAAGATTAAGGTTATTTAGGAAAATAGAAAGAACACCGACTTCGGGCTCAAAGGGGTTGACTACGGATTATCTCCTTATATCTCCAGTGTTTGGGAATTGAAACAATGCCTTACATCATCAGCCGGGTTTTACTTATAAAAGCATGTATCAGCAAATTCCATCATTTGTTTACATCATCCTCCCCACCAAGTTTGTTAACATGTGAGAAGTGAAATAAAAAGAGAGAGATGACATAAGAAGAGAGTGAATATGAATGGATAGATTGAAAATATGCATGCGAATTTCATTAAAACACTTGATCAAAAGATAACAATTTTAAGAAACCAAACAAAACTTAGCAGGAATGAAATTACAACTGAGAATGAGAAACCTAGTAATCCTATAAATGAGTTTCCTCGTTGGACCATTGACTTTGAAGATGCCCCTTGGCGTTCTCTGACTTGTAATGGGTGACCATTTGAGAAGAATATCACTCCTTGAAAGACAACAACTTTTGATCAATGAGTTCCTGAACCTTATGCTTGAAGCCCCGACAGTTCTCGATGTTATGCCCGAGTGCCCCGGCGTGGTAATCACAGCTAGCATTCACATCAAAGGTTGGTGAGTATGGTGGTTCCACGGGGGGAAGAGGTTTTAGCTTAACCATCCCTTTTTGCAACAAGTATGGTAGAATTTGACCATATGGCATGGGTATGTGATCATAACGTATGTTTCTCCTCTTACGGTCATTCCTGGGTCCAGGTTGATTCATTTGCTGCTGAGGTATCGCCAGTGGCTGTTGAGGCAAAGGTGTATGATGCAACTGTTGTGGACGTTGTCCTTGGGCTATGGCTACCACATGAGGATATTGATAGTGTGGCATAGGAGCGAAGGGTGGTTGTGATGATCCTATCACAACAGCATTAGCCTCGCCATCTTTCTTCTTTGGGTCATTGTTAAAGGACTTCTTTGCCCCATCATGATTATTGGAGTCACCTTGTATTTTTCCGCTCTTCAATCCCTCTTCTATTCGTTCACCGATCAGAACTATGTCAGCAAAACCTGACGATATGCTCCCGATCATCTTCTCATAGTAGGGCCCTTGTAAAGTGCTCATAAATGTGTCAACCAATTCTCTTTCCAACAAAGGTGGTTGCACTCGAGCAACCAATTCCCTCCACCTTTGAGCGTAATCTCTGAATGATTCACCACTCTTTTGAGAAAGCTTTTGCAATTGCATGCGGTTGGGAGCCATGTCCAGATTATACTTGTATTGTTTCATGAAGGCATCAGCGAGGTCCTTCCATGTCTGGATTTGGGTTCTCTCCAGTTGCATATACCAATCCAAAGATGCCCCACTCAAACTGTCTTGAAAGACATGAATCATGAGCTTCTCATCGGTAGCATAAGCAGCCATCTTCCTACAAAACATCTTCAAATGATTCCTTGGATAGTGAATCCCTTTGTACTTTTCGAAGTCAGGCACTTTGAACTTTGGGGGGACGACTACGTCCGGTACTAAACACATGTCCAAAGCGTCGGATCCGTAAGCGCCAAAACCCTCTATAGCTTTCAACCTTTCTTCCAAGGCTTGATACACTTGAGCAGATTCAACACCTTGGTGAGCATTGACGGGCGTAGCTTGGTGTGGCATAGAACATCCCACAACTTCAGTAGTGTGATTGGGTGAACTATTTCCAACTTGAGGAATGTTCTCCTTACTTGCCATAGCTTGGAAGATCTCAAGGAGCTTGTCCATCTTTCCTTTTACCGAGTCAACATCTTCCCTTAGTGTCTTATGATTCTGTTCTAAATTTTCCATGATCCTCTTACAATTAGCACGTGTTCTGCGAGAGTGTCGGAGAGCAGGCCGGTAGGATGGCGGTTTAGGTTTGCAGGCCAGCTGTTTTATGAGCTTCAAAGGGAAAGGAAGGGAAATGATATGAGTTTTTTGAGTATGGGATGTATGTATGCAGATGTATGAAAATGCATGGATATGCAAAAAGATTTTTTTTTTAAGTTAGAGGGTATGTTAAAAAGTTTTTATGACATGCTATGATGTGACGAGATTGAATAAGGTCAGGGTGTAACCCCAAGGATGTATTTGTAGGGTCATTGGAAGTTGACAAAACATAACCTAAATGGAGGGCTCCCTATGAGAGGTTAGTTCTAAGTATTTACTACCCAATCCCTTCACATGTGGGTTCTTGGGTTTTTGTTTGTTCAAATGCGACAATCAAGGTCACGGCCCTCATTCGAAACTTCCCCACGAAATTGAACTAGCCAATTTGTGGAAAAACCTCAAAGGGTCTCCCTTAGGTAGAGTTTAATGGGTTCTAAACAAGGTCCCTAGAGTCACGGACCAAATTCAAAATTTCGCCAAGCGGATGGGCTAGCCAATTCCTGACAAAACTTTTGAACCGATCTACTCTAGGCGGAGTTTTTGTAAATCACCCATTGGGATGTACATCCCATAGGCCCATACTACTGACTCCTTACTTAAACTTAGGGTTTTACTCAAGCTCGGGTATAGAGCTTCTCTCAAATAATAAATCCAACTCACAATTGATATATATTCAGAAAAAATAACCAAAATATAAAATAAATACAAGAGCAAGAAGATAATAATAAGATAAGACATTTAAGAACACAGGAAATCATGCAAGCAAACAAAATATACTCAACCCTAAAACTAACAAGGATAGGTTTGACTCTCTAAAGTCCCCAGTGAAGTCGCCAGCTGAAGCGGGTGGAAAAATGCGTGAGCGGAAAGAGCTCGCTAGACAGTAAAGTCGCCACCGAACTTTATTTATTCCCGTAGGAAAAGGAAAATATCGATAAAACCTTAAAATAATAGAAAGATGGTCATCGCAACCATTTCCAGGTTCGGGAGTCGATTATGCGAGGGGAAGGTATTAGCACCCCTCACATCCGTTGTACTCAACGGGAACCTTCTCGTTAATTTTAGGGTTAAAAAAAAAGTGTTTAATTTGCTTGCATGATTTTAATTAATTATTATATACAAGGGGGAAAAAGTTAGTTTTTTATTAGTGTGTTTGACAAGATGTATGAATCTCGCTCCTACGTATTCCCGGGTGCAATGGGAAATTCAAAGCTACACGCAGTTCTGAGTAGAAAATGTTTGTGTGTTGGTTGATTTTAGTTATGAAAAGATTTTTGTTTTTTTATATTTTGACTGTGCTAAAAATATTTGATGTGTTGGAGTTATTTTTAGATGTGGAAGACGAACAACTTGTCGACAAAGCGTAACGCTAAGCCCCCATTTGTTCAAGAGACCAACGAATGTACATTCATCAATCCCCTCTTTATTCCAAGATTTTTTCATTAAAATATATTTGATGAGATCCTGGTGATGGATGATCATGACTGTCTGATTAAGATCAAACAGTCTTGGCTTGATAACAGGAAAGAAGTATTGTGGCTGTTTGATCAAAGATCAAGGGCAGATATGAAGTTGGCGCAAGGCAGGCACGATGCAGGCACGCGCAGGGGATCGCAGGCCATATATATTCCAAACCAACCGTATCCCTTTATTTTTTCTAGATTTTTCTCTCTCTTCTCTCAGCTTATCTCTCTCGATCTCTTTCCCTTCCTTTAGTTTTTTTTTTCAAATCTTAAATCCAGTTACTCTAACAACAATCAACCAACACAAACATAAATCAATGTAAAAAGGTAAGGAACAAATCGAAAGCCAAAACGCATGTATGAAAATCAAACCGAGAGAGAGAACGGCGAATGAAGGTTGGCCAGCGGGAGAGAGAGAAAGCGATGGCCAGATACGGTGGTGCGGTTTCGCAGCGTGCGGTGGTTCGCTTTTGGCGTCGGACTCGTGGCTAGTAGCGGCGATGGCAATTTGCTCTTCCTATCCTTTTTCGCCGATCTGCTTCTTCTCGTTCCAGTCCTTGCAAATTTGCCTTTTCTTTTGATTTCTGTTTTGATTGTTGTTGGTGATGGGTCTGCAGGGTGGTGGTTATTGGCAGTGATGAGTTTTTGATGTTGATGAATTGATATTGAAGGTTGAAAAGAGGACTAGTGCTGGTGGCTGTTAGTATTTTGGAAACAATGGTGGTGATTGAATGGGAGTGAATGGGAGGCGCAGACTGCAGTAGCAATGTTGCTACTTATTTATTTTTTTGTGTTTTCTTGATTCGGTGATCTCTACTGCGTTTGTATTTTGGGTTCTCATCCCCCCCCCCCCCCCCCCGCCCCCCCCCCCCCCCCTTCACAGTGTAGAGTCTTGAATTTTTATGGGATTGGAATTTCAATTAGGTTTTGAAACCCATGTTGATTGATTGATTTTTGGAATGATATTATATGGGTTTTAACTTGAGTTATGATGGAATGAGAAAATTCCCCTTTGGTTTGATCCTGCCTTCAATACGTGTGATTCCTATTAACTTCTCCTCCTTCTGCTTGTTTGACTTTGGGAATAATAATAATCAATAATAACAATGAATAAATAAAAATAATAAAAATGACAAATAAAAATAAAGTTACAAAACAAATGCAAAAATTTGGAAAAGATGGGATTTGATCCCAAGACCTTGCACTCATAACTCTTTGAACACTTTCTTCACTACCAAATGGGCTAACTCACATATTCAAAAAAAAATGCAATAGTAAACCATATGATAATAAAAACGGGCAAAATTTAGGGTACGACAGCTGCGCGCCGCGTAGTTGACAGATGCAGAGGGTCAAAGTTCTGATACCTGCGCGCCGTGCAGAGGATGCCACGCGCCGCGCAAGCTTATACGTGAAGAAGAGGAAAGTGGGTTCTGATGTATGCGCGCCGCGCAGCTTCATCACGCGCACCGCGCAGTTGGGCTCACGCGCCGCGCAAGGGCAAATCCTATATATGTCCAAGTCATTTTCTGGAAAAGAGTTGGACACTTGGAGAGAGAAAACGTGATAATTGAGTGCTATTGGTTTTAGATCTAATTTTCTGAACTCATGTATTCCTTCCTAACTTCTTGTGTACTCTTAGACATGAGTAGCTAATCCTTCAAGGATTTGGACTCCTAGGTGAACTTTTGAATACTATGTTGTGATAATTTGACTTGTATCATTTAATCAATTTCTTTATGATTCTATCCATTTTCTCTATGCTTAATGCTTTACAAATCTTGATCAAATTTGTGATGATTCGTGTTGTTAATTCATTATGGGAGTAATGATTAGTAATTGACTTGAGAATAATGGAGCAATCATCAACTCCTTTAGAGATAGAGAATTGATGATTGTGATTAGGAAATAATGTTTTTCAAAGCCTTAATTAATCACAAATCAATCTAAGAGATTAGATGATTTGTGAGTAATTGAGAGACATTGAGCTCAAGAGATTAAGCCTCAATTAGTGTGTAATTTCCATCTATGAATCATAATTAGATTGATCTTTGGTACATAATATTGTCACACTATAGTATGAATGAGAGATCTAAAGGAAGTCCAATCCACCTTTCTCGTCAAGTAATTCGATACATTTACAATTGTGAATTTTGAGCAAAACCCCCCTTGTTACTGTGCAAACTTATATAACACTTGATACTAGTTTTATTGACCTTGTTGGATAATACAATCCTCGTAGAGACGATCTTTTCTATACTATAATTTGAGAAACTCGTTCACTTGCGAGAAATATTTCATCAATAATATGGGCAATGGCTGCTCCACTGACTCCCAACTGGAATGCGAACATAAGTAATGGATCTAAAATGATATTTGTTACATCTCCAATAACTACAGTTAAACTTCAAACCTATGTGGCCAATGAATGCAGTATCAATGAGAGAAGCAATAGGATCTGCTGCTAAAGCCATAATGGTAGGGACTGAAATCTGCATTATTTCAAGGCCTAATTCATCCTTTCTAAGAGCATTCCTGGAAGCATTACAAAATATATATGGCCAATTCAATACATATCATTGATGCTTAATGTATAAGTTATTTTTACAACAAAAGATAAAATAAGTCAAATTGCTTTTATATAAGCTATTATAAGATGTTTTCATAAATTATACTAGTGAACATATGGAAATTAGCTGGAAATAATCCATAGACATTACAAATATTTCAATTCATCATTTTATTTACATTGATATTTTTGATCCAGCCCTTTCTCTTAACCATGTTACCAAAACATTAAGGACCACAACAAAATAAACTTTTAAAAGAACATACATTCTCAAATTAATTATACAATACAATATAGCAAAGAAAATATACATTCCTCCAATAGAAAAGGAGCTTTATAATCGAACACTTTATTACAAAATCAAATAAGATAGATACACTTTCCAATTTTGACTGAGATATCTATGACTCCTTCTTAATCTTCTATCTCTGGTGATTTAATGATGACTTGTTTGATATGTGAAATCTTGTGCCAATCCTTTCCTACTTTTGGATGATATCTTCTGCATAATTCATCACAATCTTCAATTTTCAAATATTCAAGGTTTTTAAGTTGATGCAGGTCATTCGGGAGCGAAAGCAATTTCGGACAATAAAAAATCATAATTGCTTTTAGACATGTTAGAGTTGAAAGCCACTCAGGAAGTTCATCGAGATTGCCACAATCAACAAGCTCCAGTGTTTGTAATGTGGTCACACATCCTTGCAACCATTGAGGAAAACTCACCAGTTGAGGCAAACTTGTTAGACCTAGCAACTTCAGTTTTAAATTGGAGATGTCACTGTCATGGTCCAATGATAATTTCAACTTATTGCAATTACCAATCAACAAACTCTCTAAGTTTGGAATAGCGTGAAATGGCAAAGATTTTAGATTCCCACAAGAAGTAACGTCCAGATATTTAAGATTCGGAAGTCGTATTCCTTCAAACAATGACTCCAAATAATCACAAGCATAGAAAGATATTTGTTCTAGAGAAGTCAACTTCGCAATCTCTTTGTCTGGAAAGTTAGATTGCATTGTGGTAATAGTTAAGTGTCGAAGGCTGATCAAGTTTCCTATTCCATTAGGTAATGTTTGAAGATTTGTGCATCCATCGAGTCTCAAAGTGTGGAGACTCTGAAGTTTGCACACTGAATTAGGAAGACTCTTCAATTCTTCATTAAGCTCAAGATTGAGATATCTCAAATGTTTTAATTTACCAATGGAATGGGGTAAACTCACATATGTAGAACGACTTATTTTCAAAACCCGCAAAAATTTACACCTTGACACCAAAGTATACAAGAAAGCTTCGTTGTTGGCTCCTATAGGAAAAAATATTGCTCTCAATCGAGTTGGAACTGATGTTTGGCCAAGAAGATCATTTTTACTAAATGACAAATACATGACATTCTCAAATATATTTTCATTATGCAATTTCACGAATTGAAATTCATCTTTTGCGACATATAATGCTAGATCATGCACCAAGTCATGCATTTTAAAGAAGCAAACTTTACCAAAGTCAACAAAATCTTGAATAAAAGATCTCGACAGTAGATCATGCAAAAGTTGATTGCCAACGTCATCGATTGTTTTACCCCTTTTTGGTGATGGAAGAAAACCAAGTGCCTCCCATAACACAGTAACTTCAAAATTAGAAAGTCGAAAGTCCTTTTCAAAGAGGGAGAAACAAGCAAAACATGATTTTAAATAAGAAGGCAATTGATCATAACTTAATTTGATAGCAGGCAAAATATCATCATCTTTTTGTGGTAAATTCCAAATCTCATTGTCCCTAACAAGCTTCCAATCTTCTATATCAAATTTTAAGAACAGTGAACTCCCCAATGTTCTTAAGGCCAAAGGAAGTCCTCCACATTTTTGCACAACTTCTTTTCCAATCTCCATTAATTCTGGATAATTTTTCACTTCTCCTTCTTTAAAAGCCCATTTGACAAATACAGATAAGGAATCCTCTCTGGACAGCCCTTGCAATTCTTCCTTACAGGAGGTACCCATCACATTAGCTACAGTGTGGCTGCGTGTAGTCACTAAGACTTTACTTCCTTCAGCACCTGTGAATCCTTGTATTATATCTTTCAATTCTTCCCATTTGACACGATCCTCATTCCATACGTCATCCAAGACGAGCAAGAACTTTTGACCAACAAGTTTGTTTCTTAGATGATTTTGTAGTTGCTCCACATCAAAGTTTTCTTGGTGAATTGGGTTGGAATTAGAAACACTAGCAGAGTTGAGGATTTTAAGGAGCACATTCTTAAGTTCAAAATCATCAGAGACACATACCCACATTTTCAATGGAAAAGACTCAACTACACTCTTATCATTAAATACACATTTTGCAAGGGTAGTCTTTCCCAAGCCTCCAATTCCAACAATAGGAATAACAGAGAGACTTTTATCACCACCATCTTGCAATAAGCCATTAATGATTTTTTGTTTGTCATGTTCCCTACCTATCACATCAGACTCATTTACATGGGAATGAGTCATTTCCCGCCTTTGCACAACGCGATTATCACTTTCATTGATTTGAAGGCCAAAATTAAGCCTATCAGCAGCAACCTTATTGAATCTCTCTTTAATATCTTTGATTTTATGAGCCATTTTAAGGCGATAAACAAGAGGATTAGAACTTGAGCAGTAACGACGTACCTTTCTTCCAATGCTACCTGAAGTGTTGACAACGTGCTTTCTTAATGCCTCACACTCAAAATCGTCGATTACATCTTCGGCATCATTGAAGACGCGCTTGATCTGTCTCAGCCATTCACGGAGTTGATTATTCTGCCACTGCTTTTGTTCGGCATCTAGGAGCACAGCTTTGATGAGTGACGCGGTATTTTTGATATCTCGCAGATGGTCGTAGACGCCAAGGGCAAGAGATGCTTCTTCAACAGCACGAGAAGCAACCTTACCGATGAATGACTCAGCGAGACTGAACAGGAGTGATTCAGCCATGGAAAATGGTTTTTGTATGGGACTGGAAAGAGGAAGAAGCGAAAGAAAAAGCAATAAGGTTCTAAAATACAATTGCAAATCAATATTGAGAATAATGTTTTATAAACTTCGTTTGCAAATGACTATGGAGAATATTTGAGAACTGGAAAGAGGAATAAGAGAAAGGAAAAGCAATAAGATACTATAATTGCAAATCAATATTGAGAAAGGAATACTTGTAAATCAAGTTCTCAAGTATTAAGATTCTACCATGAGAAAGGAACAAGATTCTATATTTGCAAATCAAAGCAATGGTTTCCTTTCTCTTATTCCTCTTTCCAGTTCTCATTATAGATTCTCCATACGAAAACCATTTTCCATGGCCGAATCACTCCTGTTCAGTCTCGCTGAGTCATTCATCGGTAAGGTTGCTTCTCGTGCTGTTGAAGAAGCATCTCTTGCCCTTGGCGTCTACGACCATCTGTGAGATATAGAAAACACAGTATTCTCAATATTGTTTTGCAATCGAAGTTTATAAATTCAAGTATTCTCAATATTTGAAAAAGGAATAAGATTCTATAATGAGAAAAAGAGGAAAAGCAATAAGATTCTATAATTGCAAATCACTACTGAGAATGTGGAATACTTGTGAACTGGAAAGAGGAATACACTAATTTTTTTATCGACATACTCATAATTGTGTTACATCTTTTTTTTTTAACAACTTAATGAATCTAAGGATACACAAGGCGCCAAGCTTAGCTAACATAGCTGAAATGTAGTTAGTGTTACCACAATAACTTGTTGAACAAGTTATCTGTTAGTTAAACTAGTGTTGTTATACACTATATGCAGTTGCATAATAGATAGCAGACAGCCTTCTATGTGTATAAATAGATGATGTACTAGCTTGAATCATTAATGAATGAGATCATTTTTAGCTCAATCGTCCAATTCATGATATATTTTTCTGCAGTTTGTAATAAAAGTTCTATGAAAACATACCATGATACAAACCAACTTACAGATTGCTTAGTCAATTGAGCAAGCCAGAAGTGCAAGGTATCTTCACGCACAACTACAGAGACTCGGTTTCATTTGAAAGGAAAACAAAAGTATAATGTGGGTGCTAAGCTCAATCCCCAATGTTTATATTGTTCTCTTAAGATCAAGAATATTTCAAAATGAAAGAATAGTTTTTTCAGTCCTCAATGAAATGACTTCATAATATAATAATGCATAATAATGCTAAAATTTAATAACAATAACCCTAAACATTTCTGTTCTTTCACAAAACTTCATCTTGTTACTAAGCTTGCCTTACACATACACATATACAGATTCATATCGAATAAATTAATACAGTGAAATAAAACTACCCTTAAAAAATAAAAAACAACACCTTCTAGTTCTGTAACACAGGAAATTAGTCCACACAGTAAATTAGTCCAATATTCAATCACTGCCACAAGTTCTCTGGGATTCTGTACTTAAAATTCAGTGATTTTATAACAGTATGGAATTGATCTGCTCCTGGCAGAACTAGATGATCCCGGTGGTGAGGCTTGAGACGGTTACAGTGGAATTTGCAAACGAAGTATGGAATTATTAGAGTCGTGCATAGTTATCTTTAAGGAAACTCCAAGGTCCTGATCCAATACCAATCCTGCAAATCAAAGTTGATAAATGACAAATCTTTTAAATCCTACTTCACAAACATTTATCCATTATTTGCTAAGATGGTGTGTATATATATATATATATATATATATATTAATATATATATATATATATATATATTAAATTTCCTTTTCATTTCAAATGAACTATTAGCAGTAAAGGAACAATTTTATGTGTTGCAAAAGAAGTTACCTCCAAAAGCCTGCAAATATCCTTAGACTCATGTAAATGGACAATGCAATCCAGATACCGGTGAAGCCAAGGCTTGAGGATAACATATATAAGCATAATATGCTCACCGATGCCACCATAATCTGGGAGTAATAACAAATACATAAACGATATGAGTGAGAGAAACATTACAAACAAAGAAACACACGGTGTTGGGTAACAAAGTTCGGCCAGTTTTGCATAGGTCACCTTAGGGTTTACAGTCTACCACTAGTACTTAAATATTACGGTTCATATTACAACAATTATCCATGAAATTATCAGTAAGACAGTAACTATAAGCCATACTCAAATTATGAGCCATTCAGAATATTTGTTTTCCTTGTTTTCAAAGTCAATGTCAAAGTAAGCTTGATCAACTTGAACATTACATCAGAGACTTACTTTGATTCTTATATTGAATATATAATTTTATGAACTTACCATTGAGTAAGCAGAGTATATGAAATCTGAAACTCCACAGTTGACTCCATCAAAAACAAATGCAAGAGCATTGATGGGTTGAGTGGCTGCAACATACTAGTAAGTAGTCATAGATAGGAACAAATAATCAGCTTTACAAATTAGAGAAACCAATGTAATGCTAATATATATATATATATATATATATATATATATATATATATACTTACCGGAATGCCAATACTGATAAGTTGCAGAACATTGATGTCATTCGTAAATAATCTAGAAGCAAATGGAAGTAAGCTAAAAAGAAGAAATGAAAGCAACAGTCCTAGAATCAAGCCAAGCTGCACAAACAAAATGACTTAAGTCAAGTGAATTAAGAGCATAAATATGTAATCAAATGTTATTATGGTTAATAGGTTGAAAAACCTGTAGCACACGTGAAGCAGATGCGATGACCATGTTGTAATCCCTTCTTGCAAATGCACTTGCAATAATGGCCTGAAAGGAGACTTGAAAACAAATAGTAATTCTTTGTTTTACCGATCGAGGATGCAAAAGTTATATGTTTATGAATAATTAGTTTCTTACTTGTCCAGCAACAGCCAATCCATCAGCAAGCAAAGAGGTTGCCATCCAAATCTGTAAGCAGATTTGAAATGCAGCCATTGTTGTTGATCCTTGCCTTGCTGCTAAGGATGCTGACAATGTCACACAGAATGTAACAGCTGTAACTTTAACCAATAACAGAAATCCTAATAAAACCAAGTAAATAAAAAAATGTTACATATTTATTTTGAAGAATGTATACAAAATATTGATCCGAATCAACAAGAAGTAGGAAAAATATACACATTACTTATTCAGTTCAAATAAGCCATAAGACTGTTCTGATAGGCACTGTCAGTATAGTCCCTAACCGTATTGAAATTGCACACATCCCCAAGTATGTGTGCAATTTTGATACATTCTGAGACTATAGTAACAGCGCTACACGCATTCAAGAACCAAAATGGTTGTCTTACCCATCATATTTTTAAAGCCTTACTAGAAAAAATAAGTAACAGATACGTTCAGCTGCTGGATCTTAATAAACTACGAATAAGGAAATTCTGAAGAAAAAAAAAATTAAAGGAATAAACAGAAGTTATAACCATTTTTCAGAATCTTTCGAAATTGGAAATCTTGGAAACTTGGAGGCAGAAGAACAACTTGTTTCATTAAACTCCACAACAGAATTAAGGAAATCAAGTACCTATCACATAACATAAAAAATGGATAAAATGAGAAACGTAAGTTAAATATGACTTTCTGAATTGGAATATCAAGTTTGTGATAATACATCCAGAATCAGAAACGAAGACCAAAGATGAACTTACTGGGAGATAATATGGGCAATGGCTGCTCCACTGACTCCCAACCGGAATGCGAACATAAGTAGTGGATCTAAAATGATATTTGTTACATCTCCAATAACTGCAGTTAAACTTCAAAAATTACTGAATGTTGTAATGTAGAGTGTATTTCATTTCGTATTGATATGTTAAATACGTTTTATTTCCATTAAATTAAATTTGATTCACGAAACTTGACAAAGTTTAAAAGCCTACTTCACTATTTTTTATTATGAAATTATTGAGGGGATTAGGCTTTCGTAATACAAAATGAAAGCCTATTCTCACCTCCTACGTGGGAGTCACGCTATTAACTACATTCTAACACAGATTCAGTATCATCATGATGAACAAGGTAGAGATACCAGTTCAATGTAAAGAGAAGAATGATGTACTTGTAGCATATAAAGGAGTTCTCGTATCTTTGATTCCCCTAAAAATTCCTTGTATTGCCATAGAAAGAATAACAGCTGGTGCACCAAATGACATCAATATCAAGTATTGTTGTGCTGGTTTTAACATAGGTGAATTCTGCATCCAAAACAAAAAGTGGCATTCAAAATAATGTAGTGGAATTTGAATAAATAGCGGTTATAGCAGCGCTATAGCGTTATATACCGTAGTGGAATTTGAATAAATCACACTGTTGTTGTGCGATATGCTATTTAGTACGAACAAAATAATGTCAAATAGCAGCTATAGCGACGCCATAGCACTAATGCATAGAGAAATTTGAATGAACTGCTATTATTTGCAATCCACGATTGACAGTTCTAATACCGAGGATTTGATTCATTGTAAGTGAAAAGAGATACCTGCAGATTGTTCTATATTCTCTGCTACTTCCAACTGTATTTCCTCATTAACTAAAGAGGCCTTGATAAGCATTTCTTTTACTGATGGCTCAGATTGTAATTTATCGGCGGCATCTTCCTCGGCAACTAAAGAGGTTGTAACACTAACTAGTGGAATTATTGCTATTTTTGATACTTGATTAAAAATAGCAATTGAAACTCCCACAGCAGCAAGCTCCACAGGACCTACAAAATCATCACAGTGCATACCAATTAAACCCCTTCAATTATCGTTTTTAATCCACTCTAGGCATTAATTTATACATAATCAAAACTAAAAGTGCTAACAATATAATAAGGTAAAACAAACAAACCTATGTGGCCAATGAATGCAGTATCAATGAGAGAAGCAATAGGATCTGCTGCTAAAGCCGTAATGGTAGGGACTGAAATCTGCATTATTTCAAGGCCTAATTCATCCTTTCTAAGAGCATTCCTGGAAGCATTACAAAATATATATGGCCAATTCAATACATATCATTGATGCTTAATGTATAAGTTATTTTTACAACAAAAGATAAAATAAGTCAAATTGCTTTTATATAAGCTATTATAAGATGTTTTCATAAATTATACTAGTGAACATATGGAAATTAGCTGGAAATAATCCATAGACATGTCATAAATTGTTTTCGTAAGCTCTCTCACAACTATTTATGTCAGTAGATAGACTCAAATAAGTCAATCCAAACAGACTCCAATATAAATTAGTAAAACAAAGAAAGTGGTACCTTATGCCAGAAAATAACATCAAAAGGGGCATATTTCCACTGCTTTGCACATTCAACACATAAAGAAAAGAACTTTGGCCATAAATAACTTATGGAATTTGCTTACAAAACAAGTTTATTCTCAACGCTCAGTATTCAGTAGTTGATCAACAAACACCAAAAGATAAAACTAGTTAACACCCTAAGGAATTGTTTGGATATGAAAATGAAGAAGAAAGAAAATGAATTGATCCTCAACTCAACAAATGGAAATTAAAAGGCTTCAGTGACTAAATTGATAAATAATGAAGCAGCATCCTAGAAGCAAAGGTGTACATCTTGTCATACACTAGAAATTATTATTATTTAAAACACGAAATGTCTTAAAAAATGAAATTGATTGTATCTTTCTTTAAGACCCCAGTTAAGTCCACTCTGCATAGAATGCCACTTTTCCACACGAACTAAAGAGGTCTAAAACCCCTGCAAAAAATACCATTATACATCATACACCGTATTATCATGGTTGCGTGCACAGACTCAATGAAAAGTTCGATGTCTATATGGTGTAGGAAAAACTGTCTTGTAATCTAAAAAAAAAATTATTTTATAACTGTGAAGTTGTGGTGCCCTAGATATTGTTGTCATAGAGAAACAAATATTTCAATTCATCATTTTATTTACATTGATATTTGATCCAGCCGTTTCTCCAATAGAAAAGGAGCTTTATAATCAACACTTTATTACAAAATCAAATAAGATAGATACACTTTCCAATTTTGACTGAGATATCTATGACTCCTTCTTAATCTTCTATCTCTGGTGATTTAATGATGACTTGTTTGATATGTGAAATCTTGTGCCAATCCTTTCCTACTTTTGGATCATATCTTCTGCATAATTCATCACAACCTTTAATGTCCAAATATTCAAGGTTTTTGAGTTGATGCAGGTCATCGGGGAGCGAAAGCAATTTCGGACAATTAAAAATCCTAATTGTCTTTAGACATGTTAGAGTTGAAAGCCACTCAGGAAGTTCATCGAGATTGCCACAATAAACAAGCTCCAATGATTGTAATGTGGTCACACATCCTTGCAACCATTGAGGAATACTCACCAATTGAGGCAAAGATTCTAGACTTAGCATCTTCAGTTTTAAATTGCAGATGTCACTGTCATGGTTCAATGATAATATCATCTTATTGCAATTACCAATCACCAAACTCTCTAAGTTTGGAATAGCATGAAATGGCAAAGATTTTAGATTCCCACAAGAATAAACACACAAATATTTAAGATTCGGAAGTTGTATTCCTTCAAACAATGACTCCAAATAATCACAATAGTAGAAAGTTATTAGTTCTAGAGAAGTCAATTTCGCAATCTTTTTGTCTGGAAAACTAGATTGCATTGTGGTTATATGTAATTGTCGTAGGCTGATCAAGTTTCCTATTCCATTAGGTAATGTTTGAAGATTTGTGCATCCTTTGAGTTTCAAAGTGTGGAGATTCTGAAGTTTGCACACTGAATTAGGAAGACTCTTCAATTCTTTATTATACTCAAGATTGAGATATCTCAAATGTTTTAATTTACCAATGGAGTGGGGTAAACTCATATATGTAGAATTAGTTATTTTCAAAATCCGCAAGAATTTACACCTTGACACCAAAGTATACAAGAAAGATTCATTGTTGGCTCCTATAGGAAAAACTATTGTTCTCAATGGAGTTGGAACTGGTGTTTGGCCAAGAAGATCATTTTTAAGAAATGACAAATAGAGGACACTCTCAAATATATTTTCATTGTGCAATTTCACCAATTGAAATTCATCTTTTGCCACATATAATGCAAGATCATGCACCAAATCATGCAATTTAAACTGACAAGCATTACCATAGTCAATATAATCTTGAAGAAAAGATCTTGACAGTAGATCATGCAAAAGTTGATTGCCAACGTCATCTATTGTTTGACCCTTTTTTGGTGATGGAAGAAAACCAAGTGCCTCCCATAACACAGTAACTTTAAAATTAGAAAATTGAAAGTTCTTTTCAAAGAGGGAGAAACAAGCAAAACATGATTTTAAATAAGAAGGCAATTGATCATAACTTAATTTGATAGCAGGCAAAATATCATCATCTTTTTGTGGTGAATTCCAAATCTCATTGTCCCTAACAAACTTCCAATCTTCTATATAAAATTTTAAGAACAGAGAACTCCCCAATGTTCTTAAGGCCAAAGGAAGCCCTCCACATTTCTTAACAATTTCTTCTCCAATCTTCTTTAACTCCGGATAATTTTCCACTTCTCCTTCTTTAAAAGCCCATTTGACAAATACAGATAAGGAATCCTTACTGGACAACCCTTGCAAAATGTGAGACGAGGTGGTACCCATCACATTAGCTACAATGTGGCTGCGTGTAGTCGCTAAGACTTTACTTCCTTCAGCACCTGCGACTCCTTGTATTATATCTTTCAATACTTCCCATTTGACACGATCCTCATTCCATACATCGTCCAAGACGAGCAAGAACTTTTGACCAACAAGTTTGTTTCTTAGATGATTTTGTAGTTGCTCCACATCAAAGTTTTCTTGGTGAATTGGGTTGGAATTAGAAACACTAGCAGAGTTGAGGATTTTAAGGAGCACATTCTGAAGTTCAAAATCATCAGAGACACATACCCACATCTTCAACGGAAAAGACTCAACTACAATCTTTTCATTAAATACACATTTTGCAAGAGTAGTCTTTCCCAAGCCTCCAATTCCAACAATAGGAATAACAGAGAGACTTTTATCACCACCATCATCTTGCAATAAGAGATCAATGATTTTTTTGTTGTCGAGTTCCCTTCCTATCACATTAGACTCATTTACATGGGAATGAGTCATTTCCCGCCTTTGCACAATGCGGTTATCACTTTCATTGATTTGAAGTTTAAAATTACGCCTATCAGCAGCAACCTTATTGAATCTCTCTTTTATATGTTTGATTTGATGAGCCATTTTAAGGCGATAAACAAGAGGATTAGAACTTGAGCAGTAACGACGTACCTTTCTTCCAATGCTACCTGAAGTGTTGGCAACATGCTTTCTTAACGCCTCACACTCAAAATCGTCAATTATGTCTTCTGCATCAGTGAAGACACGCTTGATCTGTCGCAGCCATTCACGGAGTTGATGATTCTGCCGCTGCTTTTGTTCGGCATCTAGGAGCACAGCTTTGATGAGTGATACAGTGTTTTTGATATCTTGTAGTTCATCATAGACGCCAAGGGCAAGAGATGCTTCTTCAACAGCACGAGAAGCAATCTTACCGATGAATGATTCAGCAAGACCAAAGAGGAGTGATTCAGCCATGGGAAATGGTTTTGTTATGGAACTTGGAAGGAAAAGGGAAAGGTGATAGCAAACAATAAAAGGGTAGTTACTTCAAGTGTAGTTACAAAGTCTAGTCAGTCAATGATTAGAAACAGCTGGAATCGAGCAACTTGCATTCTAAATGGAATCACCATGTTAAGGGTGACAACTTTTTAAGTGGCAAATTCTAATATGTACCACTTATTTATAATTTAATGATTATTTTCATTTTTATGAATGCAATAATGACTTAATTGACACCGGTTTGAATAAAATAACATATAATAAAGATGTAACGTGTACTGAAAAGTATAATAAAGAACTTTTGCAAAATGAATTCTAAATTAGGTGAGTTGCAATGTTTGACTTCTATTCCACATATAGTTAAGTCTTTTCATTTTGCTATAAAATGTATTTTATGCCATAAAACATCATTCGTCAAAAAAAAAGTATGTCCCAGAAGACATTATGATTCATGACAGTAAGAATACAAGTTTTCTTTATCGAAACATCACAAATTAAGTTTTGTAGTGTTAGAAAATTTTGTATAAAAGAAATTTACAAAGAATTTTTTTATAAAAGCTTCAAATGAAAATTTTGTTTGAATAGTTATTTTTAACTTGTTACTTTAGGTATTTCATCATTTTATTGGAAAAAATTAGTGTTTATGTTATACGATGTCAAAATTAGTGTTTCAATTTAGAAAAAACGAATACAAAAAAACTTATAATATTTTAAAAAACGGTTTTACAAAATCTATTTTCAAAAATACAAAAACAAAATCTATTTTTTTTTTTGCCACTTTTGATGCAAATTTAAACAAGAGATTATGCATAGATCCCGAGGGTAGTGCAATTGGTAGTGGGAATGGATTGAATATGTACTTTATCCCCAGGGTACATGGTTCGATTTCCACGGAAGGCAAAATCTCCACTAGAGAAGGGAGGTGGAGAAGATCGTGAGGTGGCAGTGCCAGGACAACCTAAGTTGGTGGGGGTCTGGGCTGTTACAAAAAAAAAGTTCAATTGGTAGTGAGAATGGATTGAACACGTATTTGAACCCCAGGGTACATGGTTCGATTCCCACGGAAGGCAAAAACTCCACTAGAGAGGGGGGTGGAGACGATCGTGAGGTGGCAGTGCCGGGACCACCTAAGTTGGTGGGGTCTGGGCTGTTACAAAGCGTAGAGGCAATTCTGAGTTTCTTTCAATTGTTCATGATATTCTTAGTTTTATGTCGTCTTTTCTAAACTTTGAGGTTAAGTTTGTTAGGAGGCAAGCGAATTCGGTTGCTCATACTCTTGCTAGGGCGGCCAATTCTTGGTCTAGCTTCCATAGATTTGAGATTATTCCCTTATGTATTGAACATTTAATATTTAATGAAATGCATCAAGTGGAGTCACTTGTGCATGCGATGCGCTACCTTCCGGCGTGACATATGTTTCTAAGTCATCCTGCTGGTGGTGTGGAGGATTTGGGGGATTGTTCTCTCCCATGAATCCTTGGTTTGCACCGGCCATTGGTCGTGAAAATGGGAGTTTTTGTGAATTTTGGTCTAATTCTGGGAAAAGACGGGGAAACTATATGTCCCCACAGACGGTGCCACTGATCTTACCTTGATTAGAGTCGACCAAACGCGACGGTGTACGGTGGTTTATAGTTCCGTTCAGTCCAATGCAACCGCAGGGGGTTGTGTACCTACAGACACTCCGACGCTCAAGTCAGTTGAGGTGAAGTGAAGGTTTTCAGCTATAAAGAATACGTACCTTGTAGAGCTGTGGAAGTGCTCTATATATAGCCCCCAGCGATGGGCCAAGGCCGTTGATGGGCAGTTAATTTCCATCAATGGCTGTTAGAAAACGGCTGAGGAGTCGTGATGAGCATTAAATGCTCATCATTCCGATGTCGAGCGTTACACTTCGCGGGGGAAGTGGCTCGTTGACCGTTCGTCAGATGCTTGTTGGACTGTTCCTTATTTGGGCCTGCTCGACGGTCCATCAGGAATTCCCCAGCAGATTGGGCCTTAGACCCAGTCCAGAACAGATACGTTTGCAAATATTAAAAAGTAGTATTATAATATAAAAAACTTAATAAAGAAACAAAATCAACATTAAATGTTTGCCACTCATTAACCACCTCAACGGTGTACCGGTACACGTCCACATAATATATGTACCGAAAAATTCACCTTATAGTAATAGTCATGAAGTGATATAAGTTGTGACTGCCTCAACTTTGATTATGTCTTAATGAATTGTAAAAAACTATTTCTTAATCTTAAAATTGAGTATTCGGTCTAACTCTTCCTCACAGAATTGGCTTGTAAGGTGAGGATTGTCTCACACTTATAAACCATATTCAGGTCATCTCGCAAGCGATGTGGGACTTCTTTAACACACCCCCTCACGCTCAACATTGTAGGGCTTGTTGCGGGGATATAAATGGTGGAGGGCGCGATCAGAAACCTTATTGCAAGCAAGATGTGATATTAGAGCTCGCTTACACTAAGTATACCATAAGTGGTAATTTTGCTTTCTGGTTGGGGTCCGACAAAGTGGTCCAGCGAATCGTGGATAGGCTCTGATACCATCTTAGGATTGAGCATTTGGCCTAACTCATCCTCACAAAACCGACTTGTAAGGTGAGGATTACTTCACAGTTATAAACACATATTCAAGTCATCTCGCAAACAATGTGGAACTTGAAAGGAAGAAGGAAAAGCTGAAAGCAAACAATAAAAGGGTAGTTACTTCAAGTGGAGAGGAAGCCGGTAGAATTTAATCATTTATATTTCATACTCATACATACATGTACAAAGTCAACTTCCAGCAACATCTGGATTAGAGCAACTTGCACATAAATTATAAATTAGATGTGAATGTGATGAAATGTCTCAAAGTTTTTTGCAATTTAATATGTGGATTAGATGTGTTAATCCAATTATTTAATGTGTCATTACCATACAATTAACTTTGTAAATTGTAATCACATTATGAGCTGGAAACAATCGGCAATATACAAATTTACATTTATAAAGGGCACATGTTAAGGAAGTAAATTTAGAAAGTATTTATTGAAATTAGTTGTGCATCTTATCTCTCCAGCATTAAATTTCTTGCATCATTAAATGCACAATTTCTATTTTAAGGTATCTTAACATGTGTCAAGGCCACATGTTAACATGACACTTATAATAATAGTCATGAAGTGATATAAGTTGTGACTGCTCATTTGTATATCAAGCAAGTCAACTTTGATTATGTCTTGATGAATTGTAAAAAACTATTTCTTAAGAACACAGTGCTAATTGCGTAAAAAAGAAAGAAAAAAAAAAAAAAAAGACGGTGCTAATAATTTACATGTAACTTTCTAATTTGCTACGACGTCATTTCTAGCTACGTCGTAGCTAATTTCTAGTAAAACTGAGTTTGCTACGGATTTGTTGTGAATTAGCTAGCTGTCGTATAGGCCGTAGCATGGATTGGGCGGCAAATCAACTATCAAAATATTTCCTAGCTAATTTGCAACTAATATAATGAAAATCCTAGCTAGTTCCCAATTAATTTACCTAGTTAAATAATGTTCAAAAGTTTATGTTCCCCAACTAAATCACTAGGATATTGCCACAATTAATCTCTAGCTACATATTCCTAGCAATTCTGCAGCCAAATTCAAGCTTTTTAGAAAAATATTTATAATTATAAAATGCTAATTACGAAGCCATGCCGAAAACCAAGCTAATTATATATTAATTATCATCCATTAAAAAATCGAAAAAAGCTAAATTAAATGTGCATGATATACGGTCATTACATCTTATTACTGGCAAATACATGTTATACTTAATGACATTGATCATACTTTAAATCCAATCTAAACTATACATTTATAAAAATTTTCAGCTACAATAATAAAGGAAATTACCAACCAAAAAAAAAAAGAAGGAAATTACCAACAAAAAAAAAGAAGGAAATTAAAATAACATAGCTGGACTGCTGAAATACCCTTCTGGAAGCAGTGACCCAGTTAATGATGTTATATGTTTCTATTATCAATCTAAGATTTAGCAAGTATTGATTAACATGAAACTATAATGCACTTTACATTTTACTTTTACAAGAAAGTGAACTTACTGGTTCCCATTCCCCAGAGTTAGCAACTGGTCGATCCCTACCGCCGCTTAGGGCAATCCACATTTAGCTGAAAATGTTTAAATATAACATTTGTTGTCACCCTGCAGTTTACTGAATGGAGTACGCATTTGACTATGTGGAACAAACTGCAAAAAATTGGAAAAGACAATATAAATTAGCTGCTTATGTGAAGATGTACTTTAAACTTACAACTTACAAACATGCTAATAAAACATGAAACAGTATACTATAAAACAAAGCTTTAGAAAATAGAAAATATAATGCATGCCGAGTATATATAAAATAAGCATCAATATTTTTAAATCCACATACAACTTGTTCAATTTCTGTATACGTGTTCGGTTAAAAGCGACTTTTTAAACTGGTTTTGTGTTTGTTTTAGAATCATGCGATGTAGATCACCACATCACCATGTGAAAAGATTATGAATTATGAAGGAAAATCAGAAATAAGATATATCTCTGCAGCATAATCAGTAACAAAATTATCAATATACACTCTAAAACCATACAACAAAAAATGTTTAAAACCATTGCTTAAGGGTGCATATGTGAGTGTTACATGAAGAAGTCTACTTCTGCTTCTACTAGTTAACCAATATGATTTGGTAATCAATTGTATAAAGAAACTTTGGACCAGACATAGGAGTTACCTCAACCATTGTATCTCTTTTACTTTATCAATTTTGTATTATGAAGCATTTAATTTAAAGTAAGCTTAATAAGTAGAGGATAGCGATCGTGGAAGAGATCAAGAAGCTTATTTATCTATCAATTTTTATTAAGAACTTACCAAAATAGCTCTCAAGGGGTTCAAACTTAATTAGACCTTTGTTCATCATTTATACAAGCATCAATTGCATATGCTTCAAGTGACTCAATTCTGCTCCAAATTTTGTCCTCGTGCTTCCATGAAGATTTGGAAGGTTTATCTTGTGAAGGCATTGATTTTGTAGAGCCTAATAGCAAGAAAAACAAACGACAACCTCATACATGAAAATATCTTTCTCCATATAAATAGAGATGTTTAAGGAAATAGTTAACATTAAAATATCTTGAAGAAATATCTTGGTCATTATTCAGATTAAAAATAATCAAACATGACAAACTAGAATCAAAATTTGGCAAATCATTAACATAAAATGGAAAAATTGGTAAGCATTTTCCATAATGGTAAGCATATATCCAAGCCTTCATATTTCAATCATAATCAATTGTAGTAGCTATAACTCCTTATTCATAATCAATTTCACATAACTCAGTAAAAGCAAATCAAAGACCACAAAATATAACTACAACGAATTTGAATGCATTTCATATTATCATTTTGAACTTATTCAAACATACAACTACAATAAAATAAACCTTCCCATGACTCAATTGAAAATCAAATCTAGACACAAGCTTCACATGAACACAACCTAAATCCTTATTCATAATCATTCACACACATGTTAAATTGAAAAATTCAGAACATATTGAGTTGATTAATCACAAATCAGGGATTCATATTGTTGAATATACCAATTCAACTTTGTGCAAATCAAAACAATGAACAAAAACTTCATCAACAAAATGATTATGAATTTGAATAAAGTTGCATAAATCCAACAACTTAGCTATGCTAGATTTTACAAATTCAAGATAACATTGGTCACAATCGAAAACGAATCAGAAATTGAAAAGAGAAAACAAAGATTGAAGTAAGAAATTGAAGCATAAGAGAAAGGAAAACTACCAAATAATTATCCTTCAATGCGTTGAGAAAACAAGATGAAAAATGTTTTAGGGTTTGGGTTTGGGGCTTCAGATCTGAAATCGCTCAAAAGGAATGTGTTAATCGATCAGAGACTCGTGAGGATGCGGTCGACGACGAAAAAGGATGTGATTGATCGAAGACTGAGAAGAATCGATCGGAGACTGAGATGAATCGATCAGAGGAATGCGTAAATCGATAGAAGATTCAGGAGGATGTGATTGATAGAGGCGGTGGTGATCAGAGAGGCGGTGTTGATTGGAGAGACGGTGGTGATCGGAGAGGCAGTGGTGTCGGAGAGACGGTGGAGATCGGAGAGCCGGTGGTGATGCTACGGTGACGGAGTGAGAAAGTTTTGCGGTGGTGTGTGGTGTCGGGAGTGAGATCGAGTTTGCGGTGGTTGCGCGTTTCTGAGAGAGCGAATTTGGTGTGGTGAGTTTCTGAGTGCGAGAACGGTTTCACAGAATGAATATTATTTTTTAATTTAAAAATAATAAAAATGATTAATAAATAACTAATTTGTCAAAATGTTGTTCTAAAACCAATTACTGTCAAATAGTGGCTAATAAACTTGAGATTAACTACCATAACGTTCTGTAGCAAATTTATGGTAGCAAATCTTATATTTTCTTGTAGTGTTTTATACACTCTGAGACTATAGTAACAGCGGTACACGCATTCAAGAACCAAAATGGTTGTCTTACCCATCATATTTTTAAAGCCTTACTAGAAAAAATAAGTAACAGATATGTTCAGCTGCTGCATCTTAATAAACTATGAACAAGGAAATTCTGAAGAAAACAATTTAAAGGAATAAACAGAAGTTATAACCATTTTTCAGAATCTTTCGAAATTGGAAATCTTGGAAACATGAACAACTTGTTTCATTAAACTCCACAACAGAATTAAAGAAATCGAGTACCTATCACATAACATAAAAAACGAATAAAATGATAAAGGTAAGTTAAATATGACTTTCTGAATTGGAATATCAAGTTTGTGATGAACTTACCGGGAGATAATTGATAACTTTGTGAAAGCATGTCATAAAGCAGCACTTTTCAAGCCAGTTTGTATAGTTTTAGCAAGTTTGGAAGAATTATCAAGAGAAGAAAGGTCATGTATGAAGTTAGTGACTTGGAACACAAGAAGGGAAGAAAAGGATGTTACAAGAGGTTTCTGACTACTACGCGCCGCGCCAGAGGTTGCCACGCGCCGCGCATAGCTGACAGATGCAGAGGGCCAAAGTTCTGATACCTGCGCGCCGTGCAGAGAATGCCACGCGCCGCGTAAGCTTATACGTGAAGAAGAGGAAAGTGGGTTCTGATGTCTGCGCGCCGCGCAGCTTCATCACGCGCGCCGCGCAGATTCATCGTACGCGCCGCGCCAGAGGTAGATAACGACCTGCGCGCCGCGCAGTTGGGCTCACGCGCCGCGCAAGGGCAAATCCTATATATGTCCAAGTCATTTTCTGGAAAAGGGTTGGACACTTGGAGAGAGAAAACGTGATAATTGAGTGCTATTGGTTTTAGATCTAATTTTCTGAACTCATGTATTCCTTCCTAGCTTCTTGTGTACTCTTAGGCATGAGTAGCTAATCCTTCAAGGATTTGGACTCCTAGGTGAACTTTTGAATACCATGTTGTGATAATTTGGCTTGTATCATTTAATCAATTTCTTTATGATTCTATCCATTTTCTCTATGCTTAATGCTTTACAAATCTTGATCAAATTTGTGATGATTCGTGTTGTTAATTCATTATGAGAGTAATGATTAGTAATTGACTTGAGAATAATGGAGCAATCATCAACTCCTTTAGAGATAGAGAATTGATAATTGTGATTAGGAAATAATGTTTTTCAAAGCCTTAATTAATCACAAATCAATCTAAGAGATTAGATGATTTGTGAGTCATTGAGAGACATTGAGCTCAAGAGATTAAGCCTCAATTAGTGTGTAATTTCCATCTATGAATCATAATTAGATTGATCTTTGGTACATAATATTGTCACACTATAGTATGAATGAGGGATCCAAAGGAAGTCCAATCCACCTTTCTCGTCAAGTAATTCGATACATTTACAATTGTGAATTTTGAGCAAAACCCCCCTTGTTACTATGCAAACTTATATAACACTTGATACTAGTTTTATTGACCTTGTTGGATAATACAATCCTCGTGGAGACGATCTTTTCTATACTATAATTTGAGAAACTCGTTCACTTGCGAGAAATATTTCATCAAGTTTTTGCCGCCGTTGCCGGGGATTGTTGAGTAATCAACAAGGCAATAGGCTAAGTTCTACAATTTAGTTTTACTTTTGTTCATTTAGAGATTCAAAACAGAAAAAAAAAAAAAAAAATTACATTTCTCATTTGTTTCTAGTATTTTTGTATGGAATAGGTGCTTTTGATTGTGTGCTTGTGATTGTGTATGCTAGGTACAAGCTCTTGCGGATTTCTCTTTGATCCGGAAATTGAAAAGACAGCGCGAGCCAATCGCAAAGCGGTAAGACAAGCAAAGGAAGCGTCAAGGCTTCTAGCTAGTGCAAATCAAGACTACCAAGAGATCCAATCAAATACCGACCAAGAGCCACTTGATATGGCGGGAGAGGAAAATTTCATTCCGGTTCCACCATCAAGGAGAACCCTTGGTGACTATGGTCAAAGAAACAATGGAGGAATTGCAAATTTGGGGTTCCAACCGGTGAATCCGGTCACATTTGATATAAAGAACACCGTGATTAACGCATTAAAGGAGGACCAATATTCGGGGGCGGAGTCTCAATGCCCAAACCTTCACCTAAGTCACTTCTACGATGCTTGTGATTACACGGATCCACCCGGAATATCGGAATCCGACAAAAGGTTGAGACTATTCAAGTTTTCTCTTACGGGTCGGGCCAAGGATTGGCTTGATACCATCCCTCCGGGAACTATTGCCACTTGGCAAGATCTTGAAAGGAAATTCAAAGACCGATACTTCCCAATTCACAAATTCTTAGAGAGAAGGTCGGAGATAATGAACTTTGAACAAGGTGACTCGGAAACTCTTTATGATGCTTGGGAACGGTTTAAATTGTGCTTGAAGAAGTGCCCTGACCATGGTATAGATGAATTTCAACAAATGCAATATTTTACCCAAGGGCTAAGGCCACAAACTCGGATGTTACTTGATGCTTCAGCCGGTGGTTCATTGAAGAACAAGGACGAAGTTGAGGCTAAGGAGTTAGTGGAGACAATGGCACAAAATGAGTATCGTGCCCAAAACGATCGGGGAGCCAAGAAGAAGGCCGAGATACTTGAGCTTGACACCAACAATTCCATCTTAGCACAAATGAAACTAATGTCAAAAGAGATGGAAGAGTTGAAGAAAGCTAGCTCTAGAGCTTCTCAAGCTCATGTGAACCAATTTGAAGAGGTCAAGTGTGACTTTTGTCGAGGTAATCATGAGAATGGTAAATGTTTCCCGGAAGGCTCCGAGCAGGCCAAATACTTAGCTAATTTCAAAAAAAGTTATCCAAATAATCAAGGCTACGGTTGGGGAAATCAAGGTCAAAATTCAAACTCGAATCCTCCGGCTAGGAAACCATCTCCTATGGAAGAATCAATCAACAAATTCATCCAAGTCACGCAAGAGAGCATAGGTGAGTTAAAAACTTCTCAACTCACTATGCAAAAGCACAGTGACGCGTCAATTAAAAACTTAGAGACCCAAATGGGACAATTATCGCGTCAATTTTCTGAACTTATGTCTCAAGGTACTTTTGGGGGGAACACTAAAGATAATCCCCGGAATGAGCAATGCAAGACAATTACATTGAGGAACCGGGAGGTTCCTTCCCCACAAGTGGGAGAGAGTCATAAGAAGCAAGAGAAGAAAAAAGTGCAAGAGGATGAAGCGGAAAAAGAAGAATTGAGTGAAAATAAAAATGAGGGTGAAGTCGAAAAGTCCAAGGAGAGTGAGATAGAAGAATCGGGAGAAAGTGAAAATGAGGGTGAAGTCGAAAAATTGAGGGAGAAAAAAGTGAGGAGTGAAGAGGAAGATGTGGTGAAGGAACAAAAGGCTAGGCAAGAAAAAGGAAAGGGAAAGGAATCATCATCAAATATCAAACTTCCCTATCCCAGGAAGAAAAAAGCTATGGCCAAGGATCATTCACAATTTAGAAAGTTCATGAAACTCCTCAACACTTTGCAACTTAATGTCCCCTTGGTTGAGGCATTGGAGCAAATGCCGCTTTACTCTAAATTTCTAAAAGAACTTCTCACCAAAAAGAGGAAGCCCTTGGATGATGACACCGTCGACATGACGGAGGAGTGTAGTGCTATGATTCAACGCAAACTCCCACAAAAGAAAAAGGACCCGGGTAGCTTCACAATTCTGTGTTCTATTGGAAATCTTTGTATTGGGAGAGCCTTGTGTGATTTGGGGTCAAACATAAATCTCATGTCTTTGACTATGATGAAGAAGATACCGGGAGCGGTAGCTAAACCGACAAGAATGCAATTATCTTTGGCGGACTGTTCCAATGTGTATCCGTATGGTATTCTCCATGATGTGCTTGTGCGTGTAGGGTGTCATACCCCAATTTTTGACCTAAGATCCCACCTCATGTCCATGCGTCATGGATTTTTGTCCGGAATTTTACTTCGCTTTTTCAAACGAAATTTCAGCAGAGAGGTATTTTAAAATACCTCATTTTTGTGTTCATTTATTATTTATGTATTTATATTTATTATTATTATTATTATTATTATTATTATTATTATTTTGCCTTTTTCAATTTTTATTTTATTTTATTTTATTATTCAGTTTTATTATTATTATTATTTATTTATTTGTTTTTATTTATTTATTCTTTATTCCTTTTTCTGTTTTTTAATTTAATTAAAAAATCAAAAAAAATAAGATCACGGTCCAGCAATGTCCAGATTGTCTTCTTCCCCAAACAGGAAGATGCTTTCAGCCATGGAAAAGTAATCCCTGACCTTTCCTCATTGAACCAAACCCTAATTTTTCTTGGGTTATATAAAGCAGATGAAAAAATTCAGACGGGGGGCAGCCGCAGCAATTGAACCCAGATCAAACAAAAAAACAAAAAAACAAAAAAACCAGAAACATCATCTTCATCGTTGTTCATCATCACCATCAAAAAATCAAAAGCTCAAATACAAACCCAGAAAACCGAATCCAAAAAACACCTTTTCTTCACCAAACCGAAGTCAAATTCATCCAAAATCATCATTTCTCAGTAATCCGAAATCCAAAAAAGAATGAACCCAGAAAATCATAGCCAAAACCGAATCAAAAATTACAGTAGTCATCAACATCACCATTGTTCTTCATAATCCAGACCAACAACCAATTCATCCAACCTTTTTTTAAAATAGAACTCAAACCATCCACCAGAATCAAAAATCAGAAAAACGCGAAAAAGAAACAGAAGAGAAGAAGGTAGATCCGTAGATCAATGAAGAAGAATGGGTTAGATCGAAAAAGCAAATAAACAGAGAGATCGAAAGAAAGAGAATGAGTGAGGAAGAAGAGAATGGCGAGCAGTGGCGGAGAGGAGGAGAGAGTGGGCCGGCGTGAGAGAGAGAAGAATTTTGTAAGAAAATGTGTTTTTTTAGGGTTTTCTCTATTTATACCCATTCCTGATCCTGTGCGCGCAGGTGCACAGCCTTATCGTGCACCTGCGCGCCTTTAACCATCTGATGTTAATCAGGCATTCCTGATTCCTTTCTTTCGTGATCAGATCTGAGCCGTCTGATCTATCAGACGGCCAGGATTGGTCCTGCTTTTTTTGTTTGTTGGTTTACACGCAGTGGGCCTTGTGGACTGGGCCCAATCCAGTTTTTGCTATCCACCCCCCCCCCCCCATATCTTGCTGTTTACACCCCCTGCGTTATTTATTTATTTTATTTATTTATTTTTATTATTTTATTTGTGTGTTCTATCATATCCAATTGTCATTTAATTTATTTATTTTTGTACATTATTTAGGTGTTATATGCTATGTTTAAATATCAAAATGTCAAAAAATATGCCATGTTATTTGTTTCGTTTATTACTGCTTAAATATCAAAAATGCAAAAAATATTATTGTATGTTTTATTTGTTCAAGTCCAAAGGGAAAAGGGAAATGTTTCGTTAACCCCGTGTTACGATGTATATTTTGTGCTTTTGCTTGTTCGCTATTTTTAACCTTGAAATAAAAATTATTTTTATTTAAATAAAAAAAGAATGAAAAAAGGAGTGGTTTGGCGGATAACTTTTCACTCTCCGGTGACTTCGGATTTCCTGCCGGATGGCTTGCGGTCCGAATAACCGACGTTCTAAAAATACAATTTTTTTCTTAAAATAATAAAAAGCAAAAACATTCAAATATTTTCAAAAAAAGAAATCTTTTATAATAAACTTCGACTTTCGTCGAGAAACCTTTTTTCAAACTTTTTTCAATAAATGCTCTAACACACTTAAGCATATTTAAATATTTTCAAAAAAAGACTAAAAAATACAAAACAATCCAAATCTTTTGCCGCTTGGCTTTTTTTCAATTCAAACTTTTTCTCAAGAGAGTTTAGACGTGAGTCATCTCTAGTTAAAATTCATTTTCCCACGACATATGGCAGGAAAAGATATAAACTTTTCAGTATGTTCGTGGCGGATTTAAAAGGAGTTTAAACTTAAGATGACGACTCGTCTTTTCTCCTAAAATCAATCAAACAAACCATTTTTACAAATTTTACCCCGAACTACGAGATTTTGATCCCTTACGGGTACGTAGTGCAAAAGACCTTGTGTCTTCCCAATTCAAAATTAATAAAACTTTTTTTTCTTCTTTTTCTTTTGAATATCCCAAAATTAATATAAAAAATTCTCTCATCATTACCCAATTATTTATAAGCCAATTTTTACAAGCAAAACATTTTTAGCACAAAAATACATATTTTACAAGAGGTTCCCGTAGAGTACTACGGATACATAGGATGCTAATACCTTCCCTTTGTATAACTAACCCCCGAACCTTAAATCTCTAAAAATTTATTATGGGTTTATTCGATCCTTTCCCCTTCCCTTGGATAAATTAAAGCTCGGTGGTGAATCATAATTTTTGAGAACCAAAGCTAACCAATAGCTTGGCGTCCGAAAATCACCGCGACATAGGGGAATTTATTTTTCCGGCTGATTTCATCATTATGGATATGGCGAAGGATAGGGAAGTTGAATCCCTCTTACTTGGAAGACCATTCTTGGCAACCGGGAGAGCTCTCATTGATGTGGAAATGGGAGAGATCATGCTCCGAACGGATGAAGAAAAAATCATATTCAATGTCTTTGAGGCAATGAAGAGGCATGATGATGATTCTGATTGCTTTAGAGTGGATGCTATAGAAGAAGTTGTGGAAGATGTCCATGTGGAAGAACAACCTTCACCGCCATTGGAAAGAGTTATTGTGAATTCTATTGAAAAGGTGGAGGATGAGTTTGAAGAAGAAATCGAAGAGTGCCTTAGACAACTTGAGGCTAATCTTGTGGACTCAAAACCCAAAGTTGAAGAGGTGTTGAGTGATGAAAAGGAAGAAGTTGCTCAAGAGGATAAGGTCAAGGCTGTTGAATTGAAGGAACTTCCATCTCACTTAAAATATGTCTTTTTGGGTGAGGATGGGTCCAACACGGCGATTATCTCTAGCTCCCTCACTCGCTTGGAGGAATCTAAGTTGCTAAGAGTGTTGAGAGCCAACAAAGAAGCCATGGGCTGGGCTATTTCCGATCTTAAAGGTATAAGTCCTACACTTTGCATGCATAAAATAAAGATGGAGGATGAGTACAAACCCATTGTGCAACCACAACGGAGATTGAACCCCACAATGAAAGAAGTTGTCATGAAGGAAGTCCTCAAGCTTCTAGAGGCCGGTATGATATACCCCATATCCGATAGTGAATGGGTGAGTCCGGTGCATGTCGTCCCTAAGAAGGGAGGAATGACGGTTATCCGTAATGACAAAAATGAACTCATACCAACAAGAACGGTGTTGTACCCTAAATTTTGCCCACTCTTTTATCACATATAGTGTTTTATGTTGCATTATCTTACAAATGTGTGAAGTAGCCTGTTTGGTAATACCAATGGTTTATAAGTGCCTGTGAGCACAGAGTCACAAGTTTGAGTCTCACTTAAGTCTTTTTTTGTGTTTTATTTTATTAAAAAAAAAAGAGTCACAAAAATTGTTTTTTTAAATTTATTATTTCTATATTTTATATTCATTTTTTTATTATTGGAAAAATATAAAAAAAAAAGTATAAGATCTTAATAAAAAAAAATATAAAGAGCAGATCATGCAAAAAAATATATAAAGAGCAGATCATGCAAAAAAATATATAAAGATCCCAAAATATAAAATAAAAGAATATCAAATTTTACAAACTCTGGAAGGAGATATTATAGAGACTTTATCCCCAAGTTTCAATCATATCGGTCATACAAATTTATTCCAAAAATAAACCTAATTTTTACCTATAAATACCACAAGAGTTTCACACTAAAAAGGGGAACAACCGGCATAAAATTTGAGAGAGCACTACAATTCAAGCAGGTCAGTTTTTTTTCACTTCGTTGTTTTCTTATGCACATCTTGATACTTGTCTAGTCATTATTTGAGTTTTGGGTTATATTCGTAAAGGAAAAGGGGAAACATAAACAAGTTTATTTTAATTTGAATTTCTTTGTTGCTTTGATTATTTGCGTTTTGAGACTTTGTCTGTGTTTCTAGTTTATAAAAACGTTTAAAAAGTGATTTGAGTGTTTTTCTTTAGTTTTTAAAATCATAAAAAAACAAATTTTTGAATTTCTTTAGTTTTTCTTTAGTTTCTAGTTTTTCTTTCTCACTCTATGATTTATTCAATTTTAAAAATTGCAAAAAACATAAAAAAATAATGAAATCATAAAAAAAAAAATTTGTTTCTTTTTAATGCATGTAAATTAACTTTTGGTAAATAAACGGATGAAAAACAGATGGTTTGGTGTATATCACTCCCTCTCCCGATTACCCGGATTCTTGACGTATGGCTCGTAACTTGGGTAGTTGTCATTCTAAACATTAAAATAAACTGCAACACACCAAACCTTACTATTTTTGCGCCCCCGTGCGTTATTTTTCAATCAAATAAACTTTTTTTCGCCTAAGCGCGACTAACATATTTTCATAAATAAAATCAACCAACCAACAATTATTTTCTACCCAGAACTGCGTGTAGCTTTGAATTTCCCATTGCACCCGGGAATACGTAGGAGCGGGATTCATACATCCTGTCAAGCACACTAATAAAAAACTAATTTTTTTCCCCCTTTTATAAATACTCATAATAATTAATTAAAAGCATGCAAGCAAATTAAACACTATTTTTAACCCTAAAATTAATGAGAGGGTTCCCGTTGAATACAACGGATGTGAAGGGTGCTAATACCTTCCCCTCACATAATCGACTCCCGAACCTGGAAATGGTTGCGATGACCCTCTTTCCATTGCTTTTAAGGTTTTATCGATATTTTCCTTTTCCTCCGGGAATAAATAAAGTTCGGTGGCGACTTTACTGTTTAGCGAGCATTTTCCGCTCGCGCATTTTTCCACCCGCTTCAGCTGGCGACTTCACTGGGGACTATTAGAGAGTCAAGCCTATCCTTGTTAGTTTTAGGGTTATGGGTCCTCCCGATTGTTTGCTTGCTTTTACTGTGTTTTATTTCCTTTTTTTTATTGGTTTTATCTTTAAGCTTTATTTATTTTGTTTATTCTATTTATTTCTACATATATCAACTGTGGGGTGGGATATTATTTGAGTAAAGCTCTACACCCGAGCTTGGAGAAAAACTTGAGATAAGACGGTGGTTGCGTAATGTTGGTCCTCTTGACGTATAGCTTGTAGGATCGGCATGAAAACCCCACCTAGAGTAGATCCTCTTGAAGGTGTTGTTGTCTTGCGAGTATTTGCAATGGCGGCAATATTTTCCGGTTGGGTCCGTGACTCTAGGGACCTTTCTAGAACCCAATGACTCCATCTAAGGGAGACCCTTTGAATTGGCTAGCCCAATCTCGTGGGGAATTTCCGAATGACGGTCGTGACCTTGGTTGCCACCCTCGGATAAACAAAAACCCTAGAACCTACATGTGAGGGGATTGGGTAGCACATATTTAGAACCGGCCTATCATAGGAAACCCCCTATTTAGGTTATGTCAATTTCCACTTACTTTACGAATTGGCCCTTGGGGCCACACCCTGACCTTCCTTGGTCTCATCACATCACTGCATGTCATTAAAACCTTTTAGCATATCCCTTAAGTAAAGAAAAATCTTTTTGCATACCCATGCATACATGAATCTTCATACATTTGCATCTCATATCAAAAAACTCATTTCATTTCCCTTCAATTCGCCATAAAACTCATATCTTTCCCGCCGCAATTCTCAAGCTAGCAGGTTTCCCGATACTCAAAAGGAACTTGAAACATGTCTTTAGAGGATGTGGAGGAACTCCGAAAAGGTCAAAGGTTGTTGAGAGAGGATGTCAACCATTTGAAGACTCAGATGAACTTGGTCATACAAATCCTATTAAAGAAAGAGGACGAACCCTCGCCAAACCTGCCACAGGTCTACCCTGCGCCGCAGATACCCCGACCTTGGGTGATGCCTCCACGTCAACAACAGCCACAACAAAATCGATATCTACAAAGGAGTCAACCTAGTCTTGAGAGAGGGAATGTGCCTTTCGATCAGAGGCACTTTGATCCTATACCTATGCCATATGATCAAATTTTGCCGTACTTAATCCAAAAAGGGATGGTTGAGCCAAGATCCCTTCCTCCTACAAAGAAACCGTACCCGGTTGGTTTTGATTTTAACGCTAGGTGTGACTATCATGCTGGGTCACCAGGGCACAACATCAAGAACTGTAGGGCCTTCAAGTACAAGGTCCAGGAGCTTATCGATCGCAAGCTGATATCTTTCAAGGAGGAACCCCATTCATGAATCGCCACCCCTTTTACAAACCAAAAAACGTCAAGGGGGCATCTTCAAAGTCAATGGTCCAACAAGGAAACTCATTCAATAGGATTACTAGGTTTTCATTTTCAGTTGTAATTTCATTTCTGCTAAGTTTTGTTTTCTTGAAATTGTAATATTTTGATTAGGTATTTTAATGAAATTCGCATGCATGTTTTGAATCTATCCATTCATATTCACTCTCTTCTTATGTCATCTCTATCTTTTCATTTCACTTCTCATATGTTAACAAACTTGGTGGGGAGGATGATGTAAACAAATAATGGAATTTGCTGATATATGCTTTTATAAGTAAACCCGGTTGATGATGTAAGTCATTGTTTCAATTCCCAAACACTGGAGATATAAGGAGATAATCTGTAGTCAACCCCTTTGAGCCCGTAGACGGTGTTCCTTCTATTTTACTAAAAAACCCTTAATCTTAACTAGG
Source organism: Trifolium subterraneum (assembly GCA_951799995.1). Lineage (NCBI taxonomy): Eukaryota > Viridiplantae > Streptophyta > Magnoliopsida > Fabales > Fabaceae > Trifolium > Trifolium subterraneum. The sequence continues at coordinate 41,443,131 of OX637463.1, read as the reverse complement.
GCAGGGTAGTTTTACAATTAACTCAATGATGCATTCTGATCCAAGAGAATCGATCCTCTTCATTAAGAGGTTTAAGCACATTATTTCCATCATGTACACCATCCAACATGGAGGGAATAATGAGAGAATAAATCATGTACACCATCCAACATGGATGGAATAATGAGAGGATAAAAAACATAATCATTGATGTGGCAGTCATAACTTTGCTGAGCAAAAAGCAAAATCTCATGAGAGCGGTTCAAAAAAAAGAGAGAGCCCGCTAAGTAAAAACTTAGGCAAAAATGGGGCATCCCGATGGGCCGCAAATTCAAAAGAATTGGTCCATGCAAAAATAGGGAGTAAAAAAAAATGAAAGCAAGTTTGTCAACTAAAAGAAATGACTGCCACTTCAAGAATTTCATCAGTGTCTGACCACTGTACCTACCTCTGGTATCATAACTAGCAAAATTCTCTTGTCGACCAAAGACATTTGTTGAGTTAATTGAACTTAGGAATGAAGAACATCAAAGTAGATTGGGAGGGTTAAAATAATATTTTGAGCTGTATATCCTTTGTTTCTTAAACCGTGAACCAGACCACGTTACAACCCTCAAAAGACCTAATTGAAGCTAGGTTGACTATAAAAGCAAATTCGGCAAAATTGTTAAACTGACTCCTCATGTTTGTGAATCATCAATAACATTTTTTTCAATAATTTCTATCACTCTCAATTGGGCCAATCTTCTGGCCAAATATCGCCCATTGTAGATAGCTAAACAACTTTCAACCTCAAAACTTGCATGTGCATTGCGTCGAAATTACTTTTCAAGATAAACAATTTCACTCGCAAATTAATACTTAGCATCAAGGAAATGTCAACAAGGAATCTGATCACAGGTGAATCATTTTAAGAAACTCCTAAAAAGGGGCAAGTCAACTAAGGGGTCCTACTAATCATGAGCAAATCCCTATAACCGAGGGGCACATCATTTGGATATCTTATTGATTGGGGTCAAGATATTTCAAGAGTGGATCAAACCTTCAAAGCACCAATCAACCAGGGGCATGCTTTTCAAAGTTCAAGTGTTGGGGCAGTCCGAGTCAAAGATTTAATATTAAGCTTACCTTTCAAGGATTCAAATACTAGGGCAACACGTGTTTATCCCCCATGGATAGAGAGGAGTTCTCATTCCCAGTTTGATGCGGCCAAAGATAAAATGCCCAAGAAAAAGAAATAAAAACAAAATCAAAGTCAAAAGCTCGCTAAGTCGAAAACCCGAAAGGGCGGCTTAGGCAATAAAGAGCGTCCCGGTGGATCGAAAACCTGAAAAGGCGGTCCAGGCAAAAATTAGGGACACCAAAAAAGGAAATACACTCCTGGTGGACTGAAAACTCGAAAGGGCGGTCCAGGCAAAAGTTAGGGATCTTCAAAAAGAGAAAAAAAGGGCAAAATGAGTTACATTAGGGGCAATTCCTTTTCGTCCTTTCAAGCCGCTCGAGTATATGATGCATCAACAACTATTGAGTTCGACACGGATATCGGGGAATCATGCTAGGAAGGCATCCCATATGAAAAAATTTCCTAGTCTTAACCATTCTACCACCCACTACAAGAAAACTTTTGAGAACATTCCAAATCATAGTCATGCTTGCATCATTCTAATGCATCAATCATATCTGCATCATTCTAACATGTCATCCATGCATCCCACCTCATACTTGCACATTAAACCACCTAGTAAAAGTGAACTTACTTCCCTCAAAGTCCAATTTTTTCCGACCTATCATACATCGACCACACATTTCACATAGCATGCATTCACGATACATCATGCATCAATAAATGCATTAACCCAAGAATCATGCATAAAAATCATGCATCAAAAGAAGATCATGCATACATAGCATAAGCAGAAGATTTCTAGAGCCCTACCTAATTTGGCAATATGAGTTGCACCTTATTTGGAAGTTTCGGAGTTCTATCCTATTTGAAATTTTTAGAGTCATACCCTATTTGCAATCTTCAGAATCCTACCCTATATGACATTTTAGAGTCCTACCTTATTTGGAAGTTTAGAGTTCCATCTTTGTGTGGCCGGCAATTTAGAGTCTCATTCGCGCTGGCAGTTAGAGTTCTACCTTATTTGGAAGTTTAGAGTTCCATCTTTGTGAGGCCAGCAATTTAGAGTCTCATTCCCGCCGGCAATTAGAGTTCTACCCTATTTGGAAGTTTAGAGTTCCATCTTTGTGAGGCCGGCAATTTAGAGTCTCATCCGCGCTGGCAATTAGAGTTCTACCCTATTTGGAAGTTTAGAGTTCCATCTTTATGTGGCCGGCAATTTAGAGTCTCATTCGCGCTGGCAGTTAGAGTTCTACCTTATTTGGAAGTTTAGAGTTTCATTTTTGTTTGGCTGGCAATTTAGAGTCCCATTCGAGCTGGCAGTTTAGAGTTCCATCTTTGTTTGGCTGGCAATTTAGAGTCCCATTCGCGCTGGAAGTAAGAGTTCTACCTTATTTGGATGTTTAGAGTTTTATCTTTGTGTGGCCAGCAATTTAGAGTCCCATTCGCGCTGGCAGTAAGAGTTCTACCTTATTTGGATGTTTAGAGTTTTATCTTTGTGTGGCCAGCAATTTAGAGTCCCATTCGCGCTGGCAGTAAGAGTTCTACCTTATTTGGATGTTTAGAGTTTCATCTTTGTGTGGCCGGCAATTTAGAGTCTCATTCGTGCCGACGATTAGATTTCCATCTTTGTTTGGCTGACAATTTAGAGTACCATTCTCGTTGGCAATTTAGATTTTTATCCCCAGTTTGGCTGGAAATTTAGAGTTTTCATTCACGCTGACAGTTTAGAGTCCCATCTACTTGGACAAAATTTTGGGTCCTTTCGTATTTAATTATCTTCCACCACGAGTACATGAAGACCCAGCCGTCAATCATGTTCTCAAGTAAAAAATAATTAAATAGGGGCAGCTGTTGTACCCTAAATTTTGCCCACTCTTTTATCACATATAGTGTTTTATGTTGCATTATCTTACAAATGTGTGAAGTAGCCTGTTTGGTAATACCAATGGTTTATAAGTGCATGTGAGCACAGGGTCACAAGTTTGAATCTCACTTAAGTCTTTTTTTGTGTTTTATTTTATAAAAAAAAAAGAGTCACAAAAATTGTTTTTTTAAATTTATTATTTCTATATTTTATATTCATTTTTTTATTATTGGAAAAATATAAAAAAAAAAGTATAAGATCTTAATAAAAAAAAATATAAAGAGCAGATCATGCAAAAAAATATATAAAGAGCAGATCATGCAAAAAAATATAAAAAATATATAAAGATCCCAAAATATAAAATAAAAAAATAAAAGAATATAAAATTTTACAAAATCTGGAAGGAGATATTATAGAGACTTTGTCCCCAAGTTTCAATCAAATCGGTCATACAAATTTATTCCAAAAATAAACCTAATTTTTACCTATAAATACCACAAGAGTTTCACACTAAAAAGGGGGGAACAACCGGCATAAAATTTGAGAGAGCACTACAATTCAAGCAGGTCAGTTTTTTTTCACTTCGTTGTTTTCTTATGCACATCTTGATACTTGTCTAGTCATTATTTGAGTTTTGGGTTATATTCGTAAAGGAAAAGGGGAAACATAAACAAGTTTATTTTAATTTGAATTTCTTTGTTGCTTTGATTATTTGCGTTTTGAGACTTTATCTGTGTTTCTAGTTTATAAAAACGTTTAAAAAGTGATTTGAGTGTTTTTCTTTAGTTTTTAAAATCATAAAAAAACAAATTTTTGAATTTCTTTAGTTTTTCTTTAATTTCTTTAGTTTCTAGTTTTTCTTTCTCACTCTATGATTTATTCAATTTAAAAAATTGCAAAAAACATAAAAAATAATGAAATCATAAAAAACAAATTTTTGTTTCTTTTTAATGCATGTAAATTAACTTTTGGTAAATAAATGGATGAAAAAGAGATGGTTTGGTGTATATCACTCCCTCTCCCGATTACCCGGATTCTTGACGTATGGCTCGTAACTTGGGTAGTTGTCATTCTAAACATTAAAATAAACTGCAACACACCAAACCTTACTATTTTTGCGCCCCCGTGTGTTATTTTTCAATCAAATAAACTTTTTTTCGCCTAAGCGCGACTAACATATTTTCATAAATAAAATCAACCAACCAACAATTATTTTCTACCCAGAACTGCGTGTAGCTTTGAATTTCCCATTGCACCCGGGAATACGTAGGAGTGAGATTCATACATCCTGTCAAGCACACTAATAAAAAACTAATTTTTTCCCCCTTTTATAAATACTCATAATAATTAATTAAAAGCATGCAAGCAAATTAAACACTATTTTTAACCCTAAAATTAATGAGAGGGTTCCCGTTGAATACAACGGATGTGAAGGGTGCTAATACCTTCCCCTCACATAATCGACTCCCGAACCTGGAAATGGTTGCGATGACCCTCTTTCCATTGCTTTTAAGGTTTTATCGATATTTTCCTTTTCCTCCGGGAATAAATAAAGTTCGGTGGCGACTTTACTATTTAGCGAGCATTTTCCGCTCGCGCATTTTTCCACCCGCTTCAAACGGTAACCGGGTGGAGGATGTGTATTGATTATAGGTGCCTAAACAAGGCCACAAGGAAGGATCACTATCCCTTGCCTTTCATGGATCAAATGTTAGAGAGGCTTGCGGGGCAAGAATATTATTGTTTCGTAGATGGATACTCCGGGTACAATCAAATAGCGGTGGATCCTAGAGACCAAGAGAAGACCGCCTTTACATGCTCTTTTGGCGTGTTTGCATACCGGAGGATGCCGTTTGGACTATGCAATGCACCGGCAACATTCCAAAGATGCATGCAAGCAATCTTCTCCGACATGATGGAGGACACATTAGAGGTATTCATGGATGACTTTTCAGTTTTTGGTAAATCATTTGATTCTTGCTTGGACAATTTGAATGCCGTGCTAAAAAGATGCATTGATACTAACCTAATTCTAAATTGGGAAAAGTGTCATTTCATGGTAAAGGAGGGGATTGTGCTTGGTCACAAGGTCTCCTCCAAGGGCATTGAAGTTGACCAAGCTAAGATAGAGGTGATAAAGGATTTGTCTCCTCCCGTCAATGTGAAGGGAGTGAGGAGTTTTTTGGGACATGCCGGTTTTTACCGGAGGTTCATTAAAGATTTTTCAAAAATTTCAAAACCTTTATGTGCTCTACTTGTCAAGGATAGTGAGTTTAAATTTGATGATGCTTGTTTAAATGCTTTTGAGATTTTGAAAGAGAAGTTGGTCTCTACTCCCGTCATAGTCGCTCCACAATGGGATCTCCCCTTTGAATTGATGTGTGATGCGAGTGACTATGCCGTGGGAGCGGTTTTAGGCCAACATCGATCGAAATTTTTCCACGCTATATACTATGTGAGCAAGGTCTTAAATGAGAACCAAGTTAACTATACCACCACAGAAAAAGAGTTGCTCGCAATAGTGTTTGCATTGGAAAAATTTCGGTCCTATCTAATTGGGTCCAAAGTTATTGTGTTCACAGATCATGCAGCTCTAAGACACCTTTTGACAAAGAATGAGTCCAAGCCTCGTCTTTTGAGGTGGATTCTTCTCCTTCAAGAATTTGACATTGAAATCAAGGACAAGAAAGGAGTGGAAAATGTGGTGGCCGGCCATCTTTCAAGGTTGGAAAACCCTTTGGTCACCACAAAAGAGAAAATGATTAGTGAGGCATTCCCGGATGAGCATTTATTGGCTATCTCCACAAGGCCTTGGTTTGCCGACTTGGCTAACTACAAGGTAAGTGGAGAACTCCCGGAAGACCTCACAAGCCATCAAAGGAAGAAGTTCCTTCATGATTCCAAGTTCTACTTTTGGGATGACCCATTCCTTTTCAAAGAGGGTCAAGATGGTATCATAAGGAGGTGTGTGGACACCAAGGAGAGCTTAGACATCATGTGACATTGCCATAACTCCCCTTGTGGAGGGCATCATAGTGGACCGATAACCGCCGCGAAAGTGTTACAATCGGGGTTCTTTTAGCCCACTCTATTCAAAGATTGTGTCGACTATGTGAAGAATTGTGACAAGTGCCAGAGGACCGGCACGATCACTAAGAGGAATGAGATGCCTTTGCAAGGTAAGCTAGAAGTTGAACCGTTTGACTGTTGGGGTGTGGACTTCATGGGACCTTTCCTATCGTCTAAGTCTAACCTCTACATTCTTGTGTGCGTGGACTATGTCACGAAATGGGTGGAAGCAATAGCCAGCCCTAAGAATGACGCACACACGGTGGTAAAATTTTTGAAAAAGAACATCTTCTCAAGGTTTGGTGTACCAAGAGTGCTAATTAGCGACGGGAGTAAGCATTTCATAAATAAATATCTTGACAATGTGCTCACCAAATACAATGTGAAACACAAAGTTGCTACCCCTTACCACCCGCAAACAAGTGGCTTGGTAGAAGTCTCGAATAGACAAATAAAGCAAATATTGGAGAAAACAGTGGCAAGTTCCCGCAAGGACTGGTCATTGAAACTAGACGATGCTTTATGGGCCTATCGGACTGCCTTCAAGACCCACTTGGGCTTTTCTCCTTACCAACTTGTATATGGGAAAGCATGCCACCTTCCGGTAGAGTTTGAGCACAAAGCTTATTGGGCAACGAAGTTGCTCAACATGGATGAAAGCCTCGCCGGTAGGGAAAGGTTGTTGAAGCTAAACGAGTTGGAAGAATGGAGGTGTCGGGCATATGAAACTGCGGTCATATACAAAGCTAGGACTAAAGCATATCATGATAAAGCTTTGAGGCCTAAGGAATTCCATAAGGGACAACAAGTTCTCCTTTTCAATTCACGATTGAAGTTGTTCCCCGGAAAATTAAAGTCTAGATGGTCGGGACCGTTTGTGATTAAGGAGGTCTCTCCTTATGGCTCGGTTGAAATTTTTAAGTCGGGGGAAGAGGACCAAGGCTTTAAAGTTAATGGTCAAAGGTTAAAGGTGTACCAAGGAGGAGAGTTTCAACGCCACAAGGTGGCCCTTATCTTCCGTGACCTTTGAGCTCATGGGACATCAAGCATCGGGACGTTAAACAAGCGCATAATCTTCGGATTATGGACCGTCAAGCTATTGACGTAAAACGAGCGCTTTTTGGGAGGCAACCCAAACTTTAGTTTGCTAAATAAATGTATTCTGATGAGGTTTCTTTGTTTTTGTGCAGGGAAGCTAGGACTAGAAGACAATGAGGAGGAGAAGTGTAACAGGAAAACAGAACCAGCAATTTCAGACATCTGCGCGCCGCGCCAGGCTATGGTGCGCGCCGCGCAGCCCAAAGGAAAAATCAGGGTAAATTCTCAGACTCCTGCGCGCCGCACAACACATACCACGCGCCGCGCAGGAAGGTTCAAATCAGCCAAGGGTTTATCAAATAACTGCGCGCCGCACAGGGTTTGATGGCGCGCCGCGCAAGTGGAAATTCAAACAGTCTGGATCGCAACGGTCACTTGCGCGCCGCGCAGGGACATCTGGCGCGCCGCGCCACAGCACTGAAAAGCGTGTTTTTAGTTTGGAAAACACGATTTTGTGTTTTATTTCCCAAAAACACACTTTCAACCCTTCTTCTTCCTCATCTCTCTCACGAATTCAACTACTCCAAACCTCCATTAACCCACAAAAAGCTTCAAAAACCCACTAATCTAACATCATAAACTCCAACCCTCAACAAATCATCATCACCCATACTCCACAAATCACCAATTCACCAAAAAAAAAAAATTCCCAAATCCCAATTTCCTAAACCTAACCCAAGGGCCACGAATTTCTTCAAGCAAACACTCAAATTGTCCTTCTCTACTCTCAAAGATGTTTGATAAATTACGTGGAAAATCAAAGAAAACAACTGCTCCATCTCAAGAGGAGCCAAAGAAGAAACGACTCACCCGGGCAAGTTCAAAGGGTGGGGGTTCTAGTAGCAGGCAGGAACCACCATCACCACCTCAGGTTGAAGAAGCACATGGGATGACTTGGGCTGAGAAGTTTGTTCGTAACAACCGGGGTTGTACTGCACCATATAGTGAAAGGTTTTTCCGAGAGAATCATCACACCAGGTATCTCAAACTCAAAGCACTTCAAATTAATCAGGAAAAAGCCTTTAAGAATGACTTAAGAGAGGTGCCTGAGGTTTATGGTGAATTGGACCGTAGAGGGTGGTTGTTGTTTAATAGTTTAATGGATAGGGAGAAGATGGTTGCTTATCAAGGTGATGCTACTAGAAAGGTGTATGTTAGAGGGGTATTGGTGGACTACTCAGGTGATGCCATCAATCGTTTTTTGAGAACTAGAGGAGTGAACCAATGTGCATACATGCCGCTCTACCACAATGTTGCGAGTATGAGTTACAGGGAAAGGAAGGAAGTGAGAAGCTTTGTGGGAAGGCCTTTGGCGCCGTGGTATAAATATTATGGCGGTTCGGCGCCGACAAAGATTCACATTCATCACTTCTGTCTGGTTGGTCGTGCTTGGGCTGATTGGGTGATGCATAACGTGGTACCCATAGCAAATACCGCAGAGATACAAATTTATAATGCATTGTTGATTAAGATGATCATGGACCAATCAGACATCGATTTGGGGGAGCTGCTGAGTATGGACATTAGGAGGACATCGTAGATTGAGAAACCATCTTTCCGGCTTGGGCATTGTAATCTTATCACTGCCTTATGATGTGGATGAGTATTTGAATGATAATGAGAATGCTAGCGGACAAGAAGATGATGCGCTAATGGCTGAGATAGATGGATTTGTGGGAGAGCAAGAGATTCCGACGCAGCACCATGAGGCACCTCAAGGTGGGTATCACTACACCCACCATGAGGATGAATTGGCATGCATGTTGCATGAGCTGGACTTATATAGATCGACTGGGGCCACACATATCTACTACAACCAACAAGGGGCTTTGTATCAAGATGCCATGTGGTATAGGGAAGAACATCCCCCACTTCGGATTACGAGTTGTATCCGACTCGTGGGGAATGGGAAGACATGTCCACAATGACCGAGAGAGGTATGAAAGAATGATACGAAGGCGTAGTAGAGAATGGGAGAGAAGCTACCTTGCTCATAATCCTCCCACGGGCACCTTTGGACAGTCGGGATATGTGCCTCAAGGTGAGGAAGGATCATCTCATGGGTATGGCAATGCGGAGGAGAATCCAAACATGTTTTGCGACATATCTGATTTTGGGTTTGGAAATGTTGATGAGGCTAATGTGAGGAGCCAGACAACTCCGGATGCTTCTAATCCGCTATCAAGGACACCGCATTGAGGCGGTTTGTCATTCTCTCTCTCCACCTTTTAAAGCTTTTGTAGTGCTGGTAGCCGTATCAATAATTGAAGAATGCTGTTTAATGATATGTGAAGACTGTTTAGATTTATCTTCTTTGTTGTCTATGTTGAATATTTTGGAATGAATGAAAACTTTTTGTTATGACAATCTTTTTGGCAATTGCCCTTTTAAGTCAATACTTGTTAGATTTTTGCACAATATGAATGAGTGATATTCTGGATTTAGTTGTGTGTGATATGATTGCTAGCTACGAAAGTTTAGGGGCTCTTATAAATGTTGACAACTCATTAATCCGGCCTAGCCGTGAGTTTTTGAGCCATACACTTATGTTTCCTTGATTATGAGAGTCCACACTTAGCCACATCTCTAGAACTTGCTTGTGTTCTTTTTAATTGGTTGATTGCTAAGATGTATACACGAGGCATGTTGTTTGGTACCTTGGGCCTATTTTCCAGCCACCCTATATTCATGCTATATCCGTTGCTAAACCCTTTTGAGCCGAAAGAAAAGATATTTTTGTTGTACATATACCTAAATTTTCTGAAAATTGAAAAAAAGATGATTTTCTTGGAGGCTTAGACACCTAACTAAGTGATTATGCACTATGCATGTCACTAAGTTTGGGGTTGCTTTTGGGAATAAGCAATCTATTAAGTTTGGGGTGGGGACACTAGAGAACTTTTGAAAAGTATTTTTGAAAACAAAAATGTTGATTGAGAAAAGAACCTCTTGTTGTGAAAAAAAGAAGTGAAAAGAAAAAAAAAATATACAAACAAGACTATGGTGATCCTTTTCAACGTAATGAATTGGGACAAGTGAGGTCCATAGAAAACACACAAGTGGGTTAAAGAAAAAAAAAGAGGCAAGTTCTCTAGTTGTATTGTTGAAAAGGGTTTTGGTTTCCAATTTTCTTGAATTCGGTGCGTTAAGCTCCAAGTTTTTCTACCTACTATCCTAAAACCACCTACCCTTAACCTAAGCCCCATTATAACCTATAAAGTCCTCTAAATATGTGTACTCTTAGCATGGTGATCGATTTTTGAGAATATTTGCAAGCTTATGTGTCATACCCCATTTTTTGACCGATCGTTTTTATGCGTCTTTTTACGACGAATTTTTCTTTGTTCGTTTCTGACGAAATTTCGGCAGAGAGGTATTTTAAAATACCTCATTTATTTGATTTTATTTTTATTATTCTCATTTGCTTCATTTTTTTATTATTCTATTATTATTATTATTATTATTTTTATTATTTTTTTCGTTTTTATTATTATATATATTATTATTATTTTTTATTTTAATTGTTTATTTGTATTATCCTTTTTTGGTAGTTTTTTTATAGAAGTACAGATCAGATGTTTTTGTCCAGGCCCAAAAGGGCAATTTTGTCAAAATGGGGTATTTTTTCATCTGCAAACCCTAGGTCTGACACAGTATTTATACTGTGCACAGTTCCCAAGGTCAGGAGAGCAAATCAGCCGCAGAAACTTTCCTTTTCCAAAATCAAATCATAAAAAAAATCAAAATCAAACATCCAGAAGAATCCATTCATCTTCATCATCAATTAACACGAACCAAAAAATCCCAAACCCATCATCAATCTTTCCAATCCAGAAGCAAAAAACAGAAACAGAACAAATTCAATCATCATCATCTTCATTCATCATTTAAAACCACAAAAAAAACTCAAAAACCAGAAAATCAAAAGAAACCGAAATCATCAAACCTTCTTCAAGTTCAAATCGAACCCAGAAAACTTCCTTCAAACCATAACCAAAACCTCCGTTCATCATTAAATCCGAACCACAGACCCTCGCAAATCCAGATCGAAATTCAAACCAAATCATCGCAAACGAACACGGAAACGCAGAAGAAGAAATTAGAAATCAATCGAAACCAGAACAGAAAAACAAGAAGAAGAAGAAGCAGAACTCAAAACGATAAGAGGTTGACCCGTTTTCTTCTTTTCTTTTTGCGCGATCTAGGGATTTTGAGGTTGATTTTCGGGTTTTTGATTATACATTTGTGTTTAGAAGTTGTTTTTGTATAATTTTGTTGTTAAAACTTTTGAAAAAAAATTGAGATTGAGAGAAGGGGGAGCTCGGCGGCGAGAGAGGGTGAGGAAGAAAGAGCAGCGGTTTGAGCAGAGAGAGAAGAAGATGACTGTTCTGTTTTTTTTAGGGTTTCATATATTTAACCCCATTCACGATCCTGTGCGCGCAGGTGCACGGTCTTACGGTGCACCTGCGCGCCTATTGACCTTCTGATTATGATCCTACGCCTCAGATTCTTCTTCCTCTTTATTTAGATCAGGGCCGTCTGATCCATCAGACGGCCATGATTGTTCCTGCGTTTTTTGGGTGTTTTTGCACAGATGGGCCCTTTTGGGCTGGGCCTTACTCTTTATGTTTACTTTTTGCACCCCCCTTTCTGTTTTTATTATTATTTGCACCCCTCTGTTTTTATTTTATTTTTTTACATTAGATTGTATTTTTAGGACTTGATGTAAATTTAAATTAAATTGCATAGCATTATGTTGCATTCATTTCATATTTATTTTTCATGCAAATACATTAGAATGTAATTAGGGACAAATGTACACTATAAATGAAAAATCGCATCTCATGCATATTTATTTATCGCTTTCCGCAAAATCGTTAGAATATTAATTCCGAGGGAAAAGACACCGTTTTGATCAAAATATCATTACGGATCGTCTTCGCGCTTATTTTGCCTATTGCGACGTTATTAATTTTAGCGCTACCTTTTTTATTTAACCCAACATACCAATCAAATAGTTAGTCATTTTATTCTCAAAAATGAGGTCAACACCTCTTCAAAAAGAATTAGTCTTTTTATTCTCAAAAACGAGGTCAAAACCTCTTTCAAAAATATCAACACAATTCATTTTCACATATCATCAAACATCAAAAATATTTTTTCATCATCATACACTTTTCAAACTTTGGACTTTAAACCAAACGTTTCTTTTTACCGCGAAAACCTCGGATTTTAACCCGAGTGCTTTTTTACCGCGAACTTGGATTTTAAACCAAGTGCCTTGGAATTTAAACCAACGGCGTCTTTTATCGTGAAAACCTTGGATTTTAACCCAAGTGTCTTTTTTTACCGCGAACTTGGATTTTAAACCAAGTGCCTTGGACTTTAAACCAACGGCTCCTTTTATCGCTAAAACCTTGGACTTTAACCCAAGTGTCCTTTTTTTTCCTCGCCTAAAAATCTTGGATTTTAAACCAAGTGCATTTGTCTCATTCATACATCATTAATCATGCATAAACCTTGGATTTTAAACCAAGTGTCTTTTATCACTTCAAACATTTTCTCAACAAACCTTGGATTTTAAACCAAGTGTCCGCGTCTCATTTTCATAATCAAATCTTAATCAATTTAACCATATAGACTTTTTTCACAAATTAACATCAATCAAACTCACATTTTGCCACTTTTGGCTTTTGGTATTTTAAAACCATTTTCAAAACTTTAAAATCAAAACAAACAAATTTACTCGTCTTTTTACCCCGAACTACGGTGGTTTGATCCTTCGGGTACGTAGGCATGAGACTTGTCTCTCCAATCAATAAAATCAACAAAAACATTTTTCTTTTTCAATCACTTTTAGCATTTTTATCATCACTTTAATTCCTACACTTATACATTTTTACAAACAATTAAAATTAAGCGCATAGATAGAATAAAAACAAGAGGTTCCTATAGAGTACTATAGATACCTAGGGTGCTAATACCTTCCCTTTGTATAACCAACCCCCGAACCTTGTTCTCTTAATATAGGGTTTTTTCGAACTTTTTCCCTTTCCCTCGGATAAATTAAAGATCGGTGGTGGAATATTAAATTGCGATTCGAAGTTAATTAATAACTTGATATCCAAAAATCACCGCGAAAGAAATGGCGACTTCACTGGGGACAACCGAGCGGGTTGAACCTAACTTGTTTAAATTACTATCTTCGCGCTTTTATTTTTTAAATTGTAAATGTTTGTATATATATTGGGGAATGCTTTGAGTGGTGAGATAAGTCCCCCACCCGGACTTGAGGGAACTATAAGATAGGATAGTGGTATAATCATAATGTCTATCCGAGAGTAAGTTTCGGCCGTGGCATATGTGGTAACCACACTCAATTGAGGAACTTTGGAGGTAATAGTGTCAACATGAGTAGTCGTGTTTGACATTCTATCTTCAAGGAACCGACGATGTTGAGGACCTTTAGTTACACCTAACCCATCTTGGCCTCTTTAGGGCGTAGTGCGGTGGCTAATCGAGAGTAAGTCTCGGATTGGTTGATACGCGATACTACACTCAAACGAGACTTTTCTACGGATTTTGTTGGATCGGAAGTAGTTCCGTAACCCGATGATTTTCGGAGGAGGTCAATGACTTTGAGAACTTTGTAGAACCCGCAATGCAGGTACAAATAATCCTAGTACATACCATGTGGGGGGTTTCACCTTTGACTCCAACATTATACTTTAACCCCACCATGTTTTCCGCATCATGCATGCATGCACTCATTCATAAATTTTTACTCATCCAATGTCGAAGGACTTAAACAAATTTTTTTTTTTTTTTTGTAAACATTATAGAGAACATTCATTTCAAATGACACATAACAAATTTTTCTCTTTTTTCTCCTTACAAAATCCATATCTAAATGTTTACAACTAATTTGGGATAAGTTCTTCGATAACAAAAAAAAAAAAAAACAAAAAAAACATTGCATATTTTAGCATAAACACATCATGCATCATACCACATTCATAAGTTTCCAAACTCAAGTCTCATATTTTCCTGTTCTCTCTACCTCAGTCAAAGTGGCCCGGCGTATCCGTTACAAACCAACTCGTGTCTACAATACTCGGTTCAGGTTGAGAAACAAGATGGATAATTTTGAGGAAGAAAATCATATGCTCCGTGTACAGGTGACAACCATGCAAACAGAAATTGAGAAGTTGACTAGCATGGTGGCATCTCTGATGGCTACCCAGAATCAGGCGCCAGCTCCGGTACCTCAGTCTAGCAGTACCTTTGTACCTCCTCCTATTGCATCTGCGCCTCTTGGCACTCCTCAGTTTGTCATGTCTGAAGGTTACCCATGGGGCATGCCAGTTGGCTTTCTTGGGGCAGAATCACGTCCTATAATATCAGAGATTCCCCATATACAATCGACAGTGCCTATTCCTCAGCTCGGCAGTACACTTCCTCAGGTTTCTGCACCTTTGGTTCATACTACCCAGCAAACTCAAATGCCCATCTTTCATGCTGAAAGTGTAGGAGGTTATGATAGGATGGATGACTTACAGATCAAATATGATGAGATGCAAAAAGATATGAGGGCTCTTAGAGGAAAGGATTTGTTCGGACAAGACGCGCATGAACTATGCTTGGTCCCTGACGTTGTGGTCCCTCATAAGTTCAAAGTTCCGGATTTTGAGAAGTATAAAGGGAGTACTTGTCCCAAGGCTCACTTGATAATGTATGCCAGGAAGATGTCTACTCAAACCAGTAATGACAAGTTGTTGATACATTATTTTCAAGACAGTCTGACCGGTGCAGCTCTAAGGTGGTACATGGACCTTGATAGGGCTAACGTCAGTTCCTTTAATGACTTAGTCAGTGCTTTTATTCGGCAATACAATTACAATTCATATCTGGCCCCTGATAGGGATGAGTTACGAGCATTGTCACAAAAAGAGAAGGAATCTTTTAAAGAGTATGCTCAAAGATGGAGGGAGCTTGCTGCTCAGATTCGTCCTCCAGTCGAAGAAAAAGAATTGTGTAAGTTGTTTTTGCATACCTTGAGCCCATTCTTCTATGAGAAAATGGTTGGTGTTGTATCAAGAAGCTTCACCGAAATGGTGGAAATGGGAATGTGCTTAGAAGAAGGAGTCCGTCAGGGACGGTTGACAAGAGAGAAAGCTCTGACCAATACTGCCAAGAGATATGGCAATAACTTTTCAGAGAAGCAAGAATTTGAAGTTGGCATGGTGGCTCAGGGAGGACCTCATTTGAGAAACCCAGCGGTACTGCCTACCTGGTACCGCAGTGATTTAACTTGTGCTTTCCATCAAGGGGCCCCTGGTCATGATGTAGAACGTTGCTACCCTCTCAAGAAAGCTGTTCAGGATTTAATCCGTGACAATATGCTATCTTTCAAGGACGAGAACCCTAATGTTCAAGGTTCATCCTCTGCTTAATCATAGGTCCCTGTCATATTCAAGATTATCAAGAAGCTTGTCCCTAGGATCACTAGGCCTTTTATTCTTCCAATTGCAATTTCTTTCTTGCCAAGCATTTATTTGCATTTTAAAGTTGTATCTTTTAATTAAAATTTCTAAACAATAAGCATGCATATTTTGGAATTCATCCATTCGTATTCACTCTTTTTTTGTACCATCATAAATGATAATGTTTTTCTACTTCACTTTTCTTGTTTACAAACTTGAGGGGAGAATGATGTAAATTAAATGTTTAAAACTGCTGATATATGCTTTCATTAGTAAGACCCGGTTGATGATGTAAGGCATTGTTTCACTTCCCAAACACTGGAGAAATAAGGAGATAATCCGCAGTCAACCCCTTTGAGCCAGAAGTTGGTGTTTCTTCAGTAGACAAAACTCACAATAACATGTGGCAGTCACAAACATCCTACACCAAAACAAAAAAAAACAACAACAACAACAAAAAGCCCGCTAAGTAAAAGACTTAGGCAAAATTCAGGGCATCCCGATGGACCACAAAATCCAAAAGAATTGGTCCATGCAAAAATTAGCGATTAAGAGCTCAAATGTTGTGAAAAAAGTGATTGTCACTTCAAGAATCTCGTCAAAGCTTCGACCAAAGTGTCAACCTCAAACATCATTGTCAAAATAAATCCTCTTGTCAACCAAAGCGTGTCTGATGAATTATTTGAATATATGGGGTCAAATGGTTGATTTTTCTGAGCACGGTTATGATTGAATGATTGTTGGGGAGATGGTAGGTGATGAGATTGTGGGTATTGTGGTGGTAGTGCTATGGCTGCAATATGTGGATATTTGAAGGTGACATGGCATACTTCATTATTGTGGAAATATTAAACCAAACTCGCATAGGAATAGGAAGATAAAAGGCTCCAAAGGTGAGGGTTCAGAGTTGTGAAAATGGCCAGAAACTTAGAAAATATTTCTAAGTGTTTCACAGTGATAATTTTTAGTTTTGATGGCCATTTTACTATATGATCCAAGTTGATTCAGCTCAAATGTTCAACATCCAAGTTGCAGTATGCCATGTCCTCTTCCCATTGATATCAAGAGCGTGGGTTTTTGTTGCTTGAGGACGAAGTTACGAATTTTCAATTAAGCCATGGTAGGGCTGATTTTGAGATCAGATTACAAGTTATTTTTTCTTGGTCCAAACAAAGGTGTGGCCTCATGATCCACAAAACTTCTCATGTGAACCTTCTATTTTCAGTTTTTACTGATGTTTAGCATGATCAACATTTCATTACACAAGGAATCCATGCATTGCCCAAGTTTCATACCACAAATGGATCAAAAGTGAAAAGCTCTTTTTGCCAAAATCTCCAAAATCTTGCTTTATGTCCATGAGGCTTGTGAATACCATTTTCTCTGAAAACACTTCACCTATGCATCAGAAGCAAGGTAAAATTCCTTCAATGAACCTCCAAACATTTCATTTTGCCAATGAATTCAAAAGAGCACCAAAGACATTTTTGAACCAAATCTCAAATTGCAAGCAAAGCAGCCTCAACTTATGCTTCAGGGACACTCCATGTATGATCCTCAGACAAATTTCGACCTCTATAAAAGGCCCTCAAGCCTCAGAACTCATGATCCAGAAATTCACCCAAAAAAAGCTCCATTACTACACTTGTAAAAAACCATAATTTCGAAACTTGCATTTCATCCAAATTTCCTCTACTTTCTCTATCAAATAACCATCCATACATCATAAAAAAGCTTCTGTATGCATTTATCATCAACTGTAACACCTCCATTACCATCTCCCAATTCCCATTTTTTGTCACTTTCAACTTGAATTGGGTAGAACATTTCAGAAGGTTTCAAGGAAAAATAACTATACCATTACACTCCTGGAGACTCAAGGAAGCTAAAGGGATCTTTATTTCTCATCTGTAACTGGAAAGAAGAGGCATTGGACCTTGCTCCAATTGGTAAATTTTCGTGACTTTGAACTCCATCATACATGCATTATTTTTGAACGATTTGTGAAGAAACAATGTAGACCATAATGTGAGTAGTGAAAGCCCTATGCTTGTGAGTTCTGTTTGTGCTTAAATAATACTTAAGTTGTGTTTGAATTTTTAGGGTTCTTACTTTAATCTAAAAAATTTGATTGTTGGAATAAGAATTAATAAAAGTTAAATGTTTATTCATACTCCTGATGAAATTCTGAGCAAAATCGTATATTCATTTGTCATTTTTGATGCAAAAACGGAAAAGTTCAAAAAATCACCATTGTTGTTATTTGAGAGAAAAAAAACACGATGAGGAAGAAGGAGAAATGGCTCCTTTCCTTTTTTCAAATATCAGTGTTACATTATATATATTTAAAGTTATTTCACTAACAAACGCGCGCCTTGGCACAGTTGGTGTGCTTTCTGCCTAACCATGTAGAGGGCATGGGTTCAACTCCCAGCTGCCCCTCTTTTTTTGTTTTTCTATAATTTTATTTTCTTTTATTTGTTCAAATATTATTAAAAATATCTAAAATTCCCAAAAATATATTTCTTTATTTTCTTTATTAAAAAATACAAAAAAGGATCAAAAACATGTTTATTTATTTTTTTCATGATGCTTGTGTCTAAGTCCAAAGGGAAATTTTTCGTTAACCCCGTGTTTCGTTGTTGTTTTTTTTGCGCTTTTGCTTATTCTCTATTTTTGACCTTGAAATAAAAATCATTGTTAAATATAAAAAGAATGAAAAAAGGAGTGGTCTGGCGGATGATTTTTCACTCTCCGGTGACTTCGGATTTCCTGCCGGATGGCTTGCAGTCCGAATAACCGACGTTCTAAAAATACAAATTTTTCTTAAAATAATAAAAAGCAAAAACATTCAAATATTTTCAAAAAAATAAATCTTTTATAATAAACCTCGACTTTCGTCGAGAAATCCTTTTTCAAACTTTTTTCAATAAACGGTCTAACCCACTTAAGCATATTTAAATATTTTCACAAAGACTAAAAAATGCAAAAACAATCCAAATTTTTTGCCGCTTGGCTTTTCAATTTCAAACTTTTTTTCTTTCTCAAGAGAGTTTAGACGTGAGTCATTTCTAGTTGAAATTCATCTCCCCACGACATATGGCAGGGAAAGATATAAACTTTTCAGTATGTTCGTGGCGGATTAAAAAGGAGTTTAAACTTAAGATGACGACTCGTCTTTCCTCCTAAAATCAATCAAACAAATCACTTTACAAATTTTACCCTGAACTACGAGATTTTGATCCCTCGCGGGTACGTAGTGCAAAAGACCTTGTGTCTTCCCAATTCAAAATTAATAAAACTTTTTTTCTTTTGAATATCCCAAAAATTAATAAAAAAAAATTCTCTCATCATTACCCAATCGTTTATAAGCAAATTTTACAAGCAAAACATTTTTTAGCACAAAAATACATATTTTACAAGAGGTTGCCGTAGAGTACTACGGATACATAGGATGCTAATACCTTCCCTTTGTATAACTAACCCCCGAACCTTAAATCTCTAAAAATTATTATGGGTTTATTCGATCTTTTCCCTTTCCCTTGGATAAATTAAAGTTCGGTGGTGAATCATAATTTTTGAGAACCAAAGCTAACCAATAGCTTGGCGTCCGAAAATCACCGCGACAGAAATGGCGACTTCACTGGGGACTCCCCAAGAGGGTTGAGCCTAACTTGTATATATGTTATATTTGTGCTATTATTTTTTCTTGTATATTTTATATTGTTTTATATGCTTATATGTCTGGGTTTAATATTTATGAGAGAAAAGTCCTCTACCCGGATTTGAGCAAATACTTAAGATAAGTTAGTGGTTGAGTGTTGGCCTTCTTGGTGGATACCTCGTAGGGTTGACATGAAAACCACGCCTAGAGTAGACCCTCTTGAAAATATTGTTGTCTTGCGAGGATTCGCAATGGCGATGATATTTTCTCGTTGGATCCATGACTCTAGGGACCTTTTTTTACAAAGAATAAAATTTAAAATCATGTTTTTGGGTTTTTGCTATTTTTATTAGATTAAATAAATCACATAAATGAAATCAAGAAAAGAAATAAAATAAAATCAAAAGAGACAGAGGGGGGGGGGGGGGGGCAAATATAAATTAATGGGTGCAGATTGTAAAAGTCAGGTTTGGCCCAAACAGGGGGCCCAGTCGCTGGTTATCAAACAAAAAAAACATGAAGATGATCTCAGCCGTCTGATTTGATCAGACGGTCTTGATGATATCCTGGTGATGGATGATCATGACTGTCTGATTAAGATCAAACAGTCTTGGCTTGATAACAGGAAAGAAGTATTGTGGCTGTTTGATCAAAGATCAAGGGCAGATATGAAGTTGGCGCAAGGCAGGCACGATGCAGGCACGCGCAGGGGATCGCAGGCCATATATATTCCAAACCAACCGTATCCCTTTATTTTTTCCAGATTTTTCTCTCTCTTCTCTCAGCTTATCTCTCTCGATCTCTTTCCCTTCCTTTAGTTTTTTTTTTCAAATCTTAAATCCAGTTACTCTAACAACAATCAACCAACACAAACATAAATCAATGTAAAAAGGTAAGGAACAAATCGAAAGCCAAAACGCATGTATGAAAATCAAACCGAGAGAGAGAACGGCGAATGAAGGTTGGCCGGCGAGAGAGAGAGAGAGAAAGCGATGGCCAGATGCGGTGGTGCGGTTTCGCAGCGTGCGGTGGTTCGCTTTTGGCGTCGGACTCGTGGCTAGTAGCGGCGATGGCAATTTGCTCTTCCTATCCTTTTTCGCCGATCTGCTTCTTCTCGTTCCAGTCCTTGCAAATTTGCCTTTTCTTTTGATTTATGTTTTGATTGTTGTTGGTGATGGGTCTGCAGGGTGGTGGTTATTGGTAGTGATGAGTTTTTGATGTTGATGAATTGATATTGAAGGTTGAAAAGAGGACTAGTGCTGGTGGTTGTTAGTATTTTGGAATTTCAATTAGGTTTTGAAACCAATGTTGATTGATTGATTTTTGGAATGATATTATATGGGTTTTAACTTGAGTTATGATGGAATGAGAAAATTCCCCTTTGGTTTGATCCTGCCTTCAATACGTGTGATTCCTATTAACTTCTCCTCCTTCTGCTTGTTTGACTTTGGGAATAATAATAATCAATAATAACAATGAATAAATAAAAATAATAAAAATGACAAATAAAAATAAAGTTACAAAACAAATGCAAAAATCTGGAAAAGATGGGATTTGATCCCAAGACCTTGCACTCACAACTCTTTGAACACTTTCTTCACTACCAAATGGGCTAACTCACATATTCAAAGAAAAATGCAATAGTAAACCATATGATAATAAAAACGGGCAAAATTTAGGGTACGACAGCTGCCCCTATTTAATTATATTTCACACGGGGACATGATTGACGGCTGTCTTCATGTACTCGTGGTGGAAAATAATTAAATACGAAAGGACCCAAATTTTGTCTAGGAAGGGTGTACTAGGACAGGACTCTTAAATTGCTAGCCAAACAGAGATAAGACTCTAAGCTGCCAGCGAGAATGACACTCTAAGTTGCCAGCCAAACAGGGATGTAACTCTAAACTGCGCGAATGGGACTCTAAATTGTCAGCCAAACAAAGATGGAACTCTAAACTGTCAGCGCGAATGAGACTCTAAATTGCTAGCCAAACAAGGGTGGTGCTCTAATTTACTAAATAAGATTGGACTCTTACAATATGGATGAGACTCCGAAAATACCAAATAAGAATGGGACTCTAAACAAATAGTTAGACCTTTGCAGACTCAGGCGTCATTGCTTAGATCGAAAGGGTAAACAAATTCGGGAATCATTGTCTACATGGGAAAGATGAGTAGATCTTTGCAGACTCGAGCATCATTGCTAAGATTGAAAAGGCAGACAAGCAGATTCGAGCATCCTTGCTTGGATTGAAAAGATAGATCAGCAGATTCAAGCATCCTTGCTTAGATTGAAAAGGCAGACAAGCAGATTCGAGCATCCTTGCTTGGATTGAAAAGATAGATCAGCAGATTCAAGCATCCTTGCTTAAATTGAAAAGGCAGACAAGCATATTCGAGTATCATTGCTTAAATTGAAAAGGTAAGCAGATTCGAGCATCATGCTTATATTGGAAAGATAAGTAGACTCAAGCGTCATTGCTAAGATCAAAGAAGACTTGCAGGCGATATCAGAGGTTGACACCCATCCACGTATAAAATGAACGTCGACTGGGGTTGTTCCAAGAAAAGGGTTACATGGAAAAAGGGTTTGTTGGGGAGCAAGAATTGATTTAGACCTTTATGAAAAGTCACAAGATCTTTGCATATGCTATGTATGTTTGCTGTATATGTCTGTTTATGCATGACAATTTTTGATGCATTGATGCATGATGGATGCATGAAATACTGGTAAAGGTTGGGCTTTGCGGACACCAATGATATTGGGCCTTAAGGGAATGTCAATGGATATTGGCCTTTGGATGTTTTTGGTTTGAAAGCTTTTCGGTGAAAGTAATTTCAATTTCATTGGAAGATTTGGGGATCTTAAAGCACAAGTAAAATGCAAGATACATGAATGATATGTTATGATGAATGCAATGCGATGCATGGTTTGATGCTAGAGTGTTGTAGATATAATTGATGCAGGATGCATGGCTATGATTTGGAATGTTCCTCAAAAGGTCCTTCGTGATGGGCAATGGAAAAGGTGAGAAGGTTTTTTTTTTTTTTTTATAGCATGATTCCCCGACACCCTAGTTGGACTCAACGGTCGCTGAGGTATGACAACATTTACATGACCAACTCGAAAGGATGGAGAGGGCTTGCCCTTGCTTTAGCCAATTTTTTTCCATTTTTCTTTTTATTTTCTTTTTTTGAAAATCCCTAACTTTTGCCTAGACCGCTCTTTCGAGTTTTCGGTCCACCGGGAGTGTATTTCCTTTTCCGTGCCCCTAATTTTTACCTGGATCGCCTTTTCAGGTTTTCGATCCACCGGGACGCTCTCTATTGCCTAAGTCGCCCTTTCGGGTTTTTGACTTAGCGAGCTTTGGTTTTCTTTTTTCTTAGGCATTATATCTTTGGTTGCATCAAACTTAGAATTAGAACTCCTCTCCATCCATGAGGTGATAAATACAGGCTGCTCCAATATTTGAATCTTTGATAGGTGTGCCCCGACACTTGAATTTTGAAATGAATGTACCTGGTTGATTGGCGCTTTAAAAGTTTAATCCATTCTTGAAATATCTTGACCCCGATCAATAAGTACTCCAAATGATGTGCCCCTCGATTATAGGGATTTGCTCTTGATTAGTAGGACCCCTGGGTGATTTGCCCCTTGTTAGGAATGTCGTGCAATTATTCACCTTTTGATCAGACCCTTGTTGAAGTTCCCTCGATGCCAAGTATTGATTCGCGAGTGAAATTGTTTCTCTTGAAAAGTAATTTCGACGTAATGCACATGTAAGTTTTGAATTTGAAATTTTGTTTTAGCTATGTACAATGGATGATATTTGGCCAGAAGATCGGCACAATTGAAAGTGATAGAAATGGGAGAAAAATTGTTACAAACGTGAGGAGTCAGTTTAACAATTTTGTTGAATATGCTTGTATAGCTAACCTAGCTTCAGTTAGGTCTTTTGAGGGTTATAACGTGGCCTGGTTCACGGTTTTAAGAAACACAGGATATAAGGCTCAAAATATTATTTTAACCCTCCCAATCTACATTGATGTTCTTCATTCCTAAGTTCAATTAACTCAAAATATGTCTTTGGTCGGCAAGAGAATTTAATTAGTTATTGTGATGGAGGTAAATACAGTGGTCGAAGTACTGATGAGACTCTTGAAGTGGCAGTCACTTATTTTAGTTGACAGGCTTGTTTTCATTTTTTTTTTTTGCATGGACCGATTCTTTTGAATGTGCGGCCCATCGGGATGCCCCATCTTTTTGCCTAAGTTTTTACTTAGCGGGCTCTCTCCCCCTTTTTTTTAACAGCTCTCATGAGGTTTTTGCTTTTAGCTCGGCAAGTTATGACTGCCACATCAACGATTATGTGTTCTATCCTTTCGTTATTCCCTCCATGTTGAATGATGTACACGAGGGAGATAATGTGCTTAAACCTCTTACTGAAGTGATTAACTGGATTGATTCTCTTGCATCGGAATGCATCATTGAGTTTAATTGTAAAACTACCCTGCCCCTGGTTAAGATTAAGGTTATTTAGGAAAATAGAAAGAACACCGACTTCGGGCTCAAAGGGGTTGACTACGGATTATCTCCTTATATCTCCAGTGTTTGGGAATTGAAACAATGCCTTACATCATCAGCCGGGTTTTACTTATAAAAGCATGTATCAGCAAATTCCATCATTTGTTTACATCATCCTCCCCACCAAGTTTGTTAACATGTGAGAAGTGAAATAAAAAGAGAGAGATGACATAAGAAGAGAGTGAATATGAATGGATAGATTGAAAATATGCATGCGAATTTCATTAAAACACTTGATCAAAAGATAACAATTTTAAGAAACCAAACAAAACTTAGCAGGAATGAAATTACAACTGAGAATGAGAAACCTAGTAATCCTATAAATGAGTTTCCTCGTTGGACCATTGACTTTGAAGATGCCCCTTGGCGTTCTCTGACTTGTAATGGGTGACCATTTGAGAAGAATATCACTCCTTGAAAGACAACAACTTTTGATCAATGAGTTCCTGAACCTTATGCTTGAAGCCCCGACAGTTCTCGATGTTATGCCCGAGTGCCCCGGCGTGGTAATCACAGCTAGCATTCACATCAAAGGTTGGTGAGTATGGTGGTTCCACGGGGGGAAGAGGTTTTAGCTTAACCATCCCTTTTTGCAACAAGTATGGTAGAATTTGACCATATGGCATGGGTATGTGATCATAACGTATGTTTCTCCTCTTACGGTCATTCCTGGGTCCAGGTTGATTCATTTGCTGCTGAGGTATCGCCAGTGGCTGTTGAGGCAAAGGTGTATGATGCAACTGTTGTGGACGTTGTCCTTGGGCTATGGCTACCACATGAGGATATTGATAGTGTGGCATAGGAGCGAAGGGTGGTTGTGATGATCCTATCACAACAGCATTAGCCTCGCCATCTTTCTTCTTTGGGTCATTGTTAAAGGACTTCTTTGCCCCATCATGATTATTGGAGTCACCTTGTATTTTTCCGCTCTTCAATCCCTCTTCTATTCGTTCACCGATCAGAACTATGTCAGCAAAACCTGACGATATGCTCCCGATCATCTTCTCATAGTAGGGCCCTTGTAAAGTGCTCATAAATGTGTCAACCAATTCTCTTTCCAACAAAGGTGGTTGCACTCGAGCAACCAATTCCCTCCACCTTTGAGCGTAATCTCTGAATGATTCACCACTCTTTTGAGAAAGCTTTTGCAATTGCATGCGGTTGGGAGCCATGTCCAGATTATACTTGTATTGTTTCATGAAGGCATCAGCGAGGTCCTTCCATGTCTGGATTTGGGTTCTCTCCAGTTGCATATACCAATCCAAAGATGCCCCACTCAAACTGTCTTGAAAGACATGAATCATGAGCTTCTCATCGGTAGCATAAGCAGCCATCTTCCTACAAAACATCTTCAAATGATTCCTTGGATAGTGAATCCCTTTGTACTTTTCGAAGTCAGGCACTTTGAACTTTGGGGGGACGACTACGTCCGGTACTAAACACATGTCCAAAGCGTCGGATCCGTAAGCGCCAAAACCCTCTATAGCTTTCAACCTTTCTTCCAAGGCTTGATACACTTGAGCAGATTCAACACCTTGGTG
The DNA here is from genome assembly GCA_951799995.1 of Trifolium subterraneum. Lineage (NCBI taxonomy): Eukaryota > Viridiplantae > Streptophyta > Magnoliopsida > Fabales > Fabaceae > Trifolium > Trifolium subterraneum. The sequence continues at coordinate 41,417,719 of OX637463.1, read as the reverse complement.
AGCATTGACGGGCGTAGCTTGGTGTGGCATAGAACATCCCACAACTTCAGTAGTGTGATTGGGTGAACTATTTCCAACTTGAGGAATGTTCTCCTTACTTGCCATAGCTTGGAAGATCTCAAGGAGCTTGTCCATCTTTCCTTTTACCGAGTCAACATCTTCCCTTAGTGTCTTATGATTCTGTTCTAAATTTTCCATGATCCTCTTACAATTAGCACGTGTTCTGCGAGAGTGTCGGAGAGCAGGCCGGTAGGATGGCGGTTTAGGTTTGCAGGCCAGCTGTTTTATGAGCTTCAAAGGGAAAGGAAGGGAAATGATATGAGTTTTTTGAGTATGGGATGTATGTATGCAGATGTATGAAAATGCATGGATATGCAAAAAGATTTTTTTTTTAAGTTAGAGGGTATGTTAAAAAGTTTTTATGACATGCTATGATGTGACGAGATTGAATAAGGTCAGGGTGTAACCCCAAGGATGTATTTGTAGGGTCATTGGAAGTTGACAAAACATAACCTAAATGGAGGGCTCCCTATGAGAGGTTAGTTCTAAGTATTTACTACCCAATCCCTTCACATGTGGGTTCTTGGGTTTTTGTTTGTTCAAATGC